>OZ005662.1:136292208-136697208 GCA_963930645.1 Salticus scenicus | reverse complement strand
CAAAAATATAAATATTAATCGTTACCCTTACATTGTTGTGTTTATTACTTTTTATATAAATAACCTTAATTCGTAGAAATTATACTCAGATAACGCGCCAACAATGAAAATTTTCACATATAAAGAAATAAACTGTCAAAAATTCTAATTTCGTTCGGAAACAAACTAGTTTTGGTAAAATTAAAATAAACAAATAAAAAATGTAAATAAAAATACTATGCAAAGTTTGCTACATAAAAAGATATGAGGTTTTAAACATACAATGCAAATATACATCGATATACATTTAAGGGTTGAATATAATAAAACTTATATTAAATTTTTTTTTCTTAAAATTACATACATAAATAGTGGAAAATTGATTTTATTTAATTAAAACTAGTTTAATAAATCCTAGTTTCTAGATTTTTTTTTTTTTTTTTTTTTTTTTTTTTGTCCAATATTCAAGAAGTCTTATTAAATCAAATTTAAATTTAGATAAATAACAGTATTTGAACCTTATTGAAGGATGTTGATGAATAAATATCTGTTTGTTGGAGTAATTTATTTTAAATTATTCAGTCGAGCTTTACTTTTCGATGTTATTAAAATTCGATTACCATTAGATTAATTTCAACCGAGCAAGATGCGCTAAATTTAATTATCCTAATGTATATTTGATTGAACCTCCACATTTTACATTTCATTTCATTTATTGATTACTGGCATTTTGTAGTCTTTTACATAAAGACGTATAATACTGCGTAGTCGTCTTGTGACGCTTTGTGTGAAATAGTTCAGTAATCAAAATATATTAAAAGTTTACACCTCGAACATAGGATATTATTATACCATTTTAAACCGATAATATATAAGTTAACTATTTCTACTTTATTATGCATATATAAGAAAGTAAAAATCTGGAGTGACTCCACTCGACTTTCCTACAATTAAGTAATTAACGTTTGTTTAAATAAATTAAAGCAAGAGAAGTCTTTAAATAAACAAAAGAGGAATTTGTAATAATGTGTTTAATTATTCCCCCCCCCCCCCAATGTATGTTTTTTTTTTTTTTTTTTTTTTTTTTAAGGGCCCGCTTCACTCACCGTCGCCGGAAGCCGAAGCTAATGTTATTCTATGGAAAAATTTTCTTTACAAATAACTTATTAACTAATACATATTTTTATATTCTGTTTTCACATTCTGAAAATTCTCAACTGTTAAATTGATACATCTTTTTGTTTTAAGTATTTTTATTTATTTATTTATTTTATTTTATTTTATTATTATTATTATTATTATTTTTTTTTTTTTTTTTTTTTTTTTTTTTGAAGCTGCAAAATACGAATTTTCAATATGTGATTTTTTTTTTTCATTTTACAATTTCAAAAAAAAAAAAAAAAAAAAAAAAATACTTTTTTTAAGAAAGGTCCGTCAATTTAACAATTGGGAATTTTCTGAATGTGAAAGCAGAATTTAAAAATATGTATTAGTTAATAAGTTATTTGTAAAGAAAATATCTGTATAGAATGATATTGCCTCGGGCTTCCGGCAACGGTAAGTGAAGAGGGCCGTAGTCAAAGTGATAAAGAATTTTTCATTGTGCCCTGTAAAAATCTATAATGGCTAGATTCACTAAAAGTTTTACTGCTCTTGCGACTGTAATATAAAAAAAAAAATGTATATAAATTTTCAGCTCAATCGAATAAGTTGTTTAGACTCTATCGCACTTTGAATAAGTTGATCCCATAAGATATAACGAAAAAGAATTTTTATTTATGTCCCTGTAAAAAAAAAAAAAAAAAAAAAAAAAAGTGCTACATTCACTAAAATCTATATATTTCCTGCAACGGTGACCTATAACATGTATATAAATTTTCAGTTCATTTGAATACCATCACATTAAATTGAATTTAGATACCATCACACTTTATATAATTTGAAGCACGTAGATCATAATGATAAACAAATTTTCTTCGTATCATTGTAAAAGAGCTACAAGTGCTAGATTCATCAAAATCTATACAGTTTTTGAAAAGATGGCCTATAATTTGTATATAAATTTTCATCACAATCGAATAAGGCATTTAGATGCTATCGCACTGTAAATAACTTGAACCCATAGGGCATAATGATAAAGAATTTTTCTTTTTGTCCCTTTAAAAGAACTATAAGTTCTAGTTTCACTAAAATCAATAGGGTTAGTTCTACAGTGACCTATAACATACTTACCAGATTTCAGCTTATTTGTAAAAATCATTTAAACGCTACCGTGTTCGCTCACTCACATACATACAGCAGCATAAAAATAGCAGAAATGATCTCAGGAGACCTGAAAATGTATAGATACACCAAAATATCAAAATCGAATTTTTGTCAGAATTACAATACTTTCCTTAAATATGTATGTTTTGAAAGTAAAAGAAAAAAAAAGTAAGAAAGTAAGAAAGAAAGAAAGAAAAGAAGGAATAAAGAATATATTTATTCTTGATTAGATATAGAAAGCTGTTCTTAATATGTAAAAATAAATGGAATCAAAAGTCTGCAAAATTTACGACATTTAATACAATCATAATTAAATTACGAATATTTTTGAATGCAGTAGATTTTCATATCACGTACTTTCACTTAAATGGAAACATTTTACGATATATATGCTAATTTTGGGCCTTTAATCTAGAGAAAGTTGAAAAAACATGTTTGAAAATGGCATTATATTTAGACTGAAACAGAATGATACTTTATTTTGAATGTTGAAAAGATTTATAACGTTTTTGTTTAATATATTTTATACTGCGAAAGTATTTTTGTACTCGAAATGTGCAAAATGAAATTTTAAAAATTATAAAATAAAATTAATTAAATTAACAGTCACTTATCTTTGATGATAAATTGATGTTGATTTTATATCAAGTCCTTTTTACTTTCCGAACACTATAATGAGGAAAGTATTGTAACTACGTCAAAAATCCGAATTTGAGATTTTGATGTTTCTATACGTTTCGAGGTTCCTTGAGTCCGTTTTCACTATCTTTACGATGACGTATGTATGCATGTGTGTGTGTATGTCTGCGAGTGAACACGCTAACGTCTAAACGCTTTGTTCGAATAAGTTGAAAGCTGGTACGTATATTGTAAGTCACCATAGTACGAACCCTATTGATTTTGCTGAATCTAGAACTTATAGTTTTTTTACAGGGACACCAGGAAAAATTCTTTATCATAATGGCCTATGGGGCCAAATTTTTAAAAGTGCGATAGCGTCTAAACGCTTTATTAATCTGCGAAAAAAATTTTTACACATATTATAGGTCACAGTTGCACGAACTGTATAGATTTTGGTGAATTTAGCACTTACAGTTTTTTACAGGGGCACAAGGAAAAATTCTTTATCATTATGGCCTATGGGGCCAAATATTTAAAAGTGCGATAACGTCTAAACGCTTTATTAATCTGAGCAAAAAATATGTACACATATTATAGGCCACGGTTGCACGAACTGTATAGATTTTGGTGAATCCAGCACTTACAGTTTTTTTACAGGGGCGCACAGAAAATTTCTTTATCATTATGGCCTATGGGGCCAAATTTTTAAAAGTGCGATAGCGTCTAAACGCTCTATTAATCTGAGCAAAAAATTTTTACACATGTTATAGGTCACAGTTGCACGAACTGTATAGATTTTGGTGAATTTAGCACTTACAGTTTTTTACAGGGGCACAAATAAAAATTCTTTATCATTATGGCCTATGGAACAACATTTTTAAAACTGCGATGGCATCTAAACGCCTTATTCAGTTGAGCTGAAAATAAATATGAATATTATAAATTACTGTTGCGCTAAATATAAGCATTTTGGTGAATCAAGCATTTATAGGTTTTTACACGAACACAACAAAAAACTGTTTATCATTATGATCTATGGGCTCCAAGTTCAGTAGTGTTAAATAAAACATTGTGTAATATATGGAGAAAAATACTCACTGTATTATGGTTTTCTCTCTTTTGTTTGTTTAACAACTACTCTTTCTTTACTTTATCTAAAAAACTGTTAATTACTCAATGTTCGAAAAGTCGATTGGAGTCTCTCCAGATTTTTTTTTTTGCTTAGATTTTTTAAACAACAAGCTTATTCAGCTGTAATTATGCAGAAGTATGAAGCGAACTTCAAAAGTATAACTATGACGTAAATAAATTTTCTAAATTTTAAGAGAATTTAAGAATCTCTATGATCTTTTAAAATACTGTTTATTTGCATTAGTAACATGCTACATTAAATAAATATATATGTACATACATATATATATATATATATATATATATATATATATACAAAACTATTTCACAATAGTGACTGTGGTAATCAGGTTGTTGATTTCACGATTTAAGGCTGAATGACTGCACTAGGTCCTATGTATTGGATTATCCTCCGTGGGGATTTTTCTAAGGGATTCTAACACGTATTTACGCGAGTTTCGGAGAAAACCACAGAATACTCTGAACGGCTAGGTCAACAAGTGCGACCTGGGATCCCACCTAGCACTTTTCGTCTACCAGCTTTGAGCACTGAACCGCTTGGCAATTGATGGAACCAATTTTAATAAGATAAAAGCTATAAAAGTATATGTTTCTGTATTATTCTCTTTATTTCAATTACTTTTAAAATCTGGTTTAAAAGTTAAACTTAGAAATGGTACTACTTTTCTACTTTTTTTTTGTTTGCTTTTAAAATCTTTAATTAAAAGTAAAAAAAAAAAAAAGAAAAAGAAAAGAAAAGCTATATATATGTTAATGCAACATATATATATTATAGGACATTGAAAATTTCAGAAATTGCAATTATGTGGCAGCTTTTTTGATGCCTTTCTAGCTTCTTTTTTTCTTCGGAGGACGCCAGCTTTCCTGTTTGGCGCATTTGTCGCAGCTGTATTTTACATCTCGTAGTATCTGAGGAAAATATAAACATTTTATGTCCTTTCATAGGAGTAATTTGAGCAACTAATTGCTAAACAACCTCTTATATCACATTTTGTTAAGCTAAAATTATGAAAAACAATTTAAAAAAAATCTGGAGTGACTCCACTCGACTTTCCTAACATTGAGTAATTAACAGTTTTGTAGATAAAGTAAAGAAAGAGGAGTTGTTAAACAAACAAAAGAGAGAAAACCATAATAGAGTGTTTGAGTATTTTTGACCATATATTACACGATGTTTTATTTAACGCTGCTGAACTTTGAGCCCATAGATCATAATGATAAAGAATTTTTCGTTGTGTCCCTGTAAAAACCTATAAATGCTAAATTCACCAAAATGCTTATAGTTAGTGCAACAATGATTTATAATACTCATATAAATTTTCAGCTCAATTCAATAAGGCGTTTAGATGCTATCGTACTTTTAAAAATTTAGTCCCATAGGCCATAATGATAAAGAATTTTTCTTTGTGTCCCTGTAAAAAAACTGTAAGTGCTAGATTCACCAAAGTCTATACAGTTAGTTCAACTGTGATCTATAACATGTGTACAAATTTTTTGCTCAGATTAATAAGGCGTTTAGACGCTATCACACTTTTAAAAATTTGGCCCCATAGGCATAATGATAAAGAATTTTTCTTTGTGTCCCTGTAAAAAAACTATAAGTGCTAGATTCTCCAAAATCTATACAGATTGAGTATTTGTGACCTATAATATGTGTATAATTTTTTTGCTCAATTGAATAAGGCGTTTAGATGCTATCGCACTTTTAAGATTTTGCTCCCATAGGCCATAATGATAAAGAATTTTTTTTGTGTCCCTGTAAAAAAACTATAAGTGCTAGATTCACCAAAATCTATAGGGTTCGTACTATGGTGACTTACAATATGCGTACCAACTTTCAGGTTAATCGAACAAAGCGTTTAGACGCTAGCGTGTTCACTCACAGACATACACACATACACACATACACCATCGTAAAAATAGTGAAAACGGACTCAGGGGACCTCAAAACGTATAGAAACATCAAAATCTCGAATTCAGATTTTTGACATGATTACAATACTTTCCTCACTATAGTGTTCGGAAAGTAAAAAAGTAACACAAAAGTCACACATAATGACTGAATTGCTTGATAACACTGGTCTACAGTGTTTCGGTAACAACGGTCCAATTATTATTTTTATTATTAATTCCAATTTTTATTTAAATATCTGCAAGTAAAAATGTCTCACCACGTCACATTTTTCTGTTAGAGTATCAGAAAACGGCAATTTTCACGATTTTTTATCATTTTCACAGTATCACGGGTGGTAAGCCTTTCTGCTGGCAACCCAGAGTCCTGGTAACTCAGAGTACCGGCAACCATGTTTGTTCCATTTATTATTATTATTTATTTATTTTTTTAAGTATCACAAAATGACAAATTTCACTATTTTTTTATAATTTTTACAGTACAGACAAGCAAAAGTAACCGAGCACTAGACAATTTCGATATCAAAAAAGCACCTTTAATACTTTTTGTTAAATAAATCCTTGTCAAATCATGTTCTTAGACTGACTAAGAACATGACTCGAGAAGGATTTATTTAACAAAGCAGTATTAAGTGTACTTTTTTTTAGACAGGGATTATTGCTAGTGCTCAGATACTTTTGCTGCCGACTGTATCACACATGGTAACGTTCCATAGTATCAACCACGCCTCCTGGCAATCCTCTCTGCTGGCAACCCCTATTTGGCAACCCTGTATTCGTATCTTATTGTTTTTTTTTTTTGCTATTCTAGTTAACAGATATTCTTTGTTAAGTATGGTTGTGCTGTTTTATAGTTAAGGTTTCATGTTCAAAACAGCAAGTTTTCAGTGTAGAACTTTTAAAACCGTACCCGATAAGTTTTGTTGTATTTGTGAACTATTCATATTAAAATCACAAGGTAGACATTTAACACAAGACGTAAAAAAGCCTATTTTTTGTATTTTGGTTTTAAAATAAAAAATATATCGATTCAACTATTTAGTTTATTTTCCATGTTTTTATGTTCTATTTAGCCTACAATATTTACATTATCTCCATATTAACAATATTCCATACTAAATTAATAATATTGATAGTAATAATGCATGTCTTCTAAAGACTTTTGTACGTTGCTTCCAGTACTGATTAAATAATAACAAAACAAAACTGTACGTGTTACAGATTTTTCACTATCATTTTTTAATTCTGCTCTACAGAATTAGCTGAAAATAGTTAATTTCATTTCTGTTACCTCCCAATTTTTCTTTTTTTTTTTTTTTTTTTTTTTTTTTTTTTTTGTCGACTAGTATAATTTACAATATTTTATACATTATTTTCCTTTTCGCCTTCTGCAACCACCAATTTTATCGTTTAAAAAGAAATTTTCGAACAGATTTTATTATGTTGTCCTCCTCATACACTTTAGCTTTGAGTCCAGTGTTAAAAACAAAATGCAATTGTCAGGAAAATTGTAATTTTAGAAATTATTTCAAAAATGGTAAGAATAAGGCAGTTAATGATGCCACAAAAAGTATCAATTTTTGAAGGAAAATCAAAAAATATTTTAATACGTGAGATGGCAAAGTAATTAAATGTTAACGAAATATTGGTAAAAGGGTCTTTAGCAATATATAAAAATTTTTGGCCGTTTAAACTGGAAATTTGGTTTTAGGCGGCCATGTTGCTCCTCCAAGCGAGATGACCGTAAGTTAAAAAGCCCTTGCTTATAAAATCGATTTGTACTACATTTAGAACATAAAAGAGATTCAGAAAAAGTGTTTAGCGGCATCATTTCTTTAACTACAGTACAACAACTATTAAACAAAGCAGGTTTAAATGGCAGAAAATTTGAAAAAATCCCGTTCTTAGTGAAGAGAATTAGGAAAGCAAGACCTCAGATAACTAAAAAATGAAAAAATGATTAGTTTATTATTGGGCTGAACTTGTTCTCTTTGATGAGTCAAGTTTAACTTATTTCGAGCTAAAGAAAACAAGCAGATCTGACGAAGAAAATATGACCGACTTAATGAAAATCGCACTTTTAAAACAGTGACACATTCTCCGTACATTATGGCACGGAGGTGAATAACTTTTAAAATGGTCGGGCAAATTTTTATGCTCAAGGGATGTATTAACTCGAAATAAAACACAATCTTCATAAAAGTGGTGCCTGACCGACTATTTTGGAGGTATCTTGGATATTTCCGTAAAAAGCATTTCAAGACAATAATGCACCTTAGTACACTGCGTCTCTGGTAAGTTTAACCATTTCAAATTGTCAAAATTTCCTATCCATTCCCATGAGAACCAATAATTCTGTAATTAATCATACCTTTTTTCACTTTAAGTTAAATCCCACAAAAGATATAGTAGAATTTCTTCTTTACCAGACATGGAAATAGTCCTAATCGCGATCCACCCGAAAATGTTTCGTCTATAAAAAGGCGGGGGAGAGGGGAGAGGATTCGGAATTTGCAGCCTATAACTCTGCAGAACTAGAAAAATTTATTTGTGATATTGTGACGATGTGATAGTATGGTTGTTTATTATCTCACCATATTTTAAATTTAATACTTTTTATCTCTTAAATAATAAATTTTCCTCTCCGTCTAATGTAGTACATTACTTTAATATATTAACTTTTATTCTAAGTTTTACACTACAACTTAACTTTTAAATTTCTCAAACTACTAAGTATTTTAAAGCGCGTTGTGTTTTACAATTACCCAGGTTCCCCAACAATAGCCAAAGTTTGTGCAATGAACTTGCACTCTAGACATTTCTACTTTTTGTGTATCAATAAGTTTGATTCCATTGGGGTCTATGGCAGCCTCTGTTTACCTTTAACCATCATTAAACTTTCTTTGGGTTATTATGAATAGACAGAGACCCTCCTAGACAATGTTATAAATATGCTACATGATACTAATTAAATGAAAATGGGCAATTTGCCTCCCCCCAAAAAAATAAATACAAAAAAAAAAAAAAAAAAAAAAAAAAATTGTAGCCTGTATTGAGAAATGGGAACTTTAACTGTCTCATAACCAATATAAATAATATTTATTTTATCAACTAATCTAATCCATGCTAGAATATCTAATTTCCAAATTTACTTTTATTTTTCTTTCTAGACAAATAATTCCCTCAACACAGACTACTAAAATTGCCCTTAAAAATTTGAAAATATATATAAACACACATTGAAATATACCCTCTTGTCTTTTCATCTTAACTCGCATGTTGTGAGGTGCTGTCTGTTTATGTAAACAAACTTTTAAATAATGGATATCTAAACCCGTTTACCCTTTTTTTTTTCCTTTTAATAAATATACTTATGCAGTCAAAAACTTCTCACAGACAGCAGGTCACATGCTACGCAAAATGAGTAAATTTGCATTTTAAACAAAATTCCCTATCAAACATTACTTGAAAACAAAACTTGAAAACGAAATAAATAAAAGCAGTCCAGAGATTTATGCAATTTATATCTCATTTTAATGTTCTATATAAATAGCATGAATAAAACAAGGTCTACTGTATCTTTCTAACAGTTTTTTTATTCAATATGAACACTGTAACTGAGATGATAAGTTGGTTGACAAACAATAGCCTTCGTTAACATGGTATTTCTCACTTTGTCCTTTTATTATTAATCCATAATACATGAATTAAACTCAATAAAAATAAATAAAGTGTAAATACTCTCAATAAAGTGTAATAATTACACTTTAACTACAAAATTAAAGTTAATGAAACATTTTGCTTCTAAACATATGAAATTACACACTAATAGAAATAAATAAAGTTTTAGTTACCATATTATCACTGAGAGGCCATAAGATCAGCTGGTGGTCCTGTATTCATTATTATTAGGTGGTTTGGACTCTTAGAATAAAAATCCTTTGAAGCACATTTTTCTCTTATTTCTACTCGACTAACATGGGGGCTTTCCTTCCGGCCAGAATTCTACGAGGTAAAATGCGATTTAAATTTTTCTCGAGAAATTCCTTTTGACATATTGTACACACGGATGACTTTTCTCCTGTATGAGTGCAGGCCTATAAGTCGGTACACCCGAAAGTAAATTCTTTAGAGCACCAGTTTTTCTTGGGCAAAAGTACAGCTTGAATGTTGGGCAGTACGCCGCCTTGAGTAATAGTAACTCCGGACAGCAATTTATTCAATTCTTCGTCATTACGAATAGCCAGTTGCGAATGACGAGGGATAAGACGAGATTTTTTTATTATCTCGAGCAGCATTTCCAGCTAATTCACGTACTTTTGCAGCTAAATATTCCAGCACAGCAGCTCAGTATACGGGAGCTCCAACACCAACTCTTTCAGCATAATTTCCTTTTCTCAACAATCCGTGAATTCTACCCACAGGAAATTGTAATCCTTTTTATTTGATTCGGTTGTATCCTGCCCAGTTTTAGCTTTCACTTTTACCACGACCAGACAATTTTTGAATTTCTTGACTTCGTAAATTTGATCTTCACTCGTCAAACACTTGTCATCACACTTGATTCCTCTACAACAGGGACCAAGGCCCTTTTACCAGGGGCCCTGGCCCTTCACGAAAAAAACACTTAACTTTTTAAATCATCCGAGAAGAAAACCTCATGTCCATCCGTCCTATGGTAGCGTAGCGTCTCCTCTCTCCCGCCTTCCTTCGCTGTTGCCACAAACCAAACTCCTGCCGTAAAGGTTTATCTATTCATATGAAACACTGTTTCACTTCGTAACTATCTCACTCTAACACTTTCTCTTGGGTTTTTCCTGACACGCGAGGGGGAAAGCATCTACCTGCCTCAAGGTCAACTTTCCTAAATTAATACAGTTGAGGAAAAAACTCCTCAACAATATTTTCCACATTGAAATTTCTGAGATTTATATTAAAACGCTGTATAAAACTATGCCATTGCGCTGTAAAACAGTAATTCTATATAAGGGTGGAATTAACCAAATGCAGAATACAACTTGTTTATTTCATATAATAAATCAGAATAGAAAGTCTATGGTTATTGCATTATGTTCAAAACGAAAAGTTTATGCAGATTTTTAAAAAGTACTTCGTAGAGTGCAATAAAGCCAATTATTAAATCAAAAATGTACATAGGTATCATTTCATCCCTTTGGTTTTATGCAAACAAGACAGTTTTATTTGTTTCAAACATTAATTTTAAAGTTATTACAAATTAAAAATGTATTAGTCATTTTTTCCTCAGTGCTGCTGTTTTTTTTTTTTTTTTTTTTTTTTTATCGCTTAGTGTATTAATATCGCTTGATAATTTATTAACTCACTGGGTATATATGTGACAACCGTAAGCGGAAAAAAAAAAAAAAAAAAAAAAAAAAGAAGGAAAATAAAACCCGATGCGCCAGCTTGTATAAAAGCATCGGTTTTGTTGAAATAGGATTAGTTTAGCACCTGCTTTTGACGAAATGTACAGCCTTTCGAGACGTAGTGACCTTTATTCGATAGTTATACTTTTTTAAACAATCAAAATTTCTTATGCTGTTTTTAAAATAAATTCTTTTTACAGTCAGAAAGAAACCAAGAAAAAACCCCTCAGCCATTTCGCCGTAAATTACCGTAGGAGTACGTATTTGGTACCGATCGATTTGTAATAACGTCTAGTTTATAACAGTACAGTTAGATTTTGCTTAAGAGGTCGTCTACACATTAAAACAGGCATCAACTTTATTTCTCTTAAAGGCAACCTCTATTTTTGACCTCATATTCGAATTTCTGAGATCAAGGCGGTTCGGAAAAAGTCCTTTTTATATACTTTAAATCGATTCTTGATAGAGTTACAAGAAAAAATGTGTTGGTGGTCCGTCTATACATTTAGAAAAAATAAATTATGATCTATAGTAGAACGGACATTATTCATTAACACCGGAAAAAAATTAGTTATTATTATTATGAAATAAAACAAAATTAATCTGCTAAAAGTATTGTTCTTCCTTCTAAACTTATCTGAATAACTGCAGTTGACTCCTGTATAACGTGTTGCTACAAAAAACTAACAAAAAAATTGAGACTAGTATTTATACAGCAATATAAAAAGTCCAGTAAAACGCATAAGACAAATTTAACATTTTTACACAGTTACTCATTTTTTTTTTCCTGTAAAGCGTAAATGACTCATATTTTTTCTTCTTAAATATAGTTTATGAATTAAAAATTTTTAATAGTTTATTTTTAATAGATATGAAATAGTAACAGGAGACTTGGCGTTGGAATATTAAAACACGAATAAACTACTACGTCAGAAACGCCAAAGAAACATATTTGAAATGCATACAGCTGTTTCGGTAGCCTTAAGCGTACCGTCTTCAGTGCAAAAAGAATTCTGAATCTGGAAAAGTGCTCGTATATATAGGAGAGGGACCGAATTTATTTCAACCAATAGGATTACGGCAAAGGTGGGGAGTGTGGCCAATAGGAAGTTAGCTGTGTAAACAGTAGAAATTTCATATTTATAAAATTTTTAAAAACCTTGTAAATTGTGATTTCGCTGTTCCCTATTTGTCTGATTGTTCGAAATTTTGCATTGAGTCCACATTTTCTTAATTTTTCTACTGTTTACACAGCTAACATTCCTGAATTCCTATTGACCCCACTCCCCACCTTTCCCGTAATCCTATTGCTTGAACTAAATTCGGCTCCTCTCCTATACATACGAGCACTTCTCCAGATTCAGATTTCTTTTTGCATTGAAGACGGTACGCTTAAGGCTACCGAAACAGCTGTATGCAACGCAAATATTTTTCTTTGGCGTTTTTGACGTAGTAGTTTATTCGGGTTTTAAGATATGAAATAGTTTATGATGTCACTTTATGCGCTAGAATTTAAATAGCTTGAGTCATATGAACTCTACAATATTCAGTTACAAAATGTAAGTAGCAAGAAAAAATAGTAATAGTAATAATTGTAATGATAATAGCAATAGCGATAAAAGTAATAGAAAAAAAAAATTCACATTTATGAAAAAGAATTCAGCTATTTTTGTTGGGTATTTCTTTATGTTATACTGTAAGGCCCACATAAAAACGTTTCTATAAAGTGCTACATTTAATTTGAGGTATACAAACATATAAAATATACAGTTTACAAAAATATAAATAATGAGATTTAAACAAAAGTCTGGGAAAGGACATTTAATATTCAGTAAAAAAAGTGATACTGTTCAAAAGCATTCCTATTTTGAGTAATAAGTCACGCCTTTATACGTTTTCTAAAACATCAAATTATTTAACAAATTCATGATTAAATAACTGAAATTTTGTCAGCAACAATCGAAACGGTAAATTTTATTCGCCTATATACGCTAGCGTCTTATAAAGAGTCAAACAAAATAAAAATAATAATAATAAAAAAAAGAAACATTTGTTAAAGTAAAGTATTATTTCAGAAAAAAGCTAGAGGGTGGGGTTTATTATTGTTTTGGAATGCCATCAAAATTTACCGCCTACAATGTATTAATTTTACAAAAATGGGTTAATTTGTATCGTAAACATCGATACCTTACTAAGAAAACAATAAAAAACAAAACAAAGCCAAATTATAAAATAAAGTAAAATAAATTTGTTTAATATTGGACTGAACTTGCATGGATCAGTCTGATAATGTATGTCCTGCATAGTGCGATTTCCCATTGCCCAGAAGGAATATCCTGCATTGTACAGGAATCTACTGTACTTGAATTCTTAATTATGAAAAGTGCAAGTTCAGTATCTATATCTTTAAAAGTGATAAGACATATTACACTGTTTTAAATTCTTTTTCTATAATGAAAGTTAATTTTACACCGTAATTAGAAGTAATCGAAAATAAATAATATTTCGTTTTGTTTCAATAATAGATTTTTATAAACTTTAAAAAAAGAAAAAAAAAATGCACTGTTTCTTCCGTATTAAAAAAAAAACATTTAATAAAAATTTAATATTTTATTATGTTACATCCTGCGTTAAAATTTAAATAACATAAAGTGTACGAACGGTACAGTAAACATTAGCAAAAATGTTACAAGATTAAAACAGAAAATTCGTGCTAAAATTCGTATAAAAATTATTAAATATTAATAACATTAAAAAAAAAAACAAAAAAAAAAAAAATAATAATAATAATAATAATAATAATAATAATAATAAAAACGATTATCGACTGCTTATTACTATTCCAAACAATAAGCCTCACGTTACTGCATTTCCTAAAACATGACATTTATCTTGAGGTGTACGAACCCTACAATATTCAAGTAGAAAAAAAGGACAACAACATTAAAATAGACTTTTAGCACTGAGAAACTAGGAAAAGTTATTTAATATTTAAGAAGAAAGGCTTATGAGGATCGGGTATGTTCCTATCTTGTTACGTATGCCACGCCTTTACACATTTTTCTAAAACTTTAAATTATAAAAGAAAATGATTTTACATATTCGCAATTAAAAATTTAAGTTTTCTCTTCAGCAATCGATGCAGTAAATGCAGTTGAAGTTCATGCATACAAGCGTCGCACATAGAATCAAATTCGAATATGTAAAGCAGTTTTTTTTTTTTTTTTTCATTGATATAGAGGTGGGGGCTTGTTTTCTTTTGGAATTCTTTCACAATTTCTCGCCTCTATTGTGATAATTTTACAAAAATAAGCCAGTTTGTATAATAAACTTCGAAATATTGCTTAGAAAACAATAAAAAATAACATAAAGGTAAATTAAAATAGTTTTACACAACGTTATATAAAGATATTTACTTACAGATTATAACAAGTGATGGCCCCCTAACAGCAATAAAAAGTGAAATATCACTGTAGCTCAAAAATATTGTTAGGAACGAGCTGTAAATTTGGAAATTCATGTTTCTGGTAATGGTTTTCTATTCGTGCAAAAATTTATATAGGTCATATTTCATAATTTTTTCAAATATGAATTTATTAATAATTTTTGTAATTCAAAAAATGTTTTTTTCTAATCAAAAATATGCATGGAATATGTTTGGGTCACTTCATTCTAACGCATAAAAAAAAAATAGAATTTGAATATAATAATTGTGTGGAAGATGTGAATTAATGTCTGTCACTTTCATTTAACATTAGCATTCTCATACTTTGACAGCTTATAACGCTACAAAAAATTGAGAAAAATATACAAACTATACCATTTTCTGCGATGATATGATCCATATAATATATATATATATATATATATATATATATAATGGGGGTTACCACTGAAAAAATGAAGTTGATGCCAATTTTATTATGTAGATGACCCCTAAGCGAAATCTAAATGTACGGTTATAAACCAGACGTTATTACAAATCGATCGATACCATCCGCATGTTTCTACAACAATTTACGGCAAAATTAGGTGGGAAGGGTGGCGTTTCCTTTCTTTTTTTCCTGACTGTACTATTGCTTGCTTTGTATATATTTGATAAGAATGAGGGCGATATTACAGGGTATAGATATCTTGGAAATGATGAGGTGGGTTTCAGGTTAAGTAATAATCCTTTATTAAGTAGAAAAATGCAGTCTCGGCCGGAGGTATAGACAACCTGAGCAGAGATTCGCTCTAAAGTCAAAGTTACGCGTCTGCGACGGCGTACGCGCGGGTGGACCCCCCTAACACCGTGGGTTTAGTTAGCAACCGTCACATAGCGAAAAGTCCTCTGGTTTGTTTGAGTTTTTGCTTTTTGTTCGGGAAATCTCGTTTCTAATCGATTAATAATCTGCTGATTGTCCCTTTAGCGTAGATTCCAGATATCCAGGGGTAAATTGCTACGCAAAATCTGACCACAAGCACTTGCAAAAGGCACTCGAATAACCATAATTTTTTTCTTAAAGTTGAACAATATTTCGACGTTCGCAATATGAAAGTGTTTTGCTGTGAAACAAAACTTAGAGGGGTAATTACAAATTCTTAGCTACTTATAATTTTGACTAGCGATTTCAAAATTTTTAAAATATGTTTTTAACTAATTAAATTTACCTATTTATTTCCTCTTACACACACACATATATAAATTGTGGAATCTTACTTAGCAAATTTTTCAACTTCAATGCCTATGCCAAATATTTGCAATAAAACAAGTTTTGAAGAAATTTCAGCAAATGAAACATTTCAAAACTTTCCTAAACAAATCAATTCTAGCAAGAAATCTGTGTCATTTCAGCTGACAGAGTCCGAAAATTTCATTAACTCTTCAGTTCCGAGGATTAAGAGCATTTTCTCAACCGTTAACAAATATGAAATTCTCAATTTGTAACTAAAGGGATTTCGAAATATTTTAAATTTCAAGTCAAAAGGTAACTGTAAAGGACTAAAATAAAGGATATAAATTTTCATAAATTAAAAAGTACATGGAAATATCATTTAGTAATAACTTATACATGTAATGTATATATATCAGGTGTTTGTTATTTTTTATTTTATTTATTTTTATTTATTTAATTATTTTGGGATTTATATATTTTAAGGACATATTGGAAATATTTGTCTATAACATAAATGTTAAAAAAAAAAAAAAAAAAAAAGCATTTTTATTTACTATAAACATTCAGAAAGCCTTTAACAAATATTTCCAAAAAAATTATTTTAAATAGATTTAAACAATAAAGAAAAGAGATAAAATTAGATAATTAAAGTAACTGTCAAAAAAAGAAAAAAAAATCGTTGAAACAACCATTCAATATTTTTTATTAAAAATGGTTTACAGGAAATATGAAGTATTAACTTTTTTGTTATGACTTAATAAATAATCTGGTGTGCCACTCACACGACTTTCTCTTACCCTGAAATTTATTACTATAAACACAGATTAGAGATTAACGGGTAAGATAACGAGTACTGTTATGTGAACCTAAATTAAAACAATTCAAATTAGGCTTTAGAACAGCTTTATTTGACAAATAATTCTATGTGAGGGGGAATACCGACCCTCAACCACCCGTTTCATTATTGTACCTACATTTATGTAGAATTCAAACCTATTATTAAATTGAAAAGTTCATTTGAAATTATTCAGACAATTTTCACACGCAGCATTCCTTGAAACTTGTCAGTCTTGATCAAACTTTTTCTAGAAACAAATGTATTAACTCCAGAATGCAACATTTGGATCGCTTGAAATTATTTGTTTTTGACTTATTCTAAGAAACACAGACGAAAATCAGGCGTTAAAAACTTGACTTCGGTATTCAAGAAACCTCAAAACATGTAAATTAAAAAAAAAAGAAAAAAATTACCTTGAGACTATGAGGTATTAATTTCAATTTCTGAACAGCTTTTCTGGACATGTTAAAATATTTAGCAAAGCACTTCCACTAACAATAAAAAAGAATGTTATGGCTTAAATATTGGCAGCCTTGTATATCTTTGAAGGTTATGTACATGCCATATGGTGCATATAAATGTAATCCTATATTAATAACACACGGCAAAACCTGAAATGCACTTCCATCAATTTTTAAGTATTGTCGTACTGTAATCTAGTTTTTTTTTATGTAGCCCTGTATACGAACAGTGAACGATTTCCATACCATACTCTTCATGAAGCATGTCTTTACGTATATAAAAAATATATTTTCGTTTCATTTGGTTCAGCGCAGTCTACAGATGTTAAATTCTGCTTACCTGCAGTTTCTACATAGACAAAATGTATTTGAATTATCTTGGGTGTTCGTGTACTTGGTACCATTAGCTTGATCTCAACGGAAGTTTCGTGTAGCATCCCTATATGATGCACATTTAGAATGTCGAGTTTGGATATTCTGCTAATATTGGTTCTTGATATATGCTGATAACAGACACACACATACACACAGACCAACCGCTAATAATATGTTTTTTCGGATTCAGAGGACCACATAACGTGCAAATACAACAAAAACTCAATTTCGAAAATTTGACCAATACTTTCTCTACCATTTATATAAACAAGAGAAAGTAAAATTTAACGCAAAACAAATGAAATTATTTTGTAACATTTATTATCTGATAATATTAGTCTCAAAAGAGAGGTGTTAAAAAATTGATAAGAGATATTCAGTTGAGAAAATATAATTAAAAAATTTGTAATACGGATTTAAAAAAAAAAAAAAAAAAAAAAAAAAAAAAAAAACTTTTTTTTTTAAATTTCTAAAAAATAATAGTTTTTTTTTCAATAACATAGTGCCTCTCATGGCAATACTGATCATCAATAGAATTTAACTTCTCTTTTATAAAAATTATTTATTTTGTGTTATAAGCGTGACAAAATGTTCGAACTGCAATAATATAGCTGCATATATATATGTGTGTATGTGTGTGTGTATACATCAATATAAATGTGTAACAATGATGGTCTTGTATGATGATAAATATAAACATTGTGAGAAAACAAATATTTAAATACAACAACAATGCATAAACTTTGCCTTTTTAGATAAATTATTGCAAGGTTTGTTTAACATTTCTTAATTTCATAAAATATATCTTAAACAGTTTTAAATATAGTTAGTTTAAATCTATGAAACTGTATGATCTGTTTTATATTTTCTATGAAAATGTAGTTTATTAGTTAAAATATGTTTATAAAATTAATTTTTAAGATTACAGTATCCTTAAACTAAAAAAAAAAAAAATTCTGGTATGGAACAACGCTACGACTTCCATTACCCGTTATTACACGCATTATATGAATTTTTTGGCGATTTGATAAAAAAACATAACGTGATGAGAAGGCTTAAAAATGATCTAAAGCAGTAAAAACCTAAAATATTTCCGGTAAGTTAAACTTAAAAACGTGTAAAGACATATAAAACGAAGTTTACATAGTGAGTTAAAAAAAAAGAAAAAAAAAAAAAAAAAAGGTAGAGTTATTTTTTGAAACACCATATTCCGAGATCTGAAACTGGCCAAAGCAAGATGACTGCTAATTTCCCCGTAATAACGTAATAACTGATTTAATAACGTAGTAAATGATATAATACCACGTAATGCATGAGAAAGGATAGCTAAAATGAACTTATGTAACAATTTTCAAGAAAATCGTTTGAGCCGTTTTTGAGATACCAACTTTACAAAACTTTGAATACTCAATTATTGACCGGAAAATTATAATTATATACAAAAGGATTTTTAAAAGGGTGTTAATATAGCAAGTTTGAAAAAAAAATCCGTACTGCCGTTTTTTATAGAACGCATTACCGAAACCTGAACTTGAGCTATTTATACAGGACACCTATCAATTTTCTAGAACTAACCAATTTTATCATTCGAAAGTACATCTAATGGAGTATTTATATAGCAACTTTGTATAAAATCGTTAGAGTTTTTTTTTTTTTTTTTTTTTTTAGATATGAACTTACGGTCCCACTCCATATTTTCCAATTTTGACTTGGGAAAATTCACCCGCACACCAGGCATGTCTCAATTCTGAAGTTTTGTAGTTCTATCATTATTAGTTTCGGGAATAAGATAGACAGAAGGTACCCCCCTCCCCCCCCCCCCCACACACACAGACCAATCGCCAAAAACTGCTTTTATGACTCAGGAAACTTTAACACGTGTTAATCAGGTGACAACTCTGTATCGAATTTTCGGATCTTATACAATACTTCCATTACCTACGGTAGTCGGTTAATGGAAGTAAAAAGGAACTACGACATTTTAACTACAACGGTTATCAAGAAGCGATTTAACAAGTCTTCCTTGCATTCCAGTAATTGTTATTTAACAATTCGTTTTTTAATGAACAATTTTTTTACGTCCACCTATTTTTCTTATTTTAAACACTAAGCCACGCATTTTTATTTAATTTTACACTCTAATATTTGTTTAAATTATTCAAAATTTATTAC
This sequence comes from Salticus scenicus, assembly GCA_963930645.1. Classification (NCBI taxonomy): domain Eukaryota; kingdom Metazoa; phylum Arthropoda; class Arachnida; order Araneae; family Salticidae; genus Salticus; species Salticus scenicus. The sequence goes on along the minus strand of OZ005662.1, from coordinate 136,677,392 downwards.
CAGTAGTCGATGAGGTAAATGCCACAGAGGTTCAGGGCCTGACTATTGCACAGGCACCCGGGGCTCGTGCCCTGGGCACAAAATTTCTGATAGGCACGGAATTTTAATAATAGTTTATGTATATAGTCTAAATCTTCCTTTTTTTCTTTTATTTTTTTTTCTATTACAGCTGTGTTACACTTATATAAATAAAATCTAAATAATTACATGATAAAAAGATCTTTTTATATACCATGTTTTTAAATTTTCTGTTCAATCATATAGACGCTACCGAAGGCAGCGAAAACCCGGAGCAATTGGATAAATTTTTAAAAAAATTCATTGCTCTCGTGTTTTGAGCTATTATAAAAGTTTCAAATGTCTAGCTAGTTGAGAAGTTAGTGAAAAATTGATTGCAAGCTTTGTACTGGTAACGCTGCCGAAGGCAGCAGGAACTCGAAACATTTGGTTACAAATATTTAAAAAACGCATTTTCACCGTATTCTGAACTATCCTGAAAGTTTCAAATGTCTAGCCAGTCAGGAAGTTAGTTAAATAAATTTTCTGTTGAATCATATAAACGCTGCTGAAGGCAGTAGGGACCTGAAACAGTTGACTAAAACTATAAAAAAAAATGTATTGTCACTGTATTCTGAGCTATCCTGAAAGTTTCAAATGTCTAGCTAGTCGAGAAGTTACGGAAAAATCGATTGCAATCTTTGTACTGATAACGCTGCCGAAGGCAGCAAGAACCCGAAACATTTGGCTAAAGGTATTAAAAAAATGCATTTTAACCGTATTCTGAACTATTCTGAAAGTTTCAAATGTCTAGCTAGTCGGGAAGTTTGTTAAATAAATTTTCGTTCGAATCATATAAACGCTGCCGAAGGCAGTAGGGACCTTAATCAGTTGACTAAAAGTATAAAAAAAATGTATTGTCACTGTATTCTGAGCTATCCTGAAGTTTTCAAATGTCTAGCTAGTCGAGAAGTTAGTGAAAAATCGATTACAAGCTTTGTACTGGTAACGCTGCCGAAGGCAGCAGGAACCCGGAGTATTTGGTTAAAAATATTTAAAAAATGCATTTTTACCGTGTTCTGAACTATTCTGAAAGTTTATAATGTCTAGCTAGTCGGGAAGTTAGTTAAATAAATTTTCTGTTGAATCATATAAACGCTGCCGAAGGCAGTGGGGACCTGAAACAGTTGACTAAAAGTATTAAAAAAATGTATTGTCACCGTGTTTTGAGCTATCCTGAAAGTTTCAAATGCCTAGCTAGTCGGAAAGTTAGGAAAAAATCGATTGCAATCTTTGTACTGATAACGCTGCAGAAGGCAGCGGAAACCCGAAACAGTTGGCTAAAGGTATTAAAAATATGCATTTTAACCTTATTCTGAACTATTCTGAAAGTTTCAAATGTCTAGCTAGTCGGGAAGTTAGTTAAATAAACTTTCTGCCGAATCATATACACGCTGCCGAAGGCAGCGGAACTTGAAGCAGTTGACTAAAATTATTAAAATATGTATTGTCACCGTGTTGTGAGCTGTCCTGAAAATTTCAAATATCTAGCTAGTCGGGAAGTTAGTTAAAAATCGATTGCAAGATTTGTCCCTGACAAACACACAAACACACAAGAATCGAAGTTAATAAAAACATGGTAAAATATAATTGGTCCTTTGGTTAACTAGGAATAATCATTTGTCTTTAGCGCCCAAAACAGATCATATTGACGTTTTGACCAAATAAAATTTTTTGGTCTGCTTTTTCGCCTGCTAAAAATTGCGGTATGTTAATAACCGGCATTTTTTGACGGGAAGGTTGGGGGGTAGAAGTCTGGCTGTTCTAAGGGGGCATGAAACATAAAATACCCGGGACACAAAAATTTGTTAGTCGGGTCCTGCTGTCGTATATTTTTGTTACTGCAAATTAAGAGGTTAAACGCGAACACGTAAAGTAACTCTTTCTTTTCTTTTTATATCACGTGTTGTTTCAGCAGAACGTTGTAAGGGGAGCTTCTTCTTTACTTCCATTACCCTACTACCGTAGGTAATGGAAGTATTGTATTTGGTCCAAAAATTCGTTATCGAGTTTTCACCTCATTTACACGTTTTAAGGTCCTCTGAGATAAGGTCCCCTGAGCCCTGGTTTTCGGCAACTGGTCAGTGTGTGTGTGGCGTGTATGCATGTATGTATGTGCGGAATCGTATGACTATCATATCTCCGAAACTAATAAAGAAAAAACGATGAAACTTCAGAATTGACACAGGTTTGGTGTACAAATGCACTTGTCAAATTTTGGTGAAAATTGGAAAACTGGAAGTGGGACCCTAAGTCCGTACCTCAAAAACGGCTCTATCGATTTTCTTCAAAGTTGCTGTATAAACACTCTATTAGATTTCGTTTCGAATGGTATAGTTGGTTAGTTCAGGAAAATGGATAGGCTTTCAGTATAAATAGCTCAAATTCGGGTCTCGCAAGTGTGTTCCATTAAAAACGGCTGTACAGATTTTTTTCAAACTCGGTATAAAAATATAACAAAAACTCACTTTCGAAAATTTGTCCCTAGAACAGTACTTTCTCTACCTTATGGGTAAGAGAAAGTAATAACTCTTTTTTACTTTCTCTTACCCATAAGGTAGAGAAAGTATTATTCTAGGGTCAAATTTTCGAAAATGAGTTTTTGTTATATTTACAATGTTGTGATGTCCCCTGAATACGCAAATCATGTTTTTAGCGAATGATCTCTGTGTGTGTGTGTCTCTCTGTGTGTGTTATCAGCAAATCTTAAGAACAAATAGTAGCAGAAATTCCAAACTCGGTATTCTAAATGCGTTTCATATAGGGATGCTACACTAAGCTTTTCGTTGGGATGAAGCAAATGATTCGTGTACAGGGACACTCAAAAGTATTCAAATACATTAAGTCAAAGGAAGAAATTCCAGGTAAATACAGTTTAGCATCTATAGACTGCACTAAACCAAATGAAACGAATATATATTTTTCATATGCATAAAAACATGTCTCGTGTTGAATAGGGTAGGGAAATCATTGACTGTTCGTATACAGGGCTACATAAAAGAACTAGATAAAAGTGCGACAATCATTGCAAATTAATGGAAGTATATTTTAGGCTGAGCCATGTATGATTACTATGTGATTATATTTAGGTGCACCATGTAGTCTGTACGTAATCTTCAAAAGATATACAGGACTGCAAATATTTAAGCGATAAAATTATTTTTTGTTGTTAGTGGACGTGCTTTACTAATAACATTTCACCATTTCCAGGAAAGCTATTCGGAATTGAAAAAAATTCTTCTTAGAGATATGGTAAAAAATGCATATTTAAAGCTAAATATTTATCGTTTGTTTTTTTGTATATTTCCACGTTTTGAGGCTTACTGATTACCGTAGTCAAGTTTTTTAACGTTTGATCTTTGTCTGTGTCTCTTAGAGTGACTTAAAAGCGAATAATTTTAGGAGATCCAACTGTTGTATTTTGAAGCTTATATACGTTTGTTGCTGGAAAAGTTTGATCAAAATTCATAAGTTTCAAGGAATGTTGCATGTGAAAATTGTCTTAATAATTTTAAGTGAACTTTCAATTTTAATAACAGAATTATGTTCTATATAAATGTAGGAGCATTAATCAAACGGGGGGTTCAAAGGGGAGGGGGTGGTAGCCCCCCTCACACAGAACTAATTATCATATAAAGCTCATCCGCAGCCTAATTTGAATTGTTTTAACATAGGTTTACATAATAGTACTCGCTATCTTACATCTTAATCTCCAACCTGTATTTATAGTATTAAATTTCAGGGTAAGAGAAAGTCGTGTGAGTTACACACCAGATTATTAGATATCTTTTCGTATGTAATTGTTGTTTCCTGGTCAATAATTGAGTTTGTCAAATTTTGGTGAAATCCTATATCTTAAAAACGGTTCTAGCGATTTTCTTGAAAATTGTTGCATAAATCAATTTTAGATATACTTTCTCTTGTATTGCATAGTGATTACAGGAAAATTAACAGCAATCCTGCTTTGGTATTAACTTTAGGTCACGGAAATTGGTGTTTCAAGAAATAACTCAACCATTATTACTTTCTCTTACCCATAATGTAGAGAAAGTATTGTTTTTGGGTAAAATTTTCGAAAGTGAGTTTTTGTTATATTTACACGTTTTGAGGTCCCCTGAATCCAAAAATCATGTTTTTAGTTGTTAGTCCGTGTGTTTGTCTGTCTGTGTGTGTATGTGTCTCTGTGTGTGTCTGTTATCAGCATATCTCAAAAACAAATTATAGCAGAAAGTCCAAATTTGTTATTCCAAATGTGCATGGTATAGGGATGTTACATTAAACTTTTCGTTGAAGTCAAGCAAATGGTTCGTGTACAAGGACACCCAAGAGAATTCAAATACATAACGTCTATAGGGGAAATTGCAGGTAAGTAGAGTTTAACATATATAGACTGCAGTAAACTAAATGAAACGAATAGTATATATTTTTTATATCCGTAAAAACATGTCTTATGTAGAATGTTATTGGAAAACATTCACTGTTGGTTTACAGGGCTACTCAAATGAACTAGATAAAAGTGCGACATTGATGGAAACGTATTTCAGGCTGGGCCGTGTAATATTACTGTAGGATTATATTTAGGTGCACCAAGTGGTCTGTACATAATCTTCAAAAGATATACAGGGCTGCAAATATTTAAGCGATAACATTATTTTTTGTTGTTAGTGGACGTGTTTTACTATAATATTTTACCATTTCCAGGAAAGCTGTTCAGGAATTCAAACGAATTCCTCACAGAGATATAGTAAGTAATGTATGTTTTCATCGCTTGTTTTTGTATATTTACATGTTTTGAGACTTTCTGATTACCGAAGTAGAGATTTTTAACGTTTGATCTTTGTCTGTGTCTCTTTGAGTAACTTAAAAACGAATAATTTTAGCAGATATAAATGTTGTATTTTGAAATTAATATAACTTTGTTGTTGGAAAAGTTTGACCAAGATTGATAAGTTTCAAGGAATGTTGCGTGTGAAAGTTGTCTGGATAATTTTAAGTGAACTTTCAACTTTAATAACAGATTTAAAATCTATATAAATGTAGGTCTAGTAATGAAACAGGGGGTTCCCTGTAAAATAAATCATATAAAACTCTTCCGAAGCCTAATTTGAGTTGTTTAACATAGGTTTATATAACAGAACTCGTTATTGTACCCCATAATCTCCAACCTGTATTTATAGTATTAAATTTCAGGGTAAGAGAAAGTCGTGTGTATGACACACCAGATTATTTCTGTTATTTTCTAACTTGTCATGTAAACTTCGTTTTATGTGTCTTTACTTGTGTATAAAGTTTCACTTGCCGGAAAAACTTTAGGTTTGTATAATTCGTTAGGTCAATTTTATGTCTTCTGATCGTATTGTCTCCCCACCCAAAAAAAGCGTATAACACGTGTAATCGTGGATAATGGAAGTCGTGTGTTTGTTTCATACAAGATATTTTCATAAAAGGAATTGGCGTTTGTGAATCACCAATGTCTTAAAAATTATCTTTTTTATTTATTTTTATTTTTATTTTTTTCCTTTTGACGTTCTTGTTGTATATAGTTTCACCCGAAATTAAAAATTAAACATATTTTGTTTAATTGTATCTGTTATTTTTAAAATGTTCTTCATTATATCATGTAAAACATTATAAAATACGGCCCTTTAAGCCTCTTCAAAGAAAGTTTTAAATATATCTCGAAAACTAATAATCGAAATGAGCTGCAAATTTGTACAGACGTATTTTTTAGAATTATGATTCATTTTATGTAAAAATTAATATAAGTCATGATTCATTATTTTTTTAAATATGATTTTATTAATATTTTCCACAATTAAAAATATTTTTTTGAACCAAAAGTGATCGTGGATTATATTTACGTTTCTTTGCTTATCTCGAAATATATTAATATATATGTATATCATTAAAAGTTTATGTATTTAATTTATTTTGTTTGAGTATGAGGATATAAATAAATGTTTGTGACGTGATTTTAATATTAGCTTCTTCAAATTTTGAACACTTATATCACGATAAAATAATAATAATAATAATAATAATAAAGAAATAAAGAAATAACGGAAATATACAACCAATATACTTTTTCTCATTGCCGCGACTCCAGGAATTCAAATATGAAATCAAGATAAGACATTAATTTTGAAAAAAATCATAGTTGATACGACATTTAATATGTAGACGACCCCCAATCCAAAATTTCACTTAATTTTCAAAGAGTCACGATTCCCTTTCGAGAATGATGGTTATTACATGTTTCTGCACCGATTCGTAAGTAAGTAACATCGAGTGCGGCGTTTTTTTTCCTCTGAAATTACATAATAACAGTCTATTACCTTCAACCGGTGTCATGACAAATTAAGCTTGTTCTTAGAGACTTGGTGAGTTTGGCGATCAAGAACGGCAAAATATGATTGCTTATTGATACGAAAAATCTGGAACCTGTATCTTAAATTCAAACGTAATGAACTAGCATTTTGTGTGTGTGTGTGTGTGTGTGTGTAATATACCGATTTCTGTCGCTATGAAGAAAGTCTTTGTCTCTAAAGAGTCTTTATCTCTAATTGTCTTTTATCTCCAAAGAAAGTATAAAAGACTCTTGTCTGCACAAGTAAATTCCATTGGATTCTAGCTGTGCATATCTACACTGAAACTGCACGGCAAACTGATGATTATTGTCCTCATACAAACGACATTTTTTCGGTGTATGTACAGTCGGTAACAAAAGTGTCCGAACATTAGCAAAAATTCCTGTGTAAAAAAAAGTACACTTCATACGGTTACGTTAAATAAATCCTTGTCGAATCCTGTTCTTAGTCAGTATAAGAACATGATTCGATAAGGATTTATTTAACAAAATCGTATGAAGTGTACTTATTTTTATATAGGAATTTTTGCTAGTGTTCGGACACTTTTGTTACCGACTGTACAGTGTAGTTTTAATGTAGTACGATTTACCGTTTTATTGGATTGTTTCGATTGTTTGTGGAACAAAGTTCATTCACAAGCTAAACCCGTCCTGTTTATTTACGAAATACTTACATGAAACAGAATTATCTACTTTTTTATCATAATGTGCCTGATTTAATGAGCATATTCAGAATTCACGTGCCCAGATCAAATATTATTAAATTTTTAAATTTGATATTATATGACTAAATTTATAAATTTATGTTTCTATTCAGAAGCATAACCTCTTCATACTGTAGGGAAAATCATTTGCCTGAATATCTGGTACATAGTTACATATTTCAACTTTATAGTCAATGTTTGTAAATAAAATCAGTACAAAAAACCCTTAACGGGTTAAAAGTTTGTGACGCCGCTACTTTATGGCTAGAAGAATTTGAAATATGAACCTTAAAAATAATGATATGAAATTTTAAGTGACGCTTTGCAATTAGTTAAAATATACATAGATTTTCTTATTTGATCATTTACTTTCTACTTTTATTTATATTTATAATGCAAACGTAATATTTTTAGCTTCAACATCAGACAGATATATAAAATACACTCACTGATGCTTTTTAATTCACATTTCAAATTCAAAATAACAGTTTTAAAAGGAATGATATAAAAATTCCAGTGGCGCCTCGGTGTTATTTTAAAAGATTTGTTTTTAGATTCCATTAAAATTACTTTTGTTTTGTCTAATAAAGTATATTTACATAGTGAAACAGTGCTTTTAATTTTCAAATATACTGTCAAATAATTATACTTTCACTAAATTTGCATTATAAATTAAAATTATTTATTTCAATAAATTGATTTATCTTTTGCATCACGCTATCCAAAACATAGTATCATTATCATAGTATCCAACTGAGTGAAAATTTGTGCAAAGAGGTAGTGTGACGTAAGGAAAATATTTACACAGATTTTACTTGCAGTTTTGGATAGCGTGACGCAAAAGATAAATCAATTTATTGAAATAAATAATTTTAATTTATAATGCAAACTTAGTGAAAGTATAATTATTTGACAGTATATTTGAAAATTAAAAGCACTGTTTCACTATGTAAATATACTTTATTAGACAAAACAAAAGTAATTTTAATGGAATCTAAAAACAAATCTTTTAAAATAACACCGAGGCGCCACTGGAATTTTTATATCATTCCTTTTAAAACTGTTATTTTGAATTTGAAATGTGAATTAAAAAGCATCAGTGAGTGTATTTTATATATCTGTCTGATGTTGAAGCTAAAAATATTACGTTTGCATTATAAATATAAATAAAAGTAGAAAGTAAATGATCAAATAAGAAAATCTATGTATATTTTAACTAATTGCAAAGCGTCACTTAAAATTTCATATCATTATTTTTAAGGTTCATATTTCAAATTCTTCTAGCCATAAAGTAGCGGCGTCACAAACTTTTAACCCGTTAAGGGTTTTTTGTACTGATATCATTACTTTTTAGGGGTTATTGATCAAAAAATTAAAACAAGTCCTTCTGGCTCCTAGGAAGGGTAAACTGATTTATCTTTTATAATGAAGTTGCCACTATTTTTTTTTTTTCAAAATTCTACAATTTTTCAATTCTACAATTTATTAATGGACTTGATGGATTTATTAATGAAGTCTTGTATATATGGAGTTTTAACATAGAACCTTTCTAATGTAAATTTGAAATTTTCAGTGGGCTGGCACAGGGAAACAAGAGGGTAGATTAAGTTGGCAAATGAACATAACAAATACATTTCTGAGATAAATCCACACTACAAATTTAGTTTGAATTAATTCAGTATTTCAAACGTTATCATGCCGACAAATTTTCAAGTAGCCTGCCACTTGGAAACAAAATGGAGAAGCTTCGCACTAGAAAAAAATATTGAGTGGGATTCTCAAACTCTTTAAAATAATAATAATAATAAGTGGGAAATTTCAAATTTAAGTTAGAATTACGTAATTTACATTTTGCAAGTTTCTTTTTAGAGAATTACAAATGCAAATTAAACAATTTAAAAAAATCAAGTTAATGTTAAAAATAGAAATTTATTTATTTTCTTTTCCCTTTTGAGGCTAAGCTCAAATATTCACAATTTAAACTTTCATCAAAAGTGCAGGTAAAAATTATTTCATAAAAATATTTGGTGGAAAAAAATAGACAAAATATAAATTAAGGTCTACATTTCTATAATTTTAAAAATAAGATAAAATCATTTGGAGAAAAAAATTATGGAAAATACAAGTTAAGCTAAAGTTAATACAAGTTAATAAGTAAAATACAAGTTAAGCTTAAGTTTTATGGAAAATACAAGTTATATATATATTTCTTTTTAAAAATAAAAAATCTCTTTTTAAAATACAGTTAGAGTTTATTCATATATTTACTTTTCAGACTTTAAAATGATACATATTTTAAATATTAACATAATCAAACTAATTTTTTTATTATTATTTAAAGCAACAATGGATAGGGGATGAAAGATCGGATAAATACGCTATATATATATATATACATATGAAAATAGAATTAAAATTGATGAAAAATGTGTGAAATAGCAATGACTGAAAAACACGTCAAAATAAATAAATAACATCTTTACTTTGAAACCCATAATAATTTATTAAAAAAGTATAATTCTCTCTTTCTTTTTAATTAATTAATTAATTTATGTATGAAAAATTCCATTTCATAAATATATTTACAACTACAATAAGCAAAAAAACCCTACTTTAATTTTAAATAATTATTTCTACATGTTTCTAAGCAATTAAAAGTGTCTTTTTTTTTTTTTTTTTTTTTAAGAAAAATAAATTAAATATAGGAATGTATATGGTTTTAATACAAGCTACGAGATGGCGCCACTAGATGGCCAAATTATAACCTTCATGATAAAACCATACATTCCCATATTTAAGCTAATTTTCTTTATAAAAAAAAAAAAAAAAAAAAAAAAAAAAAAAAAAAAACACTTTTAATTGCTTAGAAACATGTAGAAATAAATATTTAAAATTAAAGGAGGGTTTTTTATTTATTGTAGTTTTAAATATAGTTATGAAATGGAATTTTTCATGCAGAAATTAATTAATTAAAAAAAAAAAAAAAAGAAAAGAAAAGAAAGAAAGAAAGAAAGAGAGAATTATATTTTTAAAATAAATCATGGGTTTCAAAGTAAAGATGTCATTTATTTATTTTGATACATGAATAGGATACATGAATAGGAATCGCAAATCATTGAGCTACTATAAAATCGATTTTTATGAATGATTAAAAATTTTTTGCTTTAAAAAATCGTAAAATCATCATTATTATGATAAAATGGAATATCTAAAATTACAAAATACTTCCTTATTTAAAATGTTATCTAAATAATCTTTAGACTAAATATGAAATTTTGAAATCAAAAATATCTTTTTCATAGCAGAAGAGAAAATATATTTAAATGAATTTGACTTAACATATATACAATAAATATATAAAAAATGTAATAAAGTATTTTTGCGTTAAAAAAAGGAAAGTTTAAATAATTCATTGACTGCATTCACTTTGGTCAACCAACCAACATGGCCTTCTCAAGCCTTGCTAGTAAAAACCATATCACGACGTTTTCGCCAGAGGAAAGCATGCAATTGGCGGAGTAATATAGTTCCATTTTTAAAACAACTTTTATAAAAAACAAGAGTTTTCCTGGAAAAAATGAAAACATTACTAGATTCAGAAAGATCCTATTAACAACATATATTAATTATATGAAAATCCTTCGAGCTGTTTTAGAGATATTTTTCAGAATTCAGTCCATTACATTACACCAATCGTTTTCCCTTTTTGGCTGTAAATTGAGATTCAGATCTCAAAACATACTGCATGTAGAAATGTAAAATTTTCAGGATAGATTAAGACTGAAGATAAAAGACTATTTTGAAAAGATCAGAACAAAATATGGCATATTTGCTGAGATATTAAGTGTCGGCTTTTACAAATCTCTTTGATGTCAAACTAGCCGTATATATGAGTTCGCAGCGTTCAGTTTGTCCTTCCGCTTGCGTCACTGGAAAAACTGCCGTTTTTCATGATTAACACCAAAGCGTCACTTAAAATTTGATATCATTATTTTTAAGACCTATATTTCAGTTTCTTATTGCCATAAAGTAGCTGCGTCACAAGCTTTTAACCCATTAAGGGATTTTTGTATTGATATCATTCCTTTTTAAGGGTTACTGATCATTTGCTCAAAAAATTAAAACATAGGAAAGGTAGGATGATTTCTGTTTTGACTTCTGTATATTGTAATCCCAATTTGCAAAATTGGTTTGTATCTTGCATAGCTCAAAAATGAATGATTGTAGAATTTGAAAATTTATATTTTGACTGTCATGATGTCTATTTGTACATCTGCAACTTCGGCGTTAATACGAGCTCTCGTTTTAGAGATATCTACGGCATTAGATGATTTTTCATAATGTCTGTATCTACACATGTATGTGTATCTTGCACAAATTTAAAATGGTTGGGCGCAGAACATTGCAAATTGATATATAGGTTTGTTATAACATCTAGTTACAAACTTCCCTTTTTGGTCTTTCTGTGACTTTATTTTGGAGATATTTATGAAAATTATATATTCTTAATGAGCAAAAACAGAAAGGTTTTGACATTATATATGACCTATCATCATAGAAAATATTTCAAAAGAAGCTAATGATAGAGATAGTAATGATAATGCTATGAAAGTTAGCATTTTTGCAAGTAGAAAGTAATTCTTAAATAAGCACGTTCTAATCCATGAATGCATTTTATTTACTGACTATTCAGGCTGTAATGATATTATGAAAGTTCTCGACATTTTTGCGTGTAGAAAGTAATACTTAAAGACATAAGCAGGTTCTAGTTGATGAATGCACTTTATTTATTGAATATTCAGCTCGTAGATAAAGGCCGTAATGATAGTTATGAAATTTGTTGAAAATTCTGCATATAAAAAAAAGTTCTTAAAGACACGAGCCGGTTCTAATCAACGAATGCACTTTATTTAATGAATATTCAGCCTGTAATGATGATGTTTCAAAACCTGTCGGCCTTTTTTGTGTGTAAAAAGTAATTCTGAAAGACAGGAGCAAGTTCTAGTCGACGAATATGCACTTTAATGAATATTCAGCCCGTAATGATATTGTTATGAAAATTGTCAAAATTTCTGCATGTGAAAAGTAATTCTTAAAGACATGAAGAGGTTCTAGTCAATGAATGCACTTTATTTAATGAATATTCAGCCTGTAAATAGATTCCGTAATGATATTATGAAAGTTATTGACATTTCTGCATGTAAAAAATAATTCTTAATAAGAAGGGTCTAGTTGATGAATGCAATTCATTTAATGGGTATTCAGTCAGTAAGGATAGAGCCCATAATGATATTGTCATGAAAGTTGATATTTTTGCATATAGAAATTACATTAGCAGGTTCTAGTCAATGAATGAACTTTATTTAATGAATATTCAGCTTGCAGATAAAGCCGTAATGATACTGTCTTAAGACTTGTCGTCAATTCTGCATATAAAAAAGAATTTTTAAAGACACGAGCAGGTTCTAATCTACAAATGCACTTTATCTAATGAATATTGAGCCTATAATGATGTCATTACAAAAGCTGTCGGCATTTTTGCATGTAGAAAGTAATTCTTAAAGATGCGAACAGGTTCTAATTGACAAATGCATGTCATTTAATGAATATTTAGGAAACGGTTGAATAAAACCATTTTTGGAGCCACAAAAATTAATAGTCAATGAATATTCTCGAAACAATCCAATGAAACAGTCATTCTTACTACTGAAATTAAATAACACTGTTAAAAAAAAATGACAGAACAGAAAATTCCCAACCATTAAATTAGTACTTATTTTCGAAAAAATTGATTTTTCAAAATTTTTATATATTAAGAGTTCAAAAATTCAAATTTTCACAAATTGCATTTTTTTCATTTTTTAACCACAAAATGAAATACTAAAAATTTGAAAAAATCAATTTTTATAAAATGAGTACTAATTTCACGATTGTGAATTTTCTGAATGTGAAAACGGAATTAAAAAAAAAATGTGTTTTATGATGAGTAATTATAGAAACAAATTTCCTCATAGAATAACATGGGACGCGGCTGTCGGAGAAATTACGTATTGTTCACTCATAAAGTTGCAATAGACTGCATTGAAAAACTTCAAATTTATTTTGTTAATCAAAACATAAACGAAAAATCATTTAATGAACTTAATTCAATTCACAATGCAATTCTTAATACTCACAGACAATCAACACATCAGACGAGTATATACATATATATTTTTTTATGTAATTAAATAACATCCGGTATAGACATAAATCGCATAGTATTTATGATTAGATACACAAACTCAAAATGTGTTTATATAGTATTCAAGATAAGTAATACAATACTCAAGATATAAGACAGGTAATTAGCACTCAAGTCATGGATTATGGTATATTTCTCTCTCTTTTTTTTTTTTTTTTAAGTTTAATTTCTATTTTCAAAAATTAAATTCTACGATAAAGTAATGCACTTATCTTAAGAAACTTTTCTAATTAATATTTTCACATAAATTATGTTTCAATGCCATAATTTATGTGCACATTTGTAGTAATCAAAGTTTTATAATTAAAGTCTTAGTAGGAATTTATATATCTATCTGCAGCAAAGTAAAATTTGTCTATGATCCTGGACTGACGCCAGGGTTGGCACAGTTTAAACCAGTAATTCTCAAGCATTTTAGAGCTGACGCCCCCTTAAGAAGTGAAAAATATAACACATGCGAAATTTTAAATATTTAGTTTGAATACTAAAACGTGCTTATATCGCCCCCCCCCCCCTACTACACAAAGCAAGTTCTCAGCAGCTTCCAGCGCTCCCTGGGGGTGGTACCGTCCCCCGTTGAGAACCTATGGTTTAAACCAACTGGTATTTTTATTTTTTTTTCCTTTCCAAAAAATTCAAAATTTTTATTCTATTGCTCCTTTTTTTAACTGAAATTTTTAAATTATTTTTATGTAAACGTCCTTTACTTTTAATTCAGTTTATTTCAATTGTAATTTTTCTTCAGAGAAGGTTTTAGTTATGTGATTTATTGCATAATTGGCTGGTTTTATTAAATTTATTATATATGGAGAAAAAAAAAATATCTAGAAATTATAGATTATATTAAATTTAATAAATTTATATAATATGATAATGTAATAAATTTATTTAATAAATTTAGCAAATTTATATTAATTATCTTATAAAATAATAAATGAAAGGATCTAAGGCTAAATGTAGTGAAACGTAAAATAAATAATGGAAAGCACATTTATTTTGTACAAGATATAAAGTAAAAATTACATGAATTATTTTATTAAAATGTAACAGCACTAGAATTAAGGAAATGAAATTAAAAATTTTAATATCCAAGTATTGAAAAATGTTGAAATAATTCTAATCGCAAAAGATTCTAAATCCGATGAAGAGTGTTTTCTTAAAATATAAAATTTAGTTTCAATAAAAGCTATAAAACTTCTAATTTTATTTATATTAAATGTAAATTCTATTCAATATGCAATTTTCATATGGATTGCAATATTCCATTACATAATCCAAAAGTACACTTTTTTCTTAAATCTCTTCCTATGACTCATTTTTATTGTATTGGAGTTTTTTAAATTTTTCCCTAATTCATTAAATTAAGAATTTTATTGTTATTAAGTTAATTTGTTATCATTAAATTGTAGGAAAGGCATGTTAGGTTTAACATTCACTATTAAAAAAAAAAAAAAAAAAAAAAAAAAAAAAATGTCAACTCACAGTAATCCTGTTATCAGCCTTTACATCATTTTAATGAAAACTGAATACTACAACTATGGAATATTTTTAGAAGTTCTGAATATAAAAGAATTAAGTTATAATAAAATGCACTTTCATTATTTGATTGTTTTATTTTTGAACATAAAAATAAATAAATGTTTTATTAACATGACTATGTGAAAACGATTTTAATTAGATGAGACATAAGAGAATTTCATGTCTGAAAGTACAAACTTTGTTTCTTGTGTACATTGTTACAGAAAGAAAATCAACTTACAAAAAAAGCTGAAAAATCTCATCCCTATTTGTTATCAATAATTTAAATCATTTTTAGATGAAGTGATAATTGATATTGGAATATTAATTACTTTTTAAAGTGACAATTTTATTTACAAATATGTATAATGTGACTGGAAAACATATATTAATAAAAATCTGGTTTAAACAAAAAATGAATTAAAAAAAAAAACCTGGTTTTTGCCAACCCTGACGGACGCCCAAAATCTGGTATAACAAGAAGTTAGTGATAAGGGCTGGGAATTTTTCAATGCCAAAAACGCAATTTTTTTTTTTTTTTAGTAAATTATTTACACAACATATTTAAGCATATCTTTCATTAGTCACAATAATACGGTTAATAGTTATTTATAGTAATGTCAAATATGTTTCGAGCAAATTGTTCGAGAAGGAGAAAATTAATATAATACAAGAAATCTATAGTTGTTAATCAGAATTTTGAATGTTCCTTCAACAACAACTTTCTATGATTACAGTTATAAAACATTTGCAACATCAACATATATATAAAGAGGAATATATTGAAAAATTAATGCACTGCTATCCCACTGAGCTTGTATCTGTTTTTTAAAATATTCATTTGAGAAATAATGATACACAGTGGTAGAAATAAGAATATTGAAACTAGGCGTCAAAATAACGCCTGGATTAAATTTTTTAGGCGCCCAAATTAAAAATCTAGGTGCCATCTATAATTAAATATGTATATTTAAAAAAATAATAATAATAAAGCATCAACTTGTAAATATTATATGCAAGATTATATAAAAAATATTTATGTAATGAATGTAATTACATTCACAATATTAAATATACATATTTAAAATCACAAATTCATTCTTCACCCAGAAGATACACCATTTCACCACAATTTAATAGACTTGTGAAATAGGTGAAATAGACTTGTTTGCTGTCTGATGGGATTGGGAAAATTATTAGATATGATGAGGAAAAAAATCCAGGCATCAAATATGGCACCTATGATTGGAATTCTAGGCATCAAAATGAAAAAACTGGTTGCAAAATACGACTAACGACTGCTTATTTCTAACCCTGATGATACATCAATCTTTTTCTAACTCAGGTAGTAATTTTGATTTAGGTAACCTCATGAACTCTAGTTCTGAGAAAGACTCTGAAAGTTCATGGTCATAATCTTTATCTAACACCCAGTTTATACATATAATAATAATAATAATAATAATAAAAGTCTTTAATAAGCCCACAAAATTATCATTATTGAAAATCTTAGAGAAAAACCTCATATAAAATTTCAACTTTATTTAAAAAAAACTTTTTAAAACTAATTTCTAAAGAGAATATACAATCGGCAACAAAAGTATCCAAGCACTAGCCAATAATTCTGCTAGTGCTTGAATACTTTTGCTGCCGACTGTATAGATCCCAGTGGCAGAAAGTTTTATAGCAGTCTGTGACAGGCTTTTAAAATTTCGTAATCTGTCTGCAAAATTTGCGTGTAATCAGGGGTGAAAATGGCTTACAGTAAATTTCTGAAAATTAAAAATACTTTCTGAACAATTAACCAAAATGTACAAAGCAATTTTGAAATACATTTTAAAGATAAGAACAAAACAATTGTAAAATAACATAACTACAGATGTGGGTTGGTTAAATATAAAGATTTTCAAATCACTCTATAATAAAATAAAATTATCTATAAAATTTGCTCTTTTTTCAAAATTATTTTTTGAAATGAGCGATAATTTTGTGGCATAATAAAATATGGCATCATACTGCCACTTATTGAGAAACTTTATGCTTCATGATAATTAATTACAGAAATAAGAGTTTATTTTATCGCTCTAATCAATATTTTTTTTTCCCCTAATCTATTTCTTAAATCCATGATAATTTTGTGGCTTATTATTGAAATGCAGAACCATTCGCCACAGACTGACAAATTTTAAGTTTAATAACAAATAATTGCAAAAATTCATGATTATTTCTTTGCCAATCAAAAAAGTTTGCTTCATTCAAAGAGGTTTACCAAAATATGCAATAATATTGTAACTTGTTACTGAAATGTACAAGCATTTTGCCCCCAACAGTCCAAAATGAAGCAAAATTTTGGAAATAGGCTTATTTTGCTGCAAATCGATGAAACTCAACCATTTTTTCAAGGTTATTTACATTGAAATATGTCATTTAGCGCCCTTATATTGAAATATAAAATTATTTCACTGCTAATTATAAATATTTCAAAAATATTTTCCACAATACAAATTATTTGTCCGCAAAACAAAATAATTCAATTTTATGGCTTTCTTTAAAGACCATTTACCAAATTACATGCTAATTTTTGCAGCTCATCACTGAAACATGAAGCTATTTCGTTGTTCATATAGCCAGGTAAAATTGAAAACTGTCTGCACACATAAGTATTTGCAACAATTCCTGCAAAAATTCTGTGGGGTTATACAGAGTTGATAAAAATCTTGATTAAAAAAAAAAAAAAAAAAAAAAATCGGATTTTTTAAATTTAAATCAGATTTTTTTGATTTAAATAGAATTTTTGAAATTTAAATATATCTAAGTATAATATTTGATACAAACAAATTAAATTGTTAAGTTAGATGTCTAAATCAATTAATTATTTTTTTATATATATAATTAAAAATACATATAACTAAAAAATATATACAAGAGTAATTCATAAATCAGTAGAAAATAATTACTTACCTTACAATATAGGGTTTTCTGCTTGTTTTAATTATCTATAATCTATATCATAATTTAAATAAAGGATGCTTTATGTTAATTTAGACATTTTACTCATTCAAACATAGATTTATTAGAAAGATGAAGTAGACTAAGGGCTGTAATCACAATAATTTTTTTTTCTGAAAATTTTACAACCAATATTTTATATAGTAACAGTGGTTAAATGATTTATAAATAAAAACAAGTTTAGCTGCTTTATCATTTCCAAGTGTGTTTCGAAGTTTAGATTGCAATAATCCATAAGTTAAAAAAATCCTCTCTAAATAAGCAGTTGATGCCCTTGCAGTAAACAATTGAGTAAGTGCCTGATTCAGGTGATCAATTTTTCCAGTGTTACTTGAGAAAAAGTGACTTTTTCACCAATTGAATGGGGAAATCTTACTGAGCACATCTTCACCAAAAAGTAATTCACAGAAGGGATCAGATTTTCCAAGGAATTTCATTATAACTGGAATAATATCGGGGGAGTAATTTTCATTTGCAAATGTAAAAGATTGTTTTCTTTCCAAATCGGTCAAATTTTTTCCAATAAGCTAAGAAATAGACTAGATAAGCTAAGAAATGGAAAGCTCCCAGTGCTTCATGGTATCGCTTATTAAAAGCTGTTAAAGTTAAAATGGATTTATCGTTATCCTTATCCACATCTTTAAGTTTCATCTCCAAAGTTTTCCAAATGTATAAAATATTTAGATAATATTTAAAATAAAAAGAAGTATTTTTTATTTATAGATATTCTATTTCATCATTATTCATAATGAATTAAAAAAAAAATTTTAAAGCGAAAACGATTAAATCCCTCATGCGCACGAATTTATACCATGGTCCATGGTCTTTGGAGCGTATGCGTACATCATCCGGATGATTACATCCTGTAGACGCTAAGCTAATTGCTTTCACTGTATCTCTGCGCGGTGTTTGTTTATATTGATTGGATATCCAAAATCTTTGCATGATTTAGTGGAAAGTGTTTTATAATTTTATATTCTTAAAACTTGCTTATATTTTTAAACTTAATTTTACGTATATGTAATTATAGGCTTCGCCTGATCGCCCGAAAGTATTGTTATATGTAAACAAACCCTAAATTTCATTTTTGTAGTCGCTTTTTTCGCAAAATGTTACTCAGTTTTCTGTATAATATGATAATTAAACAAGTTTTCGAATTAATTATTATGTTTATCATTACTATTATTATGTTATTATTGGTAATATGTCACCTTTTATCTTAGCAATTTTTGGAAAAATTAGGGGTATCCAGTGATATTGTTTTAGTCTTAATATTGGGATACTGACCGCTGTAGCATGAATTTTCAGATTCGTGCACGACAAATTAGCTGCATCCAAAGCATTTGCACGTTTTTTGATTTTATTCTAATAGAAAATGAAAAGTTAAGAAAATAAATACATACATCTTTTTTATTTGAAATCTAATGACTGATTTATAACAATTTTAACATCACACTATTTACTGTATAGAGAAAATGCAGTATTATATATCGTAACGTCACTCTTTATGACAACAAACGAAAGTAATTGTTGTTTACATTCGATTTTGTGCTTGATTTGCTTTTTGAATCAGTGAAATAGGTTTTCTATGTTATAATAATGACCGATATTAAAAAATTGTAGTATAAATATTGTATTGTACCATTTTGCACTAATACAACGGCTAACACTTCTCAAAAGTTATCCTTTAGCGTTCCACAGGATCCTATGAAACGAAAACATTGAACAACTGCCATGAAAAGAAAACAATTGAAAATGATGATAATGGAAAATGGTGATAATGATATTGAATGATTATAAGATGAAAAAGATGCTCAGAAATCACATAAACGATTAATAATTACGAAAGTTAAAACAAATTGTGGCTTACCAACCAGGCTAACAGAATGTAAACATTGAAGCATCATAAAGTATGACGTCAGGCAGCGTTTTGAAGTCACATGATTTTTGGTTAATTTTAAAGTTATTTTTTAAATTAATGAGAACTTTTTTTTTGCATTTTTAATAAACTTTTTGAAATTTATGGGCCTAAAACTACCAGAAGAATAGGATTTTGTTCAAATCCCCCAAATTCCTCATTCAGGATGAACTTTTTTCAAAAATATTGTGATTTCGGACAAATTGTGAAAACAGTTTTTCAGTTGCATAAATTTGGTAAGACATGAAATTATAAACAAACTGTCACTAAACAGTGTGAGCAATCTATTAATGATAAATAATGCAGGCCTTGAAAGTGGGTTTAATTTTTAAGATGCACTTGTACAATTAACTGCTATGGGGGGGGGGGGGAGAGAAGAAAAAGAAATCTAAGTAAGAAAGCTTTTGATAAATTTTATTTAGTTTAATTTTGGAATAGCTTTACTATAAGGTTTACTATTGCTATAATTATTGTTATAAATATTGTTATAATTACTATTGCTGTTGCTGATGTACATCTCACTGAATGAGTCGATTACTGCAAATCGATACTCTGAATCATTACAAAACATCAAAAACACATTTTAAGAAAATAAATTATTGTTTCACTCTGGTGCTTGTTTTGAAATTCACTGAAATAAATTAAGCATATTTTAAAGATTAATAAGTTATTTAAAATAGTAATAGAAATTTGAGCTACTTCACCACAAAAAAAAAAAAAAAAAAAAAAAAAAAAAAATCAGAGAGCTTTCAAGCTTTAACACATAAAATTCAGCATTATAAATGATGTGTAATATGAAATAACTTGAAGATTTGCCACAAATTTTCAAAATTACAGCCTTGCATGAATCTGAAAATGCATGAAAATCTGTACAGAAGCAATCACAAAACAAACAAAAAATAAATAAAATCACTGGATGCAGCTAATTTGTCGTGCACGAATCTGAAAATTCATGCTACAGCGGTCAGTATCCCAATATTAAGACTGAAACAATATCACTGGATACCCCTAATTTTTCCAAAAATTGCTAAGCTAAAAGGTGACATATTACCAATAATAACATAATAATAGTAATGATAAACATAATAATTAATTCGAAAGCTTGTTTAATTATCATATTACAGAAAACTGAGTAACATTTTGCGAAAAAAGCGACTATAAAAATAAAAATTAGGGTTTGTTTACATATAACAATACTTTCGGGCGATCAGGCGAAGTCAAAAATTACATATACGTAAAATTAAGTTTAAAAATATAAGCAAGTTTAAAGAATATAAAATTATAAAACACTTACCACTAAATCATGCAAAGATTTTGGATATCCAATCAACATAAACAAACACCGCGCAAAGATACAGTGAAAGCAATTAGCTTAGCGTCTACAGGATGTAATCATCCGGATGATGTACGCATGCGCTCCAAAGACCATGGACCATGGTATAAATTCGTGCGCATGAGGGATTTAAACGTTTTCGCTTAAAAAAAAAATTAATTCATTATGAATAATGATGAAATAGAATATCTGTAATTTAAAAATACTTCTTTTTATTTTAAATATTATCTAAATATTTTTTTGACAAAATGGGAAATTTTAAAATTAAAAATATTTTCTTCATAACAAAAATTTATTGACTGCATTCACGTTGGTCAGCCAACCAACTTGAGCAACTGAAGCCTTGCAAGCAAGAACTAAGAGCCGATTTACGGCCTTTTTAGCCGAAGAAAAGCATGCAATTGGCGGAGTAATATAGTTCTATTTTTAAAAGAACTTTTATAAAAAAACAAGAGTTTTCCTGAAAAAAAACAAAGACGTTACTAGATTCAGAAAGATCCTATTAACAACATATATTAATTATATGAAAATCCTTCGAGCCGTTTTAGAGATATTTTTCAGAATTTCAGTCCATTACTCCAACCGTTTTCCTATTTTGGCTTTAAATTGAGATTCAGATCTCAAAACATACTGCATGTAGAAATGTAAAAATTTCAGGATAGATTAAGACCGAAGATAAAAGACTATCTTGAAAAGATCAGAACAAAATATGGCATATTTGCTGAGATATTAAGTGTCGGCTTTTACAAATCTCTTTGAAGTCGAACTAGCCGTATATATGAGTTCGCAGCGTCAGTTTGGGCTCCCGCTTGCGTCACTCGAAAATCTGCCGTTTTTCATGATCTTATCATTTTCTAATATTTTTTTCAATTGAATGCCTCTATAAAAGTTTATTTCTAACTCTTGTGAGTGATTCTTTTACACTGTGAGTGTTTATTAAAGGCCAAACAAATACAAATATGGTTTGCTAATGCTTAAGTCATAAGCTAGAGCTTGCCAGTGTATATACGAATAATTTTTACAGGGCACGAAAAGGACTGTAATGTAACAATTTACAGGATATTATTTTGCATGCATGAGACTCTTTCACACTCTAAGTGTTTAATAAACTTCAAAACAATTATAAATATGGTTTTCTAAAGTTCTTCCAGTCGTAAACCGGAGCTTGACTATACATTTACGAATAACTTAAGGACACGAAAGAGACTGTATAACTAACTGGACACTCGTTTTTTTTTTTTTTTACTGAGATTTTTTTTACACAGTGAGTGTTTATCAAATTCCAGAACAAATATGTGTATAGTTTCCTGAAGTTTCAGTCATAAACTAAAGCTTGCCTGTATATTTACGAATTAATTATAGACGCAAAAAGGATTGTAATAACTAAAATGACACTTTTTCGCATGACACTTTGTCATACTGTGGGTATTTATTAAGTTTATTAAGTGCCAAAACAAGTATAAATATGTCTTCCTAAAGCACCAGTTATTATGAACAAGGAAAGATTAATAAACCCAACGATCTATCTATATAGCGCAATCTTTTTAGCTTAAAAAATGAACAAAAAATTAAATTGAAACTTAGCTTGAATATAAACTTAACTGATAAATTAAACAAAATTGCGGAAATTAAGCGAGGTTAAGCAAAGTCGCATAGCTGTTAAACGTTCAAAAAAATAGTCGCTGATATTTTTGAAAAAAGAAAAAAATCTTTCGAAATCTCTTTTAGTGATCATATTAATTTCTAATTTCTTTTAGAAAATAGTGGCAAAATTATTTTTGAAGAAATCGAAACAAATACTATATTAACTGCTATTTTTCTATCCGATCTTCATGTTTTAATGGAAATAAAGTTAAAAAATGCTTCGTTTTTAATAAAATTGTAATAATAAAATTGGTTTTGTTTTGAATTCTTAAATACATATGGAATTCTATAATATAACACAAAAAAGCATTTCACTCACAGTTGCATAGAAATAGAAAATAAACAAGTTTTTTTTTAGTCATTAGACTTACTTAAAAGCATACTGTAAACGTAGATTCTAACTTGAGGATATGCAAAGGCTTGGAAAAAAAATCTGTAATAAAACTGATTTAAAAAAAAAAAAAAATGAAAGAATTAGTTAAAGTCTACTTGATAAAAAAAAAAAAGTATTTCCCTTTATATGAGGAATTTTCCAACAGTCAAATTTAGGAAGTTTTTAAATTATATGAAAATTCCCATTAACTTTAAAATAATTTAAGTATTATAAATAAAAAATAAATTTAAATGAAACAATGAAAGATAATTTTCCTGAATTATCCCGAGTGAAAATATTATGTAGCGTTTTATTAAATCTCATTGTAATTATGTTTCCGTTATTTCATCTTCTGTTCACTATAAAATACACGTAAAATTTCATTGGAATTCAGCTAAAGATAATATGCGCTCCTATTGTTTAGATTGTAATGTTTCCGCTTTTATACAAATATTTTTCAAACTAAAATACGGTTCGTTATTTTTATCAGATAAGGGTTAAACTAAACATGATTTTATACACAGGAACAAGAATACTGATAGACACCAGTGTTGTTATAACTGTTCTAACAAAACATCTAAAAAAAAGATTTTACACATTTAAATTTTGTGTAGACTATTTTAACTAGAAACAATTATGCAAATATTTTTTTAACTAAAAGGCAGTTCGTTAATTTTATCGGATAAGGGTTAAACTAAACATAATTTTATACACAGGAACAAGAATACTGATAGACACCAGTGTTGTTATAACTGTTCTAAAATACATCTAAAAAAAGAATTTACACATTTAAAGTTTGTGCAAAATATTTTAACTAGAAACATTTATGCAAATATTTTTTTAACTAAAAGGCAGTTCGTTAATTTTATCAGATAAGGGTTAAACTAAACATAATTTTATACACAGGAACAAGAATACTGATAGACACCAGTGTTGTTATAACTGTTCTAACATACATCTAAAAAAAGAATTTACACATTTAAATTTTGTGCAAAATATTTTAATTAGAAACATTTATGCAAATATTTTTTTAACTAAAAGGCAGTTCGTTAATTTTATCAGATAAGGGTTAAACTAAACATAATTTTATACACAGGAACAAGAATACTGATAGACACCAGTGTTGTTATAACTGTTCTAACATACATCTAAAAAAAGAATTTACACATTTAAATTTTGTGTAGAATATTTTTACTAGAAGCATTTATGCAAATATTTTTTTTAACTAAAGGCAGTTCGTTAATTTTATCAGATAAGGGTTAAACTAAATATAATTTTATACAAAGAAACAAGAATACTGATAGACAATCGCGGTGTAATAACTGTTCTAACGAAACATCTAAAAAATAGAATTTATGTTGGTTTTTAGTAGATTTTGCACATTTAAATGTTATGCAGACTATTTTAACTAGAAATATTTATAGAAATCTTCATTAATTTATAAAAACTTAACATTAAGAATATGAATAATGCACTTTCAAAATATTATGAAGATAAAGGAAATTGAAATTGTTTCTTTAAAAATTTCATTATAAAAATAACAAGTATGCAGTGGCATTCAAGACTTTCTTTCATCTGATTTTATATAACAGCGCCACCTACCAGTTTACATGCGTAAAAATTTATGTAATTTATTTTCCCGCAATCAAATGTTTATCTACGCATTTTGAGGCTTTTTTTTTTTTTTTTTTTACTAATAGTTGTTGAGATATAATCATAAGGAAAATCTCAGAAAATAACAGCAGCACTACCTTCGACCGATTCATACCCAAATTGAATCGGCGTAGTTTTACATATTTTATATCTCACGTAATAAGCAAGGCATTTATGAATAATAGAAGCTGAAACATTGCTTTCTCATAAAAGTGATGAAATTTCAGAACAGCAGATTGCCCGTCAGTTGATATGCTCCTAAATTGAATCAACATCGTCTTACATAATATCCATCTTACATAATACGCTTGGTGTATTAATAAATAATAGAAATTGAGATTTAGTCACCCTTTTAATGGGAGAAAAGGCAGAATAGTAGCGCTATCTTTTGTTCGATATATCCCAAAGGTAGAACCACTTTAAGTCAAGGTCCAACTAAATATCTAGTTTGGCTGGATTTCATCCTTATTTAGTGAAATATGGCGTTCACACACAGACAGAAGCATAATTTTACAGACAGATATTTTATAAAAATGGTCAAATCATGACATTTTAAAACGCGTAAGTTCATCAGAAGTCGAAAATATTTACGAATCTAATACTTTATTCTTATGTATATAGATGAAAAGAAAAAAGCGTGAGAAAACTTCTATATTTTCCCAATATTCAGAAAAGTAAAGTTTTCTTTAAATTTTTAAACAAATAAGTTTTTTATTTGAAAAGTTCAACATTTTAGATAAAAAACTTAACTAGCACTGCAGAATTTTTGTATTCTTTATATAAGATTAATATTAAAGCTTCTTATGTACTTTTTTTTTTATGCTTCTCTGATTACTTGAAGCTGTTTATTTTCAAAAATATTTACAATGTATATAGTAGAATAAATATCTTTTATATAAACACACACAACGAAAGACATTATTTAAAGCAAAGAATGGCATATTATATTTTTAAAAAAATTTTCAAAATACTTAAAAAATATATTTCTTTATATGAAAGATTTTAACTAATGATTATTATTATAATAATAATTATTATTATGTTAAAAAAAAAAAAAAAAAAAAAAAAAAAAAAAAAAAAAAACAATTAATGCGGTTTGTTGTAAATCAAGATATTTATAAGATACTAACTCTATTTTAATATGTATATTTAAAAATACAATTAATGAGATTAAGAAATACAATTAGTTAGGTATTTTGAAAATATTATACATATGTATATTCTAATATCATTTCCCCTGATCATAGTAGTTCTCTCTTTGTTATTCAAAACAGTTGGATTTTGAAACGTAAACTTTGTTTTTATGTGGCATTTTAAATGCAAATTTCTTTAATAATTTACTATTTTATAGTTGGAAAAGTTGGAAACCTATTATTAGGATGATTACTATTAATAATAATAGTAATAATAATAATAATAATTATAATAAAATGTAGAGATGAGTAAGTGGTAATAAGAATGGTTAATAGCGAAATTTGGATTTTTCGTCATAGAAATCAATGAAAATGAATAAAACTTGGTTGACAGAAGAAAACGATTGATTCATCTAATTGAAAAACCTACCATGCGATAAACTACATTTTTCAATAAAGTAATAGTTAAAATATATTTATCAACCAATAGGTACTTATAAACTTCTTATCATTTATTAATTTTAATTATAATATTTACTGAATCCAATCTGGATTCAATGCGATTGATTAATGAAAGAATTTATCTATTCTATTCCCTTTGGATGCCAGTAATTTTATACAAATTTTTAAAAGTAGTTTTTTCTATTATTAAATAAGGTAACATTTTCTATAAAAATAACTGATATTCACAAATCGCGACCCTTGTCAGTTATGCACAATATCATTAACAAACAATAACCTTTAAAATTAATATTAATTTTTAATTTATAATTGCAATATTTACTTAAATAAATTTGTTGTTCATCACTAATACTAAGATTAAAAAATAACGCTGGAATAAATAATCTTAACAGATTTATAACTTTGTATAACAGCAAAATTTTAATACTTTCTTTAAAACATAGCTGTTAAACCACTTTAGTACCATTATTTCCAATTTGATAATTTTTCTTCATTTAAAGGCAAACATATTACAATGTAATAAGACGATTTTTACAATATAGTAAGAATCACTATTTGTAAAATCGATTTTTGAAAATCAGAAGTTTTAACTGGCACACATAATATGAGCTGTAATAATTTAAAATATTTACCCATTTTTACTAATTATGTTTTAAGAAACATTCAAAATAATTAAAAATTGTGTAGCCCAATAAACATTATATACATCAAAATCCTTTATACTGTTTTATTAATGAATAGCTCAGATATGCCGGAGCAATATTAGCGCTAAACTTTTTTTTACATCACTCTCTATTTGTAGCGAAAATTTCTTCAATATGTACTTACGATTAAATATGAAGCAAAATATTCTTCAAGAAATGCGGTGTGAATAAAAAGGCAGGAACTAATAATACACTGGAATAAAATAAAGTGTTAACATATCTCATAGAGTCAACTGAAATAGCAAATTATAAAAACATGTTTAATTTTCTTCATTATTTAATATTGCATATATTAATTGCATAAAATTTTTGTATTAATATTATTTAAATTGCATGTGAGTGTTACAATTTCTGTCATTTTAATTATTAAGTTCTATACCAATAAATATTTAAGCATCAATGATTTAAGTTGTGTTTTCATAATGAAATTTTACTTACACAGATAATTTTTATATGTTGTATTATGTACACCGAGAAAAAAAAATAATATATATATATATATATATATATATACTGTCTTCATCTAGAATGAATAAGTGGCCATTTTCTAAATCCCTCAACTAGAAATATAGATTTCCGAGCTATCCGCATAAGGCACGCCAATAAACTGAATAGACGAAATGATCGAGAATTTCTAGTCTACAAATTTCTAGACGATGAAACAATATTCTGAATCTTTTGTATTGCGAGGAGTTCTAGCTTGATTTTCTAGAATTGGGTCGTAAACCAAGATTATACTTGCTGAAACCCGCCTCTTGTATTCTCATTTATTTACAGAGATTTTTAAATAAATTTGCCATCGGTACTGTAGGTAAACGCTCTAGGATTCTAATAGGAATTTTTAGAATTCGCTTTCAAAGAGGACTAGAATTTATAAGGATGACATGGAACTATTTATTCTAGAGCCACAATTTAGATTCTAGATGTCAGTTACAAACATTTTTCTCTGTGTATTACACTGAATCATTTTCTAAACAAGTATCACATATTCAGTACTTTTCTAAACGAATCAAAATGAGTGATACTGCTTCCTATATGACGATATACCTTACTTTAGATTTTACATCATAAACGTTCACTGTATAATCATAATTGTAACTGAAAAGTAAAATTTTGTAAAACAAGTAAAAACTCTAGTAACAGTTTTATTATTATTTATTTATTTTATTATTATTTTCTTTCTTTTTTTTTTTTTTTTTTTTTTGTTATCAAAAATGACAACCGCGTAATGCATCCTAATGATATTAATTATTATTTGTTTTAAACATATAGCTTAAGTAGGGATTAATATTTAATGCCGCGAAACTATACCGAATATTTCATTAATTAAATGCACTCTATTCTCAAACTATGAGTATATATAATTCTCAATTACTGATGTAAATTTCATCATAATCCTTTGTTTCATTTCATTAAGTCTCATTAATTTTGAATAATTAAATTTTACCGTTTCCGTTTCAACTTCATAAGTTTTTATTTATATATATGATTTGTGTTATAGATAATTTTAGACTTCAATTGGATTTTCGAATTTAGATTTTCGCAATTTAGAAATCAATTAGATTTTTTAAATTTTCAATTAGATTTCTAAATTTGATTTTCTAATAAGCCAAAAATCGAAAGGATAAAAACACGCATGATTCAATTATTCACCTTTATGAATTATTTTATCTACAATGAAGATTGATTTAAATATATCCAAAGTGTTTTAATGTTTGAAATTAATTTTGTTTATTGTTCAGAAATATTATAAAATATCTTCAGATATGAGAAGAACTAAATTTTAAAATATGTAGCAATAAATAAACTGTCTACAAATAAATAAAAGTTTATCTTTCCGTTCATTTTACTACGTATTAGTATAAAGCTTTTTTTAAATGAGTTTCTTTAAAAATTGAAACTTTTCTTTTCTTTTTTCTTTTTTTACTTTTAAAATAAGTATATATCTTATGTTTATTTTATAAAATTTCATTTAAATAAAATTGACTTTAAAATAAAATAAATGTTAATTTTAACATAGTGCGTAAATCTTGTTTATATTTAAACCTTTACTTCTGAAAACATTTTTTTTTTCTTTTTATAAGGGGTATGCATTAGAATTTAAATGTTTTTGAAAAAGAATACCATTTGAAAAAAATAAAGGTAAAAAATCCATAGAAAAATTATGAGATGAAAACAAAAAACTCACAATGTTAAGTGTGTAAAAAAAAAAAAAAAAAAAAAAAAAAATGTTAACACCGGAGGAAGAAACAAAAGGCCAAAACTGACTAAAAAAAGCCATCAAAGAGCGGGAAGAGACTCGGTTTGGGGCCCTGAAACTATCGTCTAGGGTTTAATACGTCTCGTTTATTATTTGATTCGCACTTTAGAATGCATTTAGAAGCACCACCGCACTTTAGAATGTAGAAATCGAGGGGGGTGGGGAAAATTCCAAAGAAAAAGCATGAGATGAAAACGAAAAAAAGCTCACAATGTTAAGGGTGTAAAAAAAAAGGGGAGGAGAGGGCGAACACCGGAAGGAATAAAATGACAATATTGACTAAAAAAAGACATTGCAGAGTGGGAAGGGTAGATTGAGGAATTAAAGCTGTCGTCGAGGGTTTAATAAGTCTCTCTTATTATGTGTCTTTCTAAATTTCAATATTATTTGACTTTACAAAATAAATAAATAAATAAATAAATTCTAATTTAAAGCACACGTTAATGTCAAATTTTAAATATCATATATTGAAAATTCATTTTGAAAGAAAAATTTTAAGTAAAACCAAACTATTATAACTCAAACTACATTGGTGTGGCTGTCTGTTTATCCTATTCAATATAAAACAAGAGCGAAATGAAACAAAAGATAATTTATTTCGACATATGTGTAAGGCTTTTGCTGAAATTAAAATTACATTGGCAGAAAAAGGTAGGCATTTATATTTTAATGTTTGTGTTAAGTAATTATTTAGGCGTTTTGTTAATAACTTTTTGTGATTTTAGATAAGTAGTTAAAAGTATAATCTTCAGAAATTATTGAAAAAATATATATATATTTCTCAGTTAATACCTTTTAATTACATTTGTTTAAAATTATCCTCTCATATTTTATTCTTGAAAGGTAATAATCCACTATTTTATTTATAAAAAGTATGTGATTTTCATACTTAAATTACTGGTAGGTATTTTTCAGATGTGGCTGTTTTTATATAATTTATGATAATAACTTTATAATTTATTATTTCTTGCAGTAGTCTTCTTATAATAAAACGTACTTCCATGTAATCAAATTGTTAATGTAATAAGGAATGCGATGCTATCATAATTTTGCAATGAGTTGATTTAATTATTATTTACATAAGCAATATAAGATGGTAATGTATTTGTATAAACAATTTTATGTCCTAAATGCAAAATCTTCATATATATGCTTTGAACAAATAATTGAATAAATAAATACACTTAAAAAGCCCTTATATCTACAAGAAAAAATTATTTAAAAGTATATGAACTAAACATACAGTCGACATATGAAATTATTCATGCATATACCAGTTGTTATACACATGGTACACAAATATTCAATTTCTGCTTCATTAATCAAATGGACCACAGCCAGGTGGCGGTTAGTTCCATTAAAA
The DNA here is from genome assembly GCA_963930645.1 of Salticus scenicus. NCBI lineage: Eukaryota > Metazoa > Arthropoda > Arachnida > Araneae > Salticidae > Salticus > Salticus scenicus. The sequence continues at coordinate 136,646,650 of OZ005662.1, read as the reverse complement.
ATGCGGAAAAACATACCTTCTAATTTTTGTTAGATAGCAGTTAAGCATTCCATCAGTTAATGTAGTGTTAAATTATCCCCAGGATAATTTCTATCACTCATATACCCCTTTAATGAAAAACTGGTTTTGCCTTTTTAGAGAAATAGCAACATATTGCAACGTGAAAACATCATCTGTATTAACAGTTGTGACGCGCAAACGGGACTGCGATGCCGAAGGCAGCGGGGCCCCTGTGCGAATTTTTACACGATCAGAAATGATTTATCTTTTAATTCCTTTTCTTAAAAATAAAAGTTACTGTTAATGATTCATTAATTATAGTGATTCGTTTAAAAATACTGACCCGCTAGCGGGCGAAGCTCGCTAGTCTGCATTAACAGTTGTGATGAAGAAAGGAAAGTATTACGTATTGGAAAAGTCAGGCAGTTTTGATTTAGTAACCCAAAGTTTAATCTTGTTGAAAACTGTATGACGAGATCCAAAACATTGTGTGTATAAGAAAAGTTGGAACGCGGTGTATAAGCATGCAAATCAAATGCAGTTTAATATTTTCTACCTAAGATGGCTGCCACAATGCCAATGCTACCGCCGTAGCCACATTTAGTCTACCAAAAAATTAGTTAGTGCTGTGTTAACTAATGACTCCTGCGGTTACGAAATTGGCTTCATGTATTTACGGACATATCATCTCCTCCTATATCTTCCTTTCGAGTCCAGAACCAACGTCTCTCTCAGAGACTGTCGCCTCTTTTAATGAAAATTATAATTACAACATAATAGGTCAAAGCTGTATAAATCAGTATCATTTTCAAGAAGAAATATCATTTTTACTTTCATCCTGATGGTAAATTTCACATTTAAAAATGATTCTGTTTCATTAAATTTTGTAAAAGTACATATAAATTCATTGAATAATAGGAAAGCACATTACAAAAATAGAATTATATTCAAAATTGTGATACTAATTTCCATTTATAAAACATCCCACCAGCAGTCGAAGGGTTTTGTTCTCGAAGCTAGTACGACGTGATTTACCGGGTTCGATCCCAGCTTGCAGTCGTCGGACTATCCTTTCGGAGTGTTCCGTGGTTTTCTCTCGAACTTGCATAAATACGGGCTACGACCCATTAAGAAGACTCTAACGTAGGCCACACCTCCTTATTTCTAGAACCCAAGAGCAGTCAATCGGCCTTAATCTAATACCAAACTATGCACTTTATAAAACCGGACATTTCGAAGTTAAACAGCATGGTACAGTCGGTAACAAAAGTGTCGGAACACTAGCAAAAATTCCTATGTAAAAAATGTACACTTCATACGGTTTTGTTAAATAAATCCTTAGCGCATCATGTGCTTACACTGACTAAGAACAGGATTAGACAAGGATTTATTTAACAAAACCGCAGGAAGTGTACTTTTTTCACATAGGAATTTTTTCTAGTGTTCAGATACTTTTGGTACCGACTACAGAGCATATTAATTTTTTGGTTATGTTTCAAACTTTAAACATATATTAGAGAATTTACTTTCACACACTCTTATATTGGGTTGAATCACATATCCGGACTGATTAAAAGTTAATAATTGATACATATCAACATTTTTCCAAACTCTTTATTTTCTGTAAGCATTCCCGAAAATTATCCCTCTGGAATATACGTTTTATTTAACCTAAATACTCTGAAGTAGAGTGTTACGGCATTTGCATTTCGTATATTTTAAATCTGAACATTCAACAAAAAATGTTCCGCAGTTTCCTGCAAAATTAAAACATACTATTTAAAAAAATTCATAATTTTATTTTACAACACTACGGATTTGATTGCCATTTAAGAATGGGAAATCTGAAATATGTAATTCACTTGTGCAATACATTACCAACAAATTTATTCACAATATTCAGGACAATGAATGTTACGTAATATATTACATCAAAACAAAATTATATGCTGAACAGAAATATATTTTTCTGTTGGCATACGAATATATGCTACACATTAGTAACAATAAAATATTTTTATAACTTTAATATATAAAAACATTATATATTATAACGCCAATATATTATATATTCTAATATATAAAAACATTAATTTGCATTGTCAACATTTTGTGGACATCAGTCGACTAGAAACCACTTGTAATTTAGGTTTTTAAGGTAATGTTCTAGTTTATTAAAATCAAAATAATTTAGGTGGATATAGTGGTACAATTTCAGCCAGATCATTCATGTTGTGTACTTAGAACTTTCAATGTAGTTTATTTTATTAGAACATTTGTACCCAACGCAGTAAAATCAGATGAATATGCTAGTAACTTTCTAAAATATTACGTGTACAAGATTTGGATTTTTTCAGACTCAAAAAATAAGGTTCGTATTTGCCGGAATATGGATTGAATTTTATAAAAACAAAACAATGGCTTGAGTTTTATAAAAACAATTTTTTTTTTTTTTTTTGTAAATTTTATAGAAAAGCCTTCATTATATCGGTATTACTAGAGATATTTATGTATAAATATTTCTAAGGATTATTTCATATTTTTTGTTTAAGAAACTTTTTTTTTTTTTTAAATTAATTTTGCAAAGAAATGTTACCGTTTAGTAATGCCCGTTTTAAAATGAATTAAAAACAGTAATTATGACAAAAAAAAAAAAAAATAATAACAACACAATTGAAGAGGTAATTACAAATTTGAATTAGAATTTCCTTGTAACAGTTATTTACTCAAAATTATTCAATGCAGTGTTATTCTTAGATGTTATTAAAATTCGATTATCATAAAATTAATTTCTACAGATAGAGATGCGTGAAATTTAATTATTCTAATGTAAATCTGATTGAATCTCTACACTTTGCATTTCATTTCATTGATTAATTAACAGATTACCGTAGTATTTGATTAATATATACAAAATTTTGTGTAGTATTCATCAGAACGTTATATAAAATAAGTCAAAACGCAACTGTAAAACGCACTTAAGTTTATTTTTTTTTAACTTAGAATTTTTTTTATGTACTAAAATTTAAATTTAAATATATATATTAATAGGAAAAGTTAAATCGTCTATCAGGGCGCGTTCCCATCCCCTTTTAGATAAGTCTTAATATGACACTATAGGACAATAATCTATATACCACTATATATATATATATATACAACCACTCATTAATTCATATATATACCTTGTTATTTCAGTTTTTCCATGAAATACACAAAATAATAAACTTTCACATGAATATAAACTTTTATTCAAGCAAATAAACATAACTCTTGGCATAATTTGGCATGCACCACAGAATTTTGTCTTATATCTTCCCTTCATCGAAGTAACCACATTTAGAAGTTGATCATTTCCGCACACGCTTGAGGCATTCTATTAGTTATTTTATCCAAAATTTCTGATCCAGTGTTATTCCAATTGCATTGAATCACCTCCCACAGATGATTTCAGCTTATAATATTTATATCTTTGATGCACCTGTCGAAATGATCCCAAAATACTTCAATTTGGTTGCAGTTTGGACTCTGGAGTAAGGGTATGGGGTGACATTTTTTGCAGCACTTGTTGATGTTGTTTGGATAAAAACTGCTTTCTACACAGACTGGCAGTATGTTTCAGGTTGTTGTCCTGTTGTAAAATGAATCCCCGACCAATAAGGTGAGTGCCAGATGCAATAGCATATTACGCAAGGATGTTAGAATACCGCTGTAGCGTCTAGTGCCATTTAGTGAGATTAAAGTGAAATGTGTACGACCTATTTTTATAAATATTATAGGCATTTCTTCCATAAATTCCTTTTAATACGGTTTTTAAACTAATGGTACTTTTAAGTACCGTCGGTCGATAAAGGTGTAAATATTTATAGTATTTTAAATGAGTCAAACTACTACTTTTTTTTTTTTTTTTTAATCTGTTTTTAGATTCTATTATAATAAATACATTCTTCATATCAAAGTATATTTAAAGTATTTGCAATTAGACAAAATTTGAAGAAGTTACCGAAATTAAAACGTATTAAAATTTAATTAAAACAAATCATTATAGCATTGAAGCATTGCCATTTCAGATGACAGGGCTTGAAAATTTCATTAAATATTTAACTCTGGGACTATATAGCAATTTCTCAACCGTTAACAAATATGAAATATTTAAAACGAGAGTTTGTAGCTTGAAGGATTTCGAAACATTTTCAGATTAAAGCCAATATCATTGGTGTTAAAAATTAAAATATAAAATATGAATTTGAAGGATAGAGATTTAAAGATATCTCTAAAAAATATTATTTAGCATTTATTAATTTTTAATTGTAACGTATGTTTAACACTATCGGAAAATAGTTAGTTGTAGGGCAACTAAAAGCACCCGTCGAAAAATTATCATTTCATCTTATTTATTTCTCACTTCAAATAATTCTTAAAATAATCCCATGCGAAAGTTTTGCACTTTATTTATTTCTTTGTTACCTTTTAAATTTAAAATTATTGTTATTATTTTATATACGTCATTTTTTTATATGCATGAGCAAATTTATTTATTTATTTTTTATTTATTTTTTTTTTACGTGAAAACATTTTTTTTATTTTATGCTGAAAAAAAAAATGTCAACAATTAAAAATTTAAATGTCTATTTTAAAGCTATGTCTATTTTCATTTTTTAATTAATATTAAAAAATCTAATGAAATATTCTTTAAAAATAAGGTACCAAGTGAAAGGGGCGATTTTTCTGAATCCGTCGGATTAAACAGCTTATCGATCGGACAATTTGATTTTTTAAAATTAACTAAAGTATGAGAATTAGGTGGCAACTTCCGTTCGCACACAGGCAGAGTCCAAGGAAAACTCTTAGTCTTTTTAAGCCAGACAGAGTCAGTCAGGGATGAGAGTAACTATATATGCTGATTACCGGGTGTCCCATAAGTATGTAGACATTTTAAAAATTCACAAAAATTGAAGGAATTGGTAGAGAGGGGGTGCGGGGGAACAAAAGTTGACACTTTCGTTGTTAGAGGGCCCTGTACGTGAGCAAACCGCACATTTCCATTAAAAAAAAAAAAAAAAAAAAAAAAAATCTATATTAATTTGCATGCAAATGTTTTCAAGCATATAATTTCTATCCTGTGTGTCTGACATCACCACAAATTACAGTTTGCAAACGAGTTACAACACCGCTACTGCAGCTTCAAAGGTGATTCATTATCAGCGATTCTTATCAGAGGTGAAACATTTTCAGAAAGAAAGCAAAATCTATACTTAAACCAGCGATGCAATTAAAACTTCATGTAGGCACAAGTTTGAAAAGGAAAATAAAAAATGAGCTATTAATCGTAAAACCGTGATGTTTATAGAACTATAATTTGAATATTCTTCGTTGCACGTCTAAGCAGCGCACTCTATCGACGAAATTTTTAACTTTTTTTTTTCTTCTTTACAAAAATAATATTTTTTTCACAAATTTCATTCAGTTCTATCAGTTCCTCCATTCTTTATGAATTTTTAAAATGCCTTCAGACTTATGAGATATCCGATTTATTATATTATGATTATGTTAAAATATCATGTTAAAAAAAAAAAAAAAAAAAGAATTCATCTTTCTGTAATAAAAATATCATTGAAGAAAATTGCAACACATATTATTATTTTAAAAAATTACTTTTTAGCTTTTACGTGTTAGACGTTAATTCTTCTAAAATCTGAAGGAAGAAAATCTTGTGCTAAAAAGTAATATTGTTTCTGTGTGAGAACTAACAGATACTTGAATTTAGGAAATAGAAATATATTTTGTTTTATTAAATTGATATCTTTTATACTGCAAAAGTGAATGTTTAAAAAAAAAAGTTTAAAACATTCATTTTTCTAACTAGACTATTTCTTTAATGGGAAAATAGTTTAATGATGTAATAACACATATTAGCCATTTTAACGATATCTAACAAAGTTGAAAAGCGTTTATCTAGTGACTCCGGTTTGTCTGTCTGTCCGCGTTTTAACTCCTGTAAATATCAATAAGGTTTTTTAAAAACTGATATATGATATTCAGGTTCACTATGGGATATTCCCTATTGAAAGTAGAGTAAATACCCAAACTGGCTTGTGTACAGATATACCCGAAAATATTCCAAAGCATTGCATTCTATAGGATATAAACTATATTAACTACCATTACTTTGCACAAATCTTCATGAAATTGAAATATGTTATTCAAGTTTACTATTGAATGTCGCCTAAAAAATGCTTTCTATAATATGTAGTACGATTCGCATTAAGATTCACTGAGCCGTATAAGAAATAAAAATTGTAAATTTTCAATATGAATATCTTTCAGAAGAGCTCCCGTACAAACATATCTTCTTTCCAGGACATTTATAGGACATCTTGAGGATGAAATAGATATCTTTATGGTGTAACGTGGATGAAAGAGATATCTTTTGGATGAATTATGGATAAGTGTGTTTGTAAGGTATCCAATACTTTTATAACGAATAGTTGAACTATGAATCTGTGATAATTTAAAACAAATCGACTTTTCTACATTTTAACGAAAAAAAAAAAAAAAAAATCACATTTTTTCTGATGTTGGCACAAATATGACTTCTTTTCGTCATTCAGTGTAGCACTGGGATAAAAATAGTCTTCATTCATCATCGAAAATAATTTTAACAAATAATAATTTAATAAATAATTTGTATTGCATGAATTTGTACAGGAAAATATAGAAGAAAGTCTTGTGTCGGCCACGACATGCTAGCGGCTAATTTTTTACTTCCATTACCCTACTACCGTAAGTAATGGAAATATTGTATTATGTCCAAAAATTCGATATCGAGTTTTCATCTTATTTACACGTTTTAAGACCTCCTGAGTCCAAAAACTTGATTTTGGCAATTCGTCAGTGTGTGTGTATGTATGTGTGGAATCTTCTGGCTATCATATCTACGAAAATAATAAAGATAGAACTACGAAACTTCGCAATTGATACAGGTCTGGTGTACAGATGATTTTTTCAAATTTTGGTGAAAATTTTAAAAAAAGGAAATGGGTCATCGTAAATCGGAAATGAGACCGCATGTCCGTTTCTCAAAAACGGCTCAAACGATTTTCTTTAAAGTTGCTATATAAACACTCTATTAGGTTCTCTTTCGAATGATGTAGTTGGTTAGTTCAGGGAAATATAAATAACTGAATTTAAGGTTTCGCAAGTGCGTTTATTTAAAAAAGGCTGTACGGATTTTCTTCAAACTCACCATATTAACTCCCTTTTAAATATCTTTTTTTATGTAGTTATTGTTTCTCGGTCAATAATTGAGCATACAAAATTTTGATAGAAGTTGGTATCTCAAAAATGGCTCTAATGATTTTCTTGAAAAATGTTTCATTAATCTATATTAGATACATTTCTCATATATTAAGTGGTTATTACAGGAATATTAACGGTAATCCTGATTAGGTAGTTCAGTTTTAGATCTCGGAAATTGGTGTTTAAAAAAACAACTGTTAGTTTAAATGGGACCACAGAGTAAGCAGAGTCCTTCTTAACATTCACAATGACATTTAATAATAAAGAAAAGAAGAATAATACATTGAATGACGCACGCTTAGTACAGCTTTCTGGTACAGACCGATACAAACTCTCTGAGGAGCGAAGGATGCTCACCTCTCTTCCGTAATACAGATACGTCACATCTGACGTCATGACAGGTGTGCGCTGGTTATCAAATGATATGAGGAAACATGTACTGACAATTCCTACAATAACTCTATCTATTTTAACACGCTTTTATTAGTTTAACCTGTATGTATGTTCTATGTATGATTGTAACCGCTCTGGGAGCAAACAAAAAATCTATATTGTAAAAAAAGACTTTCCTTACGTGAACGCTGTGGCTGTGAGGTAAAGCTCCGGGCTACGAACCTAAAGGTCTAAAGTTCGAGCCCAGTCAGGGGAGATTTTTTAAAATTGGTTTTTTTTTTAGTTTTAAATTATTTTATAATCACCCTGTAATATGGTGTGTCACTCACACAATTTTTTCTCACCCTGCATTTTAATACTATAAAGATAGATATTTTGTGCTTTTTAGTTCACATTTCAATAAAAGTGTGTTCTCTAATTTTTTAAAAGTATAATTTTATTTATTTTCTTATTTTTTATCTCGTTATGTAAACTCTGCTTTATATGTCTTTATACGTGTATCAAGTTTCTCTTACTGAATAATTCGAAAAAATACATGCAGTACGTGTAATAGTGGGTAATGGAAGTCGTGTGGTTGTTTCACACCAGATTTTTATACTCTGTAGGTTCAAAAGTAGTATAATGTATGTATCAAATACATGAAATCTTTTTGTAATAATCAGTATTTAAGGACGGTTTAGCAAGTGAAACATTTAAAAACTCAATTAAAACAAACCATTCACAGCATCAAAGTATTTACACTTCCTATGACAGGTCTTGAAAACTTCATTAACTCTTCAACTGTGGGAATTTAAAGGAATTTCTCAACTGTTAACAAATATCAATATTTCAAAACGGGAGTTTGTAGCTTAAGGGATTTTGAAACATTTTGAGATTAAAACCAATATGATATGTTTGAAAGGTTCAAAATATAAATTACAAGTTTCATATATTTAAAGAATATTATTTATTTATTTATTAATAATTTTCAAACGTAATATATAGTTATAAGAATGTAAAAATATTCTTAAAACATATATTCTTAAAACATACTATAATAAACTAGTATGTTGTGGCCACCACAAGACTTTCTTCTATATTTTTCTATAAAAATTCACTCAGTAACAATATTAAAAAAAAAAAAAAAAAAAAAAAATTTTTTTTTTTTTTTTTTTTTTTTTTTTTTTTTGTTAAAAGTAAAAAAAATCGATAACTTTGTTTTAAATTATCACAGATTCATAGTTCAATCATTCGTTTTAAAGGTATTGACAAGACCTTTCGAAAGATACCCATCTTTAAAATTTACTCCCGTCGAGGGGGGACTTCCCCACCAGGGAGAGGGGCGAGGCTCCTACACATACAATTTTTTCCCCAGTTGACTATCTCTATTATAAATAATTCTTGTAAATTTCATAATGATTACGGAAAAACAATTCTCTTTATGCATATTTATACAAAATTTTGTCCTATATCACCATGTTAAAAATTTAGATAAAGCGGGATGGCAACGTAACCTGTAAGACAATTTTTACCAAAAGTTGATAGGCACTAATTTATGTCAAGGTGCAACTGCATACCAATTTGTATGAAATTATGTGCAGTAGTTCCTGAGATACAGTTGCCACAAAATTTTGTCTCACACACACACACAGAGACAGACAGACAGACATTTTCTAAAAATGGTCAAATCGTGTTCTGCAGCTCTCAAAACGTGTAAATCCATCAAAAACCCGAGGTCGAAAATGTTTAGGAATCCAATACTTTCTTCTATTGAATATAGATGAAAGTAAAAATAAATTTAACGGTCAGTAACATTAATATCAGTGCAAGAAAAATTAGACATATTTATTTATTAAAATAACTTTAAACCTTTATCTACCGCTTTATGATACAGATAAAAAATGTATTTGAAGTATATTTTTAGTTAACCCGTTAGCGCCCAGTGTCCTCATTTGAGGACAGCTAATAAAATGGCACGTATATTTTTTGTGGTTTCTTGGAATGATTTCTGCTTTTTAGTGACAGCTTCTAACGTCACTCTAAATGCTCCCTGAAAGTTTCATGTGCCTACTATTAATTATTATTTAATAAGTTGGATAGTCATTTTATGATTTTTCCTTCGTCGCACATATATTTGCTTTTTGCGCAGGCATACTAACTTAAATCAAGTTGAATAATAATATATATTACAAAACTTTACTTTCGAGATCTTTGTCAACATATAATAGGAGATTAATCTGTTATCTCAAAGCTTTTCTATCTTGAAGTTTTCTCGCTAGAACACTAAACGTCAATAAATGAGAATAGGCTTTGAATTTAAAACTACCAGAAGAATTGTTTAAGTTAATATATTTTACTGTCAGTTGTCTATATTAATTTAGAAGTGAAATAATCAGCTAATAATATTTTGCAAAATTAATTCGGGCATTAACAAGTTAATGAAGAGTATATATATATATATATATATATATATATATATATATATATATATATATTTTTTTTTTTTTTTTTAAGATATATACAATAACAATTATGCATATCACCACATCATAACAATTAATGACAATTTTGTGAAGTTTTGTTTGAGTGTACCGCTGGCATCACATATAGGTTGAAAAAGATATTTGAATCTTTAAATAAAAAAAAAAAAAAATACCAAGCAAAATCAGCAAATGTATTCTATTAAATCCTTTCTGTAACAAAAACGGCTACATGTAGCGTCTAGTGCCTTCTAAGTAGGGCTGTGCCGATGAATCGATTAATCGGTTCGGTTAATCGATCAATGCTTAGTTCCGATCAATTTTTTTAATTGAGTTAATCGATTAATTCGATTAAAAATTTTCAAAATCCGATTAAAATTTTCAAATTACGAATTAAAGTAAAAATGCTGTTCTGCCTACAAAATATTTTTTCACATATTTTCCTAACAAACATTCTAAGAAACATCCATCAAATAATGAAAAAGCGAAAAATAAATAAATAAATAAATAAATAAAAATAAAACTTGACAAAAGAAGATGTTGCACTTTTGTTGATAGAGAAAAGTAGGAGGGCAGTTATTAAACAAAATGTCGCTTCATGTGCATGCTGGACCAACAGCACCTTCTACAGAAAGTATTGGCTAGGGCAATAGTATTCTCAGAAATAAGAAGTTTTCAAAAAATGGAAATGCTAAAGATAAAAAGAAAAGAAGGGCTTGAGATTTCCACTATCCCTCTGATCGGGAAAATGTCAACAGAGTTTCACAATATCTTCAAACGTTTATTGTATTTTCAGAATTATTGATAGTAAGTATCGAAGTAGAAACAGAAAATAACATTTTGTGTTCTAGTCCGAAGTGATAAAGAAGAACTAACTTGTTAAATAAATCCTTGTCGAATCATGTTCTTAGACTGACTAAGAACATGATTCGACAAGGATTTATTTAACAAAACAGTATTAATTCTACTTTGTTTATATAGCAATTTTTGCTAGTATTCGGATACTTTTGTAACCGACTGTACACATTATGAGAGTTTTATTCATCATTGAAATAAAATTGTATATAAAAAAATTGAAAACCAATTAAAAATCCGATTAATTGACCAATTAATCGATTAATGAACTACGATTAACCCAGTTAAAACTCTTAATCGATTCCCACCCCTACTTCTAAGGAGATTAAAGTGAGGTTATATATGTTCTATTCTTGTAATTACTTTTGTACTTTAAAGTAATGTACTTATGTACTTCAAAGTAATGTCAATAGATAAAGGGTTAAATCAAAATTTCAGATATACTTTTACATAGATTTTAAGGAAAACAAAAAGTTTCTAATTTTAAAATTGTCAAAAATTAATTTATTCGCTATAATTTTAATTTCAAAACGGGCTTTTTAAAAATGAAAACGTTCTCATTTAATATTAAAAAAAAAAAAAAAAAAAAAAATCAGGTGTGAACATCACATGACTCTCTTATGCAACCACAGGAATATATATTCTTATGAAAACATTGACAGTTTTGTGTGAGTGTACTTAAATATAGTACAATATGGAAAACACAACGCAACTTGAAATATACTTCAATCAGTTTCTTTGTATAGTCGTACGCTTTTGAATTTGTTTGTGGACCTGCGTAAACCAGTACGAAATTCATTCCAAAATTTACCCGAAACATACTTTTATGCCTCAAAAATATAAGTTCAATTTATTTTGTTTTGCGTAATCTAAAGATATCAAATTGCATTTACCAGAAATTTCGTTCATAAACGTTATGTACTGGAATTCTTTTGGAATTTACTATACACGAACTACTTATCATTTTCTCTCAGTTTAGACTTCCTGCTAATATTTGTTCTTGATTTATGATAATAACAAATACATACACGGACATACAGCGACCAACCGCTAAAACATGATTTTTGGATTCATGGAACCTCAAAACGTGTAAATGTAGCAAAAACTCAATTTCGAAAATCTGAGCATAAAACAACACTCTCTCTACAATACATGGGTAATAGAAAGTAAAAAATGTGTGTGTGTGTGTGTGTGTGTGTATGTATGTAGCTGGAAAGGAAGAGTTTATTTCATAAACCGAGTTCGTTCGATCCCCATAACAAGTTTTAAATAACCTTCCCATATGACAGAGAGACTAATTACGAAAAAAATTTACTTTCAGATTCATGGGACTTCTAAACGTTTAAGCATAGTAAAAACTAAATTTCAAAAATTTGGACCATAAACAACACTTTCTCTGTAATACGTGGGTAAGAGAAAGCGAAACATATGTGTTGTGGCTGAGAGAGGCAATCTCATTTCAAAAAACCAGTTTGTGCGATCCCAATAACAAATTTTTAAGCAACCTTCCCATATGCAAAATATTTAGAATATTCAGCTAAGACGTCCTGCTAATATTTCTTTCTGAGTTATAACAGGCCTACAGACATATACCTCAATTGCTAAAATATTTATTTTCAGATTCATGAGACCTCTAAACGTTTAAGCATAGTAAAAGCTAAATTAAAAAAATTTGGGCCAAAAACAACAGTTTATCTATAATATATGGGTAAGAGAAAGCAAAAAATATGTGTTGTGGCTGAGAGAAAAGAGCTCATTTCATAAAGCCAGTTTTTTTTTTGCTCCCAATAACAAGTTTTTAAGTAATCTTCCCATATACAAAATATTTAGACTACTCAGCTGAAACTTCCTGCTAATATTTCTTTCTGAGTTATATAGATAACAGGCCCACACACAGATAACTCAATCGCTAAAAATTTTATTTTCAGATTCATGGGACTTCCAAACGTTTAAGCATAGTAAAAACTAAATTTCAAAAATTTGGATCATAAACACTTTCTCTGTAATATATGGGTAAGAGAATGGGAACATATTTTTAGGAAAACATATATGTTGTGGCTGAAAGAGGCAAGCTCATTTCAAAAAATCAGTTTGTACGATCCCAATAACAAATTTTTAAGCAACCTTCCCATATGCAAAATATTTAGAATATTCAGCTCAAACTTCCTGCTAATATTTCTTTCTGAGTTATAACAGGCCCACAGACAGATAACTCAATCGCTAAAACATTTATTTTCAAATTCATGGGACCTCTAAACGTTTAAGCATAGTAAAAACTAAATTTCGAAAATTTGGACCATAAACAACACTTTCTCTGTAATATATGGGTAAGAGAAAGTAAAAAATATGTGTTGTGGCTGAGAGAGGAGAGCTCATTTCATAAAACCAGTTTGTACGATCCCAATAACAAATTTTTATGCAACCTTCCTCTATGCAAAATAGTTAGAATATTCAGCTCAAACTTCCAGCTAAAATTTCTTTCTGAGTTATAACTGGCCCACAGACAGATAACTCAATCACTAAAAATTTTATTTTCAGATTCAAGGAATCATAGGTTTAAATATACCAAAATAATTCGGAAATTGCATCTGAAATTACCATTTTTTTTTCTATCTTTAATGGATGAGAGAAAGTAAAAATTAAATAAATAATTAGAAAAAAATTAATAATATTATTAACTTTTAATTTATTACCTTAATTTTTATTCTTTAAATTATTTATTTATTTTTTAATGTACTGAAAATACAATTTTAAAACTATTAAGATTTAGAGTATTACAATTTTGTTACTTCATTAGTCATGCTAAAATAAATTTAAATATTGAGATTTCATAATAAATTTAGGCATTAAATATATTATTTAAAATTAAAATTTTAAGTAAAAAATCATTTTTTATGATTAGAAGCTTTTTATTTTGAAGCCCTAAAAAGCATAAAATAAAAAATTATTGAGGTAAAAGCATGCTATAAAGAAATGAAAGTTTTAACACTAATGAAATTTTAGAGAAAAATATAGATATTTCCCTTTTGCAAGAGATAAGATTTTTAAATATTAAAAATATTTTTAAAAGCATTATTCGAGACCTGTATACGAACTACAAATGGAATACATACCCAAAACTATACAGGTAATTCCGTAGGGCTCATGAACATGTGTACCAAATTTCAAGTCAAAACCGTTGTTTTTGCGGCCGCCATCGCGTGACAGACAGACAGACAAACACACATACAGAACCCAAAACCGTTTTGAGTCTCAACAGAAGGCCTCCACTGACGTTTCGGCAAAAAAGTAACACGTCGGCCTTTCAAGACCGAACTCATCCACCATCATCGCTTTATCAATATGACGCTTTAACCAACTGAGCCACACTGTAAAAAATACTTTCTTAAAAATAAGTATATATTGTCTCAAAATAGCCCCGAAACAATATATACTTAAATTTGAAAACCCATGTACTCATTTTTGAGTATATTGACATGCTGAAAAATGGGGTTGACCGATAAGAATCCCAATATTCCCATGTTTGACATGTCAATGTACTCAAAAATGAGTACATGGGTTTTCAAATTTAAGTATATATTATTTCGGGGCTATTTTGAGACAATATAGGCTTATTTTTAAGAACCTATTTTTTACAGTGCATTAAACGATGGAAAAATTCCTTACAGTTACTTTAAAGTGGAAGCGCTTTATTTTTTTAGAATGACACGAAGACGTCATGACAAAATACAGTTTCAAAAATAAGAAGTTTCAAAAAAAATATTTATTTATGTATTTTTTTACTTAAAATTTTATATTTGGTGCTTTTTTTTTTTTTTTAATTATCAAAAATATATTGTGAATTTTAATATCTAAAAAAGAAAAGTTTCTTATGAAAATATTTTAGTATATTGTGTAAGCAATGAAATATTTTCTTGTATCAGTTGACACATTTGGACACAGCAACATGCCGGACCATCCGGGGACCGAACTATCGACCACCGCGTTATTAACATGACGCTCTATCCAATTGAACCAAGGAGCGACAGACGGAATGACTTATACTTACTTTAAAATGAAGGCGCCATTTTTAGTAGCGTGACACAAAGACACGATGACAAAGTCAAATATTTTTCCACCATTATTCCGAAACATTATATTTCTTCTAAATATATAGGCTTATTATATGACAAATTTAATATTTAAAATTAGTAATATACAAACTTAAGATCCGAGGGTGGGTGGGGGAAGCAGAGTTTCAATTCCTAACGTTTCGTAAAATACACTAAATAGAGGTGTCAATCGTCAAGATTTTTAATACCACTATTAAATTATCTTTTTTTTTTTTTTTTTTTTGTATAATAGTAGAATATATTAAATGAAGCGAATTTTTATATAAATATTATTAGTATGTAAAATCTTTACGTTTGACAAAACTGATTATAAAATAATTTGGTATAACATAATGAAATTTAAAATTAATATAGTTTAATCCTATAATAATATCTTTTTAAAACAAAAATTATTGTAACACATTTGTTCTTTAGTTTTTGTATCATTTTGAAGCATTTATATAATTTCTTCTTCCGAAATTGTTCCAAAAATACGATATAGATGCAATAATATCTATTCAATCACATCAAAGTTCTCAAAGATTGTTCTCCTATCATGTTTAGATGAATGGATAAGCAATATATTTCAGCAATACTTAATAGTTTAGCAATACTTTTCCGCAGCATCAACGATAAGAAATTTTGAGCTTATTTGCAGTTACATTCGTAACAAGCATTCATTTCTATTCTCATAATATATATTTCTAGGTTATTCCGAAAAGAATTATTTTAATGCTAGGTATAATATAAGAAATAATTTATTATTTTACACATAAGCAAATTATAACATCAGAAGTTAGTATTATTGACTGTTTAGTATATTATAAAATTGTATAAATTAATCCTGGATTATTTGAATATAATTTAGAAATACGATGGAAAGTCATTAAGTAAGTTACAAATGATAATTAAAAAAAAAAAATAATTCACCATGATAATCATTTGGAAACAATTTTTATTTTTCCACTTAATCTGCAGCAACGTTGATGCACTTATCCCACCGTTTTATCAGAGACCCAATTACAGCTGCATAAAATTCTTTGGGTTGCTGTCTCATCCACAGTAGGACTTCATGTTGAATGGACTTCATATTGTCGTCATCTTCAAATTATCTGCCTCCAAGATGTTTCAGTGGAACAAGCAGATGAAAATCGCTTGGAGTTAAGTCTGGACTGTAAGGTTCGATGCTGTAGCATCCATAAACAGGTAACATTTCTTTATGAATATTTTTTTATTCAAGTCCTTTCGCCCATAAAATTCGAACCACAGCACGCTGCTTTTTTATCGTACAATCATTCAGCACATCTCCATTTTCGAAACAGCAATACGCATGCGTGTGAATACTACCTACTCAATATAAATTGAATATCATGAAGCTGTATGGTTCTGCCATCTATCACCAGTCTTTGGAGATATCTGTTACTACTTTAAATCATGCCATATACGTTTGTGACTTTTTTAATGACTTACCCTCGTATTTTGGAACCGAACGATATTACTCTCTCAGATTTGCTAATTCTACAGATTGTTGATTACCAATAAATTGTAATAGATATACTCTCATTACTTTAAACACATATACAGGGCTACCCAAAATTAAACTAAAAGTTCTTTTCTATTGAATCTAATTGATGGAAGTCCTTTGCTACATTCTACTATGTCGACGAACACCTGCTCTAAGAAAATAATGTTTTCCTCTCCATACCACGAACAAATTGTTTTTTAACGTTCTATTTTTAACTCTTTTTTGTGTATAACATCATGTTTTGAGGTAACCTGAACATGAAAATCCTGTTTTTAGCCGTTGATCTGCATGTAATATCTAAACAAATAACTAAAGAAAATTCAAATTTGGTATTAGTTCGTTACAGGTTGCCACTTTAAAAATTTGATCAAGATTTGCATATTAGAAGGCTGGTTAATAACAACCTTGAATTTCTTTATTTAAATAAAAGTAGGAAATACAAATGAGCGGTGTTTTGCGGGGAGCGGTAGACCCACCCCCTCACCCAGAATTGTATGTCAAATAAAACTATACTTAAACCCATTTTAGAGTATTTTTTAAAGTAGTTTGAACATTATATCTTACGTTATTAATGTTACGATTTAATTTGCCATTTATCTTTACAGTATTGAAATGCAAGATAAACAATACTCATGTGGGTGACACAGTAAATTATTACTTTCTCTTACCCATTGGGTCGAGAAAGAATTGTTTTAGGGTCAAATTTATGAACGTGAGTTTTTGTTATATTTACATGTTCTGAGGTCCCCTGAATACGAAAATCATATTTTTAGCGAATGGTCTGTGTGTCTGTTATCAGCCTATCTCAAGAGCAAGTAGTAGCTGAAATTCCAAACTCGGAATTCTAAATGTGTATCATATAGGGATGCTACAGTAAGCTTTTCGTTGAGATGAAGCAAATGGTTCGTTTATAGGGACCCTCAAAAGTATTCAAATACATTACGTCTATGGGGGAAATTGCAGGTAAGTAGAGTTTAACACCTATTCTGACTAAACCAAATGAAACGAATATATATTTTTTTTAATAGAGATAGTCAACTGGGAAAAACAATTGTGTATGTAGGTGCCTCACCTCCAGAGGGGAATGAATTTTCATGATGGGTATCTTTCAAAAGAGCTCGCCAATAACTTTAAAACGAATGGTCGAACTATCGGTCTGCGATAATTTAAAATAAAGTTATTGGCATTTTTCATTTTTTACAAAAAAAAAAAAAAAAAAAAAAAAAATTATGTAATATTGAAAATAAATTCAACTTTTTTTTTTATATATATTTAGTGTTATATTATTTCTCTAATATGGAAATCTTCTGCATTATCCTAAAAGATAATTTTTTTTTTTTTTTTTTTTTAATAATAATTTTGATAAATTATTTTTTAAAAACAGACTTATTTTTTAATAACCGAATTAAATTCTATATAAATGTCGGTGCATTAATGAAACGGGGAGTTTGAGGGGGGCGGCAGCCCCCCCTCACACAGAACTAATTATCATATATAACTCTTCCGAAGGCTAATTTGAATTGTTTAACAAAGGTTTTATATAACAGTACTCGTTATCTTACCTCTTAATCTGCAACCTGTATTTATAGTATTAAATTTCAGGGTAAGAGAAAGTCGTGTGAGTGGCGCACCAGATTATTTAGATTTCCTTTCATTTATTTTCATGTATTTCTACCTCTTTGTTATTAGCAAATGATCTTACCTTGTTCCATTATTGTTAATTTCCTAACTTTCTTCATTACTGAGATAGGTACATACTATTAATTCTGCCTATTAATTTATCTTTGTGTACATTCTGCAATGACGGCCTTTGAAAACCCAAGAAATTCTGTAAGAAAATCATGCACTTAGAAAACGTTCTGTAACTGACATCTAGAATCTAAATTGTGGCTCTAGAAAAAATAGTTCCATGTCATCCTTATAAATTCTAGTCCCTTTTTGAAAACGAGTTCTAGAAGCCCCTATTAGAGTTCTAGAGCGTTTGCCTATATTCTCGAGGGAAAAGTTTTTTTAAAATCTCTGCAAATAAATGAGACTACAAGAGGCGGGTTTCTGCATCTATAATCTTGGTTTTTAACCAAATTCTATAAGATCAAGCGAGACTTTTTTGCAATACAAATGATTCAGAATATTTAGAGTATTCAGAATATTGTTTCACCATCTAGAAATGTGTACACTAGAAATTCTCAATAATTTCTTCTATTCAGTTTATTGGCATGCCTTATGCGCATAGCTCAGAAATCTATATTTCTTTTTAAGGGATTCAGAAAATGACCACGTATTCATTCTAGAGAAAGGCGGTATATTTTTTTTCTCAGTGATGAGGAACGTTCGAAGCTAACTACCGTCATTCAAAAAGGAAGCTTTCAAGGAAGGAAGTACAGTTCCCTCCGCTTATTAAAATCTCATTCGTCTTGAGCCAAAGTGATTTTATTAACCGGCTGAACTCTATATCCGGCGAATGTTACTGCACTCAAGGAAAAGTTATTACTTCCCTGAAATTGAAAAGAAATTTCAAAAGGTAACAAATTATGGAATTAGTAAATTATATTAATCAATTTTTGATAGATATTTAATTAATTGTTCCATTATCGATATAAGTAAATGAAACGCATTCCCAGTTCCTATGCGCTTTCCTTTGAGGAAAATCATCATTACTTAATTAAAAGTTCACGCTTTTCTTATAAGTTTAAATTCTTCTCGTTTAAACCTTCTGATTTATAACTATTTCAAAATAAGAACTAGAAATTGTCTTTTACTTATCAAAAATTTAAAATAGAAAATCCTTTGCAAATCAAATCTTATTTGTAATTTATTACTTCGCTTTGAAGAATACGCTCCTTGAAATTGTTATAGAGATAAGTTTTGTTTAATTTGTAACTATGCTGCAAGTGTAAAATTTTCGACAATGAGCGATGAAGCTAGAGGGATTTTTGTGCGTTAATTTCTTTTCTTTTCTTTTTTTTTATTTAAAAAAAATCACATTGTTAATATATATATATATTTTTTTTAGTGTGCATAATAATGATATTTTTGACTGTTGGGGAGATATTTTTGAGTTTATTAACCGGCGAAGCTGATTTTATTAAGCGGCGGCTTTAAAATCAGTTTGTATTGATTTGATTCCGGTCCTGGCAATTTGATCAGATTAAGCGGCTGATTTTATTAACCAGGGAATTTATTAAGCGGCGGTTACTGTATAAAAAAAAAAAAAGGAAAAAGAAACATTTATACAAAAAAAAAAGAAAAAAAAAACCTACTATGAAATAAGGAATATTGTGAAAAAATTACGTAACTGACATCTAGAATCTAAATTGCGTGCTCTAGAAAAAATAGTTCCATGTCATCCTTATAAATTCTGGTCCCCTTTGAAAGCTAGTTCTAGAAACCCTTATTAGAATTCAAGGGCGTTTGCCTATATTCTCGAGGGCAAAGTTATTTAAAAATCTCTGCAAATAAATGCGAGTACAAGAGGCGGATTTCAGCAACTATTATCTTGGTATATGACCCAATTCCAGAAAATCAAGCGAGAATTTCTCGCAATACAAAAGATTCAGAAGTTTCACACTCTAGAAATGTGTAGACTAGAAATTCTCGATCATTTCGTCTATTAAGTTTATTGGTGTGCCTTATTCGCATAGCTCGGACATCTAAATTTTTAGTTAAACGGTTTAGAAAAAGACCACTTTTTCATTCTAGATGAAGGCGGTAAATTTTTTCTTAGTGAAATGCAATTCTTTGTATCTTTTTTTCAATAGTCGTGAATGATCTTCATACCTTCGTCGTCATGCTTATTAAAAATCGCTGCCCAGCAAGTAAAAAAAAAGTACTTTACAACGAGCTGCACCTCTTCTTAGCTTTATAAGTGAAGTATGTATAATTCAGATTTCTATTCAGGAAAAAAATGAAAATCTCTTGGTACAAGACTAGAGTTATCGGCCGTGTTTTAAATCTCCCTCATCCCAGTTGTCGAATGTGTTCTTTTGTGTCCCTTGCTACGTGGGGTTATCTTCTGAAAATAAAATTATTCGACTGAAGAAACCGAATCTCTTGCACCGATTGGTGGACTTCAGTTTCGCAGAAAAATAAAAACAACATTAAGTATTAAGGCATAGCCTCCTAAACTACATGACTCGGGAACATGTCAACAGTTCAAGTAGACAGCGCCACCTGGTAGAGATTGCCCTCCTTTTTATTCAACTGTCACCAATAAATTTAAGCAGTGATATATGATATATATAATCGACGTTTCTTCGATTCTATTCGCCTTCTATGTCTATAAAATACCACTTTTAAAAATTTTTGGTGGCTGTTGATTAAAAAAGTCACGCAATCTGTACCAGGTTGCGCTGTCTACCGCCAAGTTTCCGAGCCACGGAGAAGGCATCTAGTTTAGGAGGCTGTGTTTAAGGGTTCCTAAATTTAAGGGTTCTTAAATTTTTCCTAAAAACAATTAAAATTCTACCATTTGTGATCCAGAAGACTGTTAGCAAAATTTTCCCTGTGGAGAGAAAAATTTCATGCTTTTTCGATACGAGTATATTGCAAAGCTACGTTGAATTGTGTCCCTTCCAAAACAAAGAAGATGTAGATAAGACTGTGAAGAAATTTCTATCGCTGGGCATCGAATTTAACCAAGATGATATCTTGAAAGGAATTGCAAAGTGCAATAAGTGAATTAATGTCTTTAGCGACTATCTAGAAGAATAGTCAAAATAGTCAGCTTGTAGAAGAATAGTCAAATATATATATATATATTCATGTTTGTTCTAAAGCATTTTTAGAAAACAAGCATGATGAAACTTACTTTCAGAATGATCATCGAATAAATCGGGTTAACAGTTGCCAAAAGTGGTCTTAACAAAAATAATAAAATAAAGTAGTTTCTGTATCATTTATTTTTTAGTAATAACTGAACTATATGTTATATCCTCTTAAGGATTTAAAACATTTATTTATTAATAAAATCATTTAAAAATCGCTTAAAATTGAATTCGATTGCAATATTATCAATTTTAATTGAAGAATGTTTTTTTTTTTTTTTTTTCATTGTATGTATCAACGATTACACTGTGAATTTTATCATTAAAGAAAATGCTCAGATGTTTATTCTTTATCGATTAATCGAAGTTTCCAATGAATTTATTTTTAATTTTATTAATATGCTGGCAACTTCCTTTTCTCCATGTTGGGCTGATAGCTTTAGATGCGGTTACTCCGATTTTTTTCTATTTTTCTCACTGGTTTTCTTAATGATTTGATTTAATATTTTATTTCATTTCTCATTCAAAATGGTTTTGCTGCTCAATTGGGGCCTGAAATATATAAATTTGCTATCGTTAGTTATATTGCTTTACGAAATCATTGGAGCTTTCATTGCTTTATGAAGTACCTGCCCCCTGATGCTTTAACACTTCTAATTTTAAGCATTTTTTATTCCAATTATTAATCCATTTTTTATTCCATGTTTTATTCTGAAGACCTTTAATTACTTTCTCCGCCATTATGTTTAATGGTTCTTCTTCTTCTTTTTTTTTTTTTTTTTTTTTTTTTTTTTTTTTTGTTCAAGTGGGCGTAAGTAATTTAAATTGTTTTTGTCTCTTATTGGATCTTAACATGTATCGCAACTTTTTTTGTGATGGTTTTAGCAATGCATTATTATCAGTTTTATTTTTGTTGTGTTGGTATTGATATGTATCTATTAAATGCTAAAATATTAAGGTTAATGTTTACTAAGATATCTATCATTTATATATATATGTGTGTGTGTGTGTGTATGTGTGTGTGATGAATGTGCTGGTGGAATAAGGGAGTCCATCAGTTAAACTAATAATCCTTTATTAAGTTCTAAGATGCTGTCCTGGAGATACAGTCATGGGCCAATGATAAAGACATCCTGAGCGGTACATGCGCTGTTAGTTACGACAACCGTCAAGCTACGGTGCCGATGCCGCGTCCTGTACTACGTAAATCTATTAGGCAAGTAACTATCGAAAGAAGCCCTTATTACTCGTGTGTTCCAGCTTAAGATTTGCTCATTTCGGTGCGAACTCAAACTCGTGTTATGAATTCTTATTGGATAGTTAATTGAACTAGATCCTTCCTACATTTTATCATTAGTTGACCCTGACATCTGGGATTAAGTATTTTGCAATATTTCGCCGCTAAATTTAATGATTGCATAATCTTTATTCTAAAACTTGTTCTTAAATCTGATTCCAGCGCTACGACTTGAAATATAGAATAAAATAAATAGAATAATCTAAATATCGAATAAGCTAAATACAGAATAATCTATAAAATAGAATAATCTAAAATAGAATTCTCTTAAAGTTATACTTAATTTTAAAAGTTATTCTGAGATATTAATATTAAGTTATCACTTAATATTAATTTAAACTAGTAATTTAAAATCTTAATTATTTTTACCCTTATGTGTATATATATACATTTATGTGTATATGTGTGCAGTTTTTGACTCAGTAAACTAATAATAATTATAAAAAGCCCTAAATTACTTGACAATTTTATTGAAATATATAATAAGCTGTATTATGAATTATCTAAAAGAAAAATGACAATGAAAGATTAAATTATATCTTATTACAAAGGCGTTTACATTATTTAAATATTATGTTCCTTTTAGAATCTGCACAAAGGTTTATTGAAATCGATAGCTAGCGAGAAAATATCCGCTTCCGTTGTTTAGAATATGTTTTCTTCTTTTATGCAAATAATTTAGAAATAAAACTACATGTTTATAATTTTATCAGATAATTGTGCAGCTAAATAGTTTTTTACGCACGAAATCAGTTTAACCGACGGTCATTCATGCGGATTAAATTATTTCAATAAGACTTTAAATAAATTAATTTAATGACGATTTTCAGCCTTTTTATTTTTATTTTATATTTTTTTTATTTTGCATAGAATAATTTAATTTAATTCATATACACAAAATATTTTTTAATTTTATAACGTAAACTTATTATTAATACTTTATAAAATGTCTTATTAGAATATTTTGCAGAATATGGAATTAAAATTGTTCATCTAAAAAAAAAAAAAAAAAAAAAAAAAAAAAATGGGGAAATGGGGAAATGAGACATTAAGTTATCTTTTCTTTTCTTCATCTTCTTCTTTTTCCAGTTTAGAAAAAAAAAAAAAAAAAAAAAAAAAACCTATATTAAATTTGGATACAACTTACATGGAATAATTTAATTTGATTTCTATACTTAAAGCATTTTTAAATTTTATAATGTAAACTTATTATAAATAGTTTGAATACTTTTTTTAGAATATTTTACAGAATATGGAATTAAAATTCTTTATTAAAAATAATAATATTAATAAATAAATCTAATAAGTGAAATTTTTTTTTTCGTCTTCATTTTCTTCTTTTTTATTAATAAATAAATTAATTAATTAATAAGTCTATATTAAATTTGTATGCAATTATCTTTTTTGCTTGTACTCTTTTTATATTTTAACTAAAATGCGTACATAACTTTACATAACTTATGATTTATTCCTAGAAAATTGACATTAAAGCTTCTTACATGTGTAGTTTTATGTTACAGATGGATTCGTAAAGCAGGGCACACATATTTTTATAAAACTGCATAATGATAAGATCGATATTGCTAAAAAATACGAGCAAGGAAAGACATCATTTACGTATTATAATGTTTTATTTTATAATAAGATGGTTTGGGAGTATTCTAAACAATGCTTCTTTAAACTGAAATTTTTCGAATAATGAGAAATATATTTTCGATGTTAGAGAAGTTTATTTTATAAATTTAACGAGGAAATTCTGTAAAACTTTTCTGTATGTTCTAATAGCCTTATTCTGTTTTCAATTGTTGTTTCTATGTTACTCGAAAAAGTTGCATTTTTGCTCATACTTAAGCTTGAAAGCTACGTATTTATGCGACGTTTTAAATGCAAATCTCTTTAAAAAAAAAAAAAAAAAAAAAAAAATGATATTTTTAGAATATGAAGACGTTGTACGGAACCGTATGTTTTAAACAAGAAGCATAGCAATTTAAAAAAAATATTTACAAATTATATTTAACCTTTCGCTCCAGATGTCCACATATGAGGACCTCTATTCTTTCTTTTATAAAAACTATACCCTTTAATATTTTTATATTTTGAGTAAACTAATAAAAAGCTGAATAAATTTTCTTTAAAAGGATACCGATATATGGCAGCATGAAACTAAATTTGTTTCTAAAATATAATGTTATTTTGTCTACTTTTGTAAAACGACTTCAAAACAGTGTAGTCGAAGAAAAGTACGTGATTTTCATAATTACTTAAAGTACTTAGACACTTTACCAAAATAAAATAAAAAACTGACATTACGTTGGTTTATTTAAGGGCATCAATTTTTAAATTGTGTTACAGTTAGGCAGATTTTACTAACTTAGTAATTTAGAGTTTAGTTGTTTAAAGTACATATAAAAATAATAATAATAATATATTTATCCGAAACTTTTGCAATGCATTCTACCAATTCTTGTCTTAGAATACCATCAATAACATAGTGGAAAACATAATTCAGTAAGAATTTAATTTATTTATTGTTGAGGCTTAAAATTACGATGTGGGTTCTGCACCCATTTTTCGAGAACTGCCCAAGTATGAATTCCAGAAAATGAATTTAAACGCCATATTATAAAAAGTATATAGTACTAAAGTAGTATAGTATAAAAGTACTTTGAGTAAACACCATAAACTGTAAAAACTGCTGCAAACAAAGCGGCAAATATATAGGCACGGCAAAGCGTGTAGGCACGAATGGCAGCACTCGTGCCTACTTTGTTCTTCTGTGTTTTCTTTCGACCCGTATGTTGCAAGGTCTAGCATTTTATAGTGTTTATTCAAAATTTTCAATTTATTTCTTTTAAATGCCAGTTCCGTGGTTCTTTTCCACAACCATATTACAATGCATGATATTTATGTCATTTATTTATTTATTTATTTATTTATTCATTTTTTTTTAGTCCAAATACAGGGTGTTTGAAAAAGAAAGTACACCTGTAACCGCATTAATTTCTTTACTTTCATAAATAAAATTTTCAGTGAAACTGTAGCTATTCAAGTTTCTATAGGTGCCTTTTGTGTGCTTCTCGGGTGATATAGCCAATACCTATGCGATATTCCATTTCCTGCCCCACTCGTGATAAAATATCCTTTATTAATCATAAGAGCGCATCAATTATCGTCTGCATCAGCTGCTGCTGAGTCCTGGGAAAATGGAGGCACGAACACTTTAAAGTAATCCCGTAGGAAAAAAAATAATTAATTAAAAAATAATTCAATATATTAAATGTCAGAAATTTTAAAAACAACATTTGCAGCATAAAAATAAACGTTCTTTTTAAAGGATTCTATGCCTTGAAAAAAAAAAAAAAAAAAAAATGGTGGATGTCGCAATATCTTCTGCTGACAAGAAATATAGTTTCAATATTAGTGAACGAACATTTGTTAGACTATTGTAACCGTTAAATAATTTGCTTATTCGAAAAATACAAACAGACTGATTTTTTTTTCAGTGTTTAAAATGGATGAAAACATAATCAATGGTATAAACACTGTAAAAAAAAATCCCGTAAGATTACGGGGAAAGCCCGGCAGCAGAGATTCCAGACAAAGCCAGTAAAAAGAAACGCTTAGACCGTAAATGAAGTACATAATAACCTTAAATTACGTTACATACCTGTACAAATACATTTTGCCCGTAAAACCAATGTCTTTTTTATGGACTTTGTCTGGAACCTCTGCTGCCGGGCTTTCCCCGTAATCTTACGGGATTGTTTTTTTACAGTGCAAATAAAAATATTAAACATTAAATATATACGATATTTTTAAATAAAATGTCGCGAAAATTATTATTATTATTATTTTTTTTTTTTTAATTAGAGAATTAATTTTAACATATTAATATTTTTAAGAGAGAGATATAAATAATTAACATTTTACTTAATAATTTGGTGTAAATTTATTCCAAAGTACGAATTTGATGCATTAGAAAATTGTTAAACTTTTAAAAAATATTTCTTATAATTCAATATTTACAAAAAATTTTCGTATAGATATTTCAAAAGATTGTCTACTATATTTTGTTCGTAATTTTATTTTTCACCACATGATCACATCGAAAAGAAAGTATAACAAAAGTATGTAAGAAATATTAAGAGATTTTTTTTGGAGCTTATAGTATCGATGAACAAGAAAAAAGTAATCGAATCGATTATCGTTGTGTAAAGATACATAGCACACTGCCGAGATTGCTATCATTGTTATATTTTGCTGGCATCACTCTGGTTTTGATTGAAAGCAATAAAAACTCATACAATTTCAGAAGGAAAAATAAAATTTCTGATACAATATTGTTTAGTTTTCTCTATTTCGAAGTAAGAAAATATAAATTTGGAAATGCAAAAGTAAGTTCTTTTTCAAACAATAAATATACACACCAAATGTACTAAATTCCTTTTCTTGAAGTAAATTATGTTTTCGTGGATTTAATGAAAATCATATGTGAAGCATTTGGTAGTGATATATTATTTTTATTCAAATTCAAAATTTTGCAGATCTTGTAACATAGAAAAATAAATTTAATCGAATAATAAAGATTAATTAAAAACGTAATTAATTACTACATTAGTACGATATGGACATCACAAAACTTTCTTTTATATCTGTCTAATCACATTCAAGCAGTACAAATAAATTATTAAAATTATTATTTATAAAAGTTATGTTATTCTTCTTGATGAATGCAGATAACTTTCATTTAGAACACGTATAACACTAAAAGTCTAAGGAAATTCGATTTTGTGCACTACAGACGACATCTGAGTAAAAGTTTCATTTTCGAGATTTGTCTTTCTTTTTTTTTTTTTTTTTTTTTTTTTTTTAATGAAAAAGTACGATATGTTTGTTTCAAAGTATCACAGAACTACGCTTATACAATTACGTTTAAAAATGTGGACGAGTTTTTTTTTTTTTTTTTTCCTTTAAAGATACCCATGTTTAAATTTTACCCCTTAAAGTCTGGGTACGTCACTCCAGTAACAGGCGGATAAGATATAGTATTTTATCTGCTTAAATATTGCGAAAATTTCGAACAAAAGTTTTTCCACTAAACACGATTAGTGATTTCATTGGAAAAAATATGAGTTACGCATCATATATCGTTTAATAATTAAAACTTAAATTGTACACTAAAATAATTTTGATAAACTTTGATGTTTTATCACTTTGATGATGGAATTAGAGTTCTATATTTTTACACAGACATATATTTTCTGAAATTGTTCAAATTGTTTTTAGAACGCCTCAAAATCTGTAAATTCATCAAAAACGTTATGTCGATATTTTCATGAATCTAATACTTCCTTCATATGAAGAATAAAGTAAAAATGACAGTGATTTAGATAA
Source organism: Salticus scenicus (assembly GCA_963930645.1). Lineage (NCBI taxonomy): Eukaryota > Metazoa > Arthropoda > Arachnida > Araneae > Salticidae > Salticus > Salticus scenicus. The sequence continues at coordinate 136,618,574 of OZ005662.1, read as the reverse complement.
AGAAGTTTAGAAAGTTAGTTTGAATTTTTTGAAATCCATGCTTGATTTGCTATATTGAAATGGGTGAATTATTCTCCGTAAAAGTCTTTATAAAGTGTGGTAGACGAAATTTGCAAAGGTTTTGTTGAAAAGCATGAAACTGATTAGGAAAAGAAAAAAAAAAAAAAATGTGTTAAAGTTTATAAGCAAAGTAATGGTAACACGATTTATATATATTATTTATTATTAAAGCTAGTAATATCACTTATAAGTTTCCGATTGAAAATTTTAAATTTACAAATTTTATAACAAAACAAATGTTAAGTCTTGAAAAATTAAATTTACAAATTTTATAAAAAAAAAAAGTAAAACTTAAGTCTTGAAAACCAAAATTTACAAATTTTATAAAAAAATAAAATTAAGTCTTGAAAGTTTAAAATCACAAATTTTATAACAAAATAAAATGTAAGTCTTGAAAAGTTTAAATTTATAAATTTTATAACAAAATAAAATTTAAGTTTTGAAAATTTTAGTATTATTAAAATAGTGCTTGTAATTTTACACTCGCTTGCTACTGATTTTATAATCACTAATTTAATAATATAGTGAAATACGAAATAAGTAAATAAATGGCCTTTACGTCTCGAATTGTAAAGTTTCATTTTGCAAATTTTATAATGAAATGAAATTTAAATCTTGAAATCTTGTAGTATTACTATAACAGTGGCTGTGATGTTACATTCACTTGCTACTGATACTATATTAAACAAAGTAAATAAAATGTTGGATTACGAATTAAAGAAACTAAATGCTTAATTTAAACAAATAAATTTTTTTTTTTTTTTAGTATACAATTGAAACAGTGACTGTAATTTTACACTCACTTAATTTGTTACTTTTTGGATAGAATGGGGAATTACGAAATAAATAAATGAAGTACTTCTAAGTGTCGAATTAAAAAGTTTGATTTTACGAATTTTATAACGAAGTGAATCTTTTAGTATTATTCTATTAGACTTTAGATCTAAAATTAAAGAGAATGATTTTTATTTGGGACGAAAAGCAGTATAAATATTATGAGATTTAAGTAATTTAGCCATACATTCTGAGGGAAAGCAAAATATGGCATAGTAATGTAAGTTTTTTTAGTAGTAGTTAGAGAATTATTCATCTGCAAGGAAAGATAGGAGAAATTTCTAGAAGGGAAAAGAGGGGAAGCGGATTATATTTTTAAGATAAATGCATTTTAACCAACAAAGAGTATAGTCCTTATTTATTAAATCCTCAGATATTCTTTTAATTTCCAACTTAAAAAAAAAAAAAAAAAAAAGTATCATTACTACATAAACGAACTTACGAACCAATGTCTGAGAAACAGCCACTTTGAGAAAATTAGGATTAGAAGAATAAAAATTTTGATATTGACCCGTAAAAGCAACCTTGCGATTAACAGACATTTGAAAAATACTAGGTGGTTTTCAAGTGTGTTTAAAATGAACGTCAAGGAAGGACAAAATATTATTTTGTTCAATTTCTAAATTAATGCATATGTGTAAGTTTATATATACATATATATTAAACTATTTGTTTCATAATTATAAAGTTCTTTATATTTAACATATTAGAATTATGTGCTCTTTATATTTTTAAATGAATAAAGCTAAATTTTATAAAAATAGCATACCAAATCTGGTAAAAAAAATATTTAACTTTTTTATAAAATATTTAATGTTTAACACACACACACACAAAGAGAGAGAGAGAGAGAGAGAGAGAGAGAGATCATACCCTTTTGTATTCTTTTATTGAAAATATGCACACAATGTTCTAATAGGTTATCTTTGTATATATATTTTCTGAAGAATATTTTTATCCTTCCTATATTCTTTATGCATAAGAGGATTTTAATAATCCTCTAGAACAAAGATTTGATATCGTAAGTAAAGAATAAATAGCCATCTTGATTTATTTACTAGAGAAATATGTAGTTATCTCATATATAAATATTTTACTTTGTGTGACCTTTACTCGAATTAAATAATAAAGGGCAGAGAGTTCTTTAAATCTCTAAATAAATATTTTTATGCATAAAACTAGTGCAATAAACAGTGTTTTTCATATAATAAGGTGAATCTACCGTTTTACGTGAAATTGTTATTATCACTGTCTTGAAATAGAAATATTTGCTAATATTTACTACAGTTAAATAAATAGAAAATTATTATTTAAAAGTAGCTCTACTAAATATTTCATTTGAAGAAGGAAATTTCAAAATGGTACTTCAGCAAGAGTTCACAATAGCTACACAGCTAGATGTGTATACTCGCATGTTTCATGTACTCGTTTGTAGTATATTAAAATTGTCTAAAAAAACTGTATTTCTACGACAAATAGTTTTTGAGAAAAATTCGAAAGATAAAATATGACATCGTATTCGATGAAATTACAAAAAATTTGATACATGAACATCGATATCTGCGTAGATTTTCGGACGAAGATGTTAAAATTAATTACTGCGATTATCAAAGTTTGCATGCGTGCGTTGTTTTGGGATGTGAAACTGGGCTTATCAATCGTACTTAAAAGAGTGCATCTATCAACTACCAATTATGTTCGCATGATAATGTAATTCGTTCATAAACATTGCGAAATGCTCTTAATTCTAGCACCGTCTTCAGTCAGTCATTCCACGGCGTGCGCAGGCAAGTCGCGATATGCACGGTCGACATTTTCACATCTTCTATGTAAACATATCAAAACACCGATGTTAATGCTTCTGATACAGTTTTTTTTTTTTTTTTTTTTCGTACACTGGATATGATGTAATGTTCTCGATATACATGATCGACATTATTACATCTTCCTATGCAAACATTTGAAAACACCAATGTTAATATTTCGAATACAGTTTTTTTTTCCCCTTTCCGTATTTGGATATGACATCATTTTTTTTCTTTCACGTTTTTCTCCAAATTCTTTGTCGTGGAAATATATTCTTTTAGGAATTTTTAAGTACTCTAAGTTAGGGGTGCTGTTGTGTAGAGATCGTGCGGTATTGCAGAGACACAATGTTCCAAATATAATTATTTCCGAAGCATTTCTTAAAACAGAAGCTTAAATCTATAATTAATTTAAAACACCTTACTTTACCTTCTGTTGTTTCTTTTATCCAGAGACCTTTCGAGGGAGTGCCCCCTCATCTTCGGTGGATTCAACAAGTGGAGTGCTTCTTGAAGCAAGCCTCTTCCTTTCTTTTAATTGTTCTATCAACTGTTGCCACGATCAGCATAAACCTACCGTCGGCTCGTTGCCATTAATTGAATTACAATGTGTGAGGATTTCAACTGTTTCGCGATTCAACGCGTGCGTATTGCAAAATTATTTGCGATTCTGGTGGCTTTGTTAAAATCAACTGAAACGTTTTGTTCTAAACATATTTTAGCTAACGCGGTAGTGGCCTTCCCAAATTTTATATCAATTTGATGCTCTTTTATACACGTTTTAATTTTTCTCTTGGCCATTCCAATATAACATTTATTTTGTTGGTTGATTTGTACTGGAATTTTATATATACCTGAGTTTTCGGTGGGGGAATCGGTTTTTTTTTCATTACGGGTTATTTGGTAAATGTTTGGATTCGGTTTAATAGGAAATTTTACATTACGTTTTTTACCAATATTCTTGATTTTAACGGAAACTTCGCGGTCGTAAGGGATTTTCGGGGTATATAGCATAGTTTAAATTAAGAAAACTTGAAAAAGTTTTTATGGATTTATTAAAAAATAAAATTTTACATTAGTTGAGATACGTTGATGACGATTTTGCTGTAATCCACCAAGATGAAAAGATTAATAATTTAATTGAAACTTTAATCGCTTTGGATCCCAATGTAAAGTTCACTTGCGAAACCGAAATTAACGATACCATCAATAATCTAGATGTAAAAATAACCCGTAAACATAATTATGTGAAAACTACCATTTATAAGAAACCGACCGCTATCTACGAAATTATTAATAGTAAAAGCAAAACACCGTACCAGTACAAAATAAATGCCATCCAAGCCTACATCAATAGAGCTATTTTAATTTGTAATGAACCAAACGATCTTAAAGATGAACTCAAAACTATAACGAATATCGCCGTCGACGCAGGTTACCCAAATAATTTAGTGAATAAATTATATAGAAAAAGAATAAAAACACTAGATAAAATTAGCATCCAAACATTTACCAAATAATCCGTTATGAAAAAGATCCGATTCACTCAGGTATATATAAAATTCTAGTAGAAATCAACCAATAAAATAAATGTTATATAGCATTGGCCAAGAGAAAAATTAAAACGCGTATAAAAGAGCATCAAATTGATATCAAATTTAGAAAGGCCACTACCGCGTTAGCTAAAATATGTTTAGAACAAAACGTTTCAGTTGATTTTAACAAAGTCACCAAAATCGCAAATTATTATAACAATACGGACGCGTTGAATCGCGGAACAGTTGATATCCTCACAAATTGTAATTCAATTAATGGCAACGTGCCGACGGTAGGTTTATGCCGATCGTGGCAACGGTTGATAGAACAACAAAGAGAAAGGAAGAGGCTCACTGCAAGAAGCATTCCACTTGTTGAATCTACCGAAGATGAGTGGGCGCTCCCTCGAAAGGTCTCTGGATAAAAGAAGCAGCAGAAGCTAAAATAAGGTGTTTTAAATTAATTATAATTTAAATTATTAATTTTTTTCACTGCCATAAATGAGGCATATAGCTTATTTAAAAGTTAGTTTTCAATAAGTCTGCCACTTATAATATTTTACATTCTTTATTGGCAGAAGCAACAGAAAACAGGAATTGAATAAATACTCACCCTGTCACAACAATTTTATTATAAAATAATATATTAATCATTATTTTTATTTATTTATTTATTTATTTATTAGGACTGAGGACTATTAGTCTCATTTTGGGATTTTTGCGTTGTCGATTTCGATAGTTGGACATTTGTCGAAATCTAAAATTTATCGAAAATATAATTGAATAATTTGAAAGCGATGTTATAATTAAAAAAAAAAAAAAAAAAAAAAAAAAAAAAGAAGAAGAAGAAGAAAAAAAAAAAAAAAAAACTCATAGTCCTCCGTCCTAAACTAAATTCTGCTTTTGCCAGAATTTCATCAAAATCTTTTATTATTAATTATTATTATTATTATTATTGAAAGAAAAAGAAAAGAAAATTATTTTTTTTTAATAATTTTGAATTAGGAAATAAAAAGTGCGCGTGAAATAATATGAAATAAAAATAAGTAAAAAAATGAATTTAATGATTTAATGTTTTTGTTTTTCAGGGGCTGCTCATGCATATAAAAAATGCGTATTAAAACGAATCGAAGAAGGAAGCGAAATAAGTATTGAGTTATATTACGATAAATACGATCTATAATATGATACGATATATTAGACCTATCGTCCAGTGTTAGTAGGCATTTTCGTTGAAAGAAATAGTTTGTTTGTTCGGTGCAACTTGCACACTAGTCCCTTGAGGTACAACTTTCACATTAGTCCCTTGAGGTACAACTTTCACTTTAGTCCCGTCAGGTACAGCTTGCAGATTAGTCCTCTTTAAATATAGTGACCAGTGAAGCTGGCAAAGCATTCGTTGGTTCACTACCTCAATTGATTTTACATTCCGTCATTTTTGACGGGGTTATATACTAGTAAATAAATAAATGATTGAAACAAGTAACAGATATAGTAAATGCTTGATCGCTAATTTTTATTATTTTCTTTTTAATTCTGAATAGTAAATTTGGAAATTATAATCTCAGTTATTTTAAGTTAGAAATTAAAATCATAAAAATAATTTCAAAAGTAGGTTATTATACTCAATAATTTTTGACATAATAATATTAAATAATATTTATTAAAGTTCATAGAACTTACTCTAGTAATTAAGGTACATTATTATTATTATTATTATTATTATTATTATTATAACTGTGCTTTTACTTAATTTTAAAGTCATTTTCAATTTTAAATAAATAATTCATGTTAACGCATTGTTCTTTTACTTCTTCCATGCATAACTTATGTATTAAAACAAATGACTTTTTTAGGAACGATTTTTCTTAATACGCGACAAAATTATAACAAATATTGTATTCTTATTATGAATGTTCGACAGTGCCTACGATTTTTTTATTATTATTATTAATATTATTATTAAATGTAACGGTGTTAGAAAGACATTTTCAAAATTATTAAAATAAATATATGCAAAATATTTAATATTTACACATTTTTAGCTACAGTGTTTATTTTATGGAAAATATATTTAGTTATTCATAAAAAACTTGAATTTTTAAAATTTTATTTTTTTCATGTGGTGTCTCACAACATTTCTGGATTAAAAAAAAAAAAAAAAAAAAAATTCTATATTTTGCTCCGAAAACGTAAAAGAACAATAATAATAAAAACATATTGTATGAAGATTTTCAGATAGATCTTAGCAAAGTTACTATAGTTGATTAAATTTTCAACTGCTGGTTTTCGCTGGATTTACATGTTTGTATTTGTAAATATCCTAAAATACGATTTGACCATTTTTAGAAAATGCATGTCAGTGTGCTTGTGCACCTTCCTGTGGATGTAACTATGACTTAATAAAATTTTGTTAGCATTGTTTTTCGATAAACATTGAATGGAATAAAAAAAAATAAAGAAAGAAAGAAAGAAAAAAGAAAATCTTCGTTGGACCTAGATATAATTTGCAGCTGATTCAATCATAGTATGCCTCACTGGAAGATTATATCTCAGGTTCCATACAGTAAAATTGAACTAAATTTGATACGTGAGATGTCCATTAAACAAACTATGATAATCGAATTTGAGTGTATATCGTTCAGTTGTAGCAATGCTTTTACTCAACTTCTGCAGTTTTTCTGATGACTATATTTTAACATCGATTGTAAAAATTTACAGTAAACAGAATTTGCAAAAAGTTTTATCCGAGATGTTATTTTGATGTAATTTCTCTGCATGTTTACGGTAGATAACACAGTTTTGTCGAATTATTAAAATTATATATCAGAATTTTTATAAAAGCCACAGCATACTTGTTTGCGTTATTTTAGCAATCAATATATATGGATTATTAAACATTATTATTCATTAAGAAAAAAGTTTCGTTCATTCAGTTAATAATAAATAGTGCTTTTATTAAATTTGTTATTAGTAAAAGAAAACCGCTCTTCCGTATTCAGTTTATGATATATAGCTTAGACTGTTAATATGACGTTGAAATATAAATGCAACGTTTTGATAAAGTAATCAGTAACTATAGAAATTTCTTTCTATAGAAAGAATTAGCTAAAAAATGAATAAATAAATAAATAAATAAATAATAGGGAGCTCTTTTTTAAGGTATACCATAAGAGGAAGTCTGTCTTTTTAGTATTTAGTTTTAGATACATAAAATGCCTTTTAGTCCAAGATTTATACTGAAATATCGTAGAGAAAAATATCGTTTATTTTAATAATCACTTTTAGAAATCGGATGTTAATTGCTTTTTGAAATGCATTCATGTCACTGTGGTCTTTTCCTTGGTCTTTTCTTTTCTCTTGCTAATCAAAATGAGACATTGGTAGTCCATCTATCATAATTTCTTTCCTAGCTCAATTTGCACTTATTTACTTTACAAATAACATCATCAAATTTTGTTTCCTCTCTAGTCCATGTGTTTCGCTTTCTTTCTCGCTTTTCGGGTGAATCCTAAATTGCATCTCTTTATGTTTCTGTGGGCTGTTTGAAGCTTTTATATGGTTTCACATGTTAATGACCACGTTTCTGAAGCATACGTTAATACAAGCAAAATGCACTGAAAATATCATTTCTTTTCAAACAAACTGGGAGGTCGCTTTTGAATATACTCATTCGTTAGCGTTCATTCATAGCGTTCATTCATAGCGCTCAGTCATAGCGTTCATTCATAGCGCTCATTCATAGCGTTCATTCATAGCGCTCATTCATAGCGTTCATTCTTTCGAATGAACGCTATGTAATTTGAACTCTGCTTTTAATTTCTTCCATGATGTTTCCGTTTATTCTAATGACTTGTCCCAGATGAATATAACTGCGTAGAGTTTCTAATTCATCCGTATCAACGGTGACCTTCAGTGGAGAAACAACGGAATTTGATATAATTTTTGTTTTACTGAGGCTCATTTTTAATCCAATGAGCTTCCTTTCTTTGTTAATTCTAGAAGCATTCTTGCTAATCCTCAAATGAAGAAGCAAGCAATACAGTGTGATCTGCAGTTATCAAATGATTTAGAAATTCTTCGTCAAATTTATGATTTTCTGAACCGAAATTAATTTTTTCAAAACTTCTTTAAGTACTGTATTGAATAGTTTAGATGAGATTCTGACACCTTGTCTTACACTCTTTCTGATTTTGAATGCGTTAATTTATTTGTGGAGTTTTAATTTGGCTGTTTCATCTTTATAAACGTTTCCAAAGTGGTGAATATACCCTGAACTTATATTTCTATTCCTTAATGCATCCATAACTGCTAGTGATGATACACTGTCAAAGTCAAACGTTTTAATATAGTCTATAAAAGCCATACACAAAAGGAGTTCGTACTCATTATTTCTTTTGATAATTCCTCTAATTCTACGAATATGGTCGATGGTACTGAAACGACTCCGAAACCGTACTTGTTCTAGGTTGTGCTGCATCTAATTGTTTCAGCAATCGATTTCTCAGAACTTTCACCAGAATTTTATACAGAATTAAGAGCAGGCTGATAAGACTATACTTTCTAATATCTTCCTTTTCCCTTTTCTTCAAGAGTAATAATATGATGGCATTATTCGAAATGTTTTGAACATCATATAATGTTACAAATTTTTTTGAAAAGTTCAGTGAGAACTTCAATGGCTTCATTTCTTGCTTCTTTTCAAAAATTCATGGTCATTTTGTCTTTTGCCGAAGCTTTTCCATATTTCATTACTTTTATTGATATAGTTACTTCTTTTTTCAATCCTCCTGGTATAGCATCGTTTGTATTCATTGGGGAAGGAAAAATACATATGATGTACAGTCGAGCCTCGTAAACGTGAATCTCAAGGGGGATAAAAAATTTGTTCATGTTACCAGCAGTTCATGCTATTAGTAACTAATCTTCATTTTGATGGAGACTACGAGACGCTATATATATATATATATATATATATATATATATATATATATATATATATATATATATATATATACATATGATAAATGCACTTTCGACAAAAAAATGTTGGGTTTATTATTATTATTATTATTATTATTATTATTAATTAATTGCAGCTAATGCATCTCTATTGTCTTAAATAGAATTCTTTATATATTATTTTTCATACTGACATTAAAATAAATAAATGATAATAATAATAATAATAATAATATATTTTTTTAATATTTCAACAAATATCATTTTCACTTCGTTTAACAACATTTTCAACGTTCAATATTTGCTGATACTCTAATAAAATCTTCTGATGTCACTACGCAACTAAAATAGGGTTGATGCTCTAGTGACTGGCATGCTCCAGTAATTGACATCTATCCCGAAATAATTAATAAATAAGAAAAATAACAAAATCATACATTTTACATATAAGAAGTTAACATTTTATGTCAAACACTGGAGCATAGGATGCTAATAACTGGTAAAATGGATAACTAGCAGTGTCAAACACTGGAGCATAGGGTGCCAATTACTGATAAAATGAAAAACTGGCAGTGTCAATTACTGGAACATTGAGTGGGTGTCAAATATAAATTCATAAAAAAAAATAATTGTTATCAAATATATATATTTTTTAACATAGATGTGGTTCTGGGTGTCTTTCATACCATATGTACTAACTTAAGATTTCTGAAAATATTTTCTGATGACCATAACATTAAAGACATCAGAGATCGCTCTAAAAGTGTCAATCACTGGTTGTACTTACCTATATTATTTATTTTATTGTTTTGTATTACTTCGAATTAATATCGAATTTAGGTGTAGAATTTTTTATTGCGATTAAGAAAGTTAAGAAAATAATTTACTATAAGAATTATATAAATCATAAGAAGTTAAATATTATAAGAATTAAAACTTTTTGAACGTTTTAAGAAGATATAAAAATAAATTTTTTATTAATTTTAGAAAAAAAAAATGTTAGTGTTGTTAACTGTTTAATTGAAATTTCAATCTCACTAATTTACATTATGTAAAAAGCTGAAATTTCAAAGAGAGCTTGTAACTCCTGGAATTGAAATTAGTTGAACATTCATGGGGTTGTTTCATTATATTCTGAAATTGAGTTTATCTTTATTCTGTGTGTGTAATATTTTACATGCAAAACATAAAGTCTTTATACATTGTATTGTATGCAAATCGTGATTAACAAAAAAAAATCACTAGAATAAAGTATTTATTTGAATATATTTTGAAATGGAATTTAAGAAATATCGAAACATAAATTTCATTCCACCTAAATTTATAATAATACCACGACATTCATAAAATACCGATTTTCAAAGCGAATTTCTTATGTTGATTAGAAAATAACTTTTGTATATTTTTTCTAAACTTTTTACATGATTTTTTTTTAACAGAACTTTAAAAAATGTAAAGAACTGCCTATTTTTAATGCGATTTCTTTAACATTAATGCATTGTTATTTACAACTTATGTTGTGACATGTTATAAATTATCCGATTACCTTCTTTTTATGTAATGTTCGAAAAAGCAACAAAATTTACTATCACGTAGTTCTATGAAACGTTTTATATATATTAGTACATTTATATGAAAACTGTTTTGATAATTTAAAGCTATGTTAAATTCAGTGTTGAATAATGATGCAATTAAACAAAATTATTTATTTTTATTTAAAATATTACAGTCTCGGAAAGAATATATATATATATATATATATATATTATTAACATCCTGTTACTTTTTTCAGAAATCAAAATAATTTTTTTATTTTATTTCATTTTTTCATTTTACTCATACAACTAATTTCAACGAAATCACATAGGTTTTCAAAACTTTTTTAATTAAAGCTTAATATGTTATTCTATAAAATCTTTTTCTTAATTTATATACTTGAATAAACAAGTAAACATTGTCTTTTCAAATAAAAAACTTTTATTATAAGCAGTACAAAATAAAAAATTAAAATTAAAATTCATTAACATTACAATTTTTTAAGAACTATTTTTAAGTAAATACTATTCCTGAATCATAAAGTATGTTTTTTCTCGGAAATATTTCATAGAAAATTTAATGATGCTATTGTTGTATCAAAAGGAAAAAAAATATATATCACTAATCTTTTAAATGTTGTAAAAATTACTTACATTTATTTACATGAAACATGTTCTCAGTAAATTTATTTTGTTTACCTATTAAGAAAAACTTTTATTCTAGATTTAAATTACTTAGTGAAGAATATTACAACATTTGTTTAAAAAAAAAATTAAGTTATTTTTTAAGCTTATTTATATATATATATATTTTTTTTTTTAATTAAAAAATATAAAAATGTAGAATATTTTTAAGTATTTAAATTCTATAACATAATTAAATAAACAAATAGTGTCAAATTCAACATGACAGTATTTACATGAAATTTATGTAAACATCTCAAAAAACCAACCGACTGTTTATTTTTTATAAGAAATAAAAAGAAAGCACGCACCTGGTTTTAACGGCTGAATAAAATTTTAGAAGTAGAGAAGCTGTTTGTTTGTTTGTTTCAGAGAAGCAGCAATTTGTTTTTCTTGTTCTAGTAAAATATGCCAGGTGTCGTTAGATTCTATAAAAGCCTTATTTTTACATTGCTTCATTTCTTTGATAGAATATTAAACGTATCACTTCATATATATGATATCAGGCAATTTCTTTTAGTTATTATACTAAGCGTAATTTTATTAAACTATCCAACTAATCATCGTTAAAAATACTGTTTTATAATAAATTTCCTAAAAAAATGTTTTTTTGTTCGAACAAAGTGAACAATGCATATTTAAATCTGCATTCAAGGATAAAATAATTTTTTTAATCTACTCAATTACACACACAAAACAAAGTTGTCTAATAATATTAGCCTTCGTAGTCTGGGGTTTCGTTTTGGAGACTAGTTCAGCTTGTGCACTTTTTAACTCAAGTTTTCTAGTCAGCTGTTTGGGTTAGTCAATTCTGTATTGTCAACTGACAACTTTTTTTTCTGAGTGTACTTACTTTTCCAGTTTTCTTTTTTCGTTTATATTTGAAGAACGTTTCATCAAATTTAAATATAATTAAATTATTTCTTGAAACATTTCAGTACAAATAAGAAACAACTTAAAAAAAAATTCCCTGTTAAAAAATCTTGTTTGGTTTGAGTAGTTTTGGTACAGTTAAAGGAAGAAACGCAAAATTTCGGATAAAGATATAATTATAGGGTTATCATTATTAAAGTTCGCCTATTTGTAAGGCTCTAGAGACGGTTCTATAACTCCAAACGAAACAAAACTTCATTAATATGTAGTTCAAATGATGCACCCTCTGAAAATGGAAATAAACAAGTTGAAATTTTTCTCAATAACTGGATCTAAGATCTAATGCGAATTTTGGAGATTTATTCTAACAATTCAGTTCAATTCAGAAGAAACACACAAAATTTATTTTGTGTTTTTTATAAAAAAATCTGCAAAAATCGACTTAAGTACTAGGAAAAATTTATTTTACAGATATTAATTTTTTTCAGATACATTCTATCAATTTCGGTTAATCCAAATGAAACATATAAAGAATACTTTGTTTTTTACAAAAACAAAAACAAACAAACAAACAAACAAACAAACAAAAACTGGTAAAATCGCTTTTTAGATGTTGGTGCAGCGCCACCTGTTGACTAAAATTGTAATTTTTTTTTTTTTTTTTTTTCAGATTTTGCAGGGTTTATCGTCATTTATTGAAGAAAATAATTAGGTGGTGCTGTATACTGAGCGAAAATCGTAAAAAAGAAATGAGTTACAATTTTTATCAATAAGTGGCACTGCGCCAATATCTAAGGCTTTTCTGCAGATTTCTTGTAAAAACAAAATAAATTTTGTGTATTTCGTCTGGATTGACCGAAACTGATAGAATAAATCTTTCGAAAATTATTTTACATATTAGAGCAGCGCGACCTATTGACTGAAATGTTAGCTATTTTATTTATCGATTTTCGCAGAGAGCATAACTTGTTCTACATACTAGAAAAAAAATTATGTTTGAAGAGCCTTCAGAATAGGGTAACTTTAATTATAAAAATCCTGTATATTGCCTGAAATGAAATTTGAAAGAAAACCAAAATAAACAGATTGCACACTAATTTGTATGCTTAAAATATTCAATTTCCTGTATTTTTTCTGTTTTAGGTTTCATACGGCTCACATTTTTTTCTCTGACTCTCCCCCAATTATATTTATACTAGATGTTATGTCTGTTCTTCGCATGGAAATTCAATCATTATTCACAGTATCACTATATATTTAAAAAAAAAAAAAAAAGTTACTCTAGCTGGCGTCAAATTTTTTTGTCTGCGACAGCATCTTCTCACGGAGTACTGAGTCCTTTGCGTCATGAGAGGTATCAAAGGTTCCGAATACTCCAAGGAAGACATTTCACCTGCGTAGAAATTTCTATCATTTTAATTAAAGAAGTTATTAACTAAAAACGAAAGGTTTATGAAAGTACTCTATTTGCCACCTTGAAATAAGTTTCTCCCAGTGACGTTGTTCTACTGTCATGAAGTTATTTTACACGGGAAAATTAAAATATGATCCATTGTTGTAGTTAGGCAGGTTAGGTTTAACGTCGCACCAGTACTGCGCTATAGGTAATTGGCGAAGATCTGGGACTTACCCCTAGGGATGTTCCGGATACATATCATTACAATTTTGATCCTCCATGGAGTGGATAACTCCCGTGCTTTGATGATCTCCAGAGGTTTAGTTTTGATGGGAACATGGAGGACTTTGCTGCCACAGCGGATATTATATGCACCAGCTGCTATTAATGCACCCGACGATCTTTGGCCGGTTCAAGTATCGAATCGACAATCTTCCAATTATGAGCTCGGCGCTTTACCTACTGGGGTATAACGGCCCAGAACCATGGTTGTAAAAAAAAAAAATAAATAAATAAATTTCAATGTTGCTATCAGTAACTTTTTTTCTCTACTTTTAGAAAATTAATTTTCTTATACGGGGAAATTAAAATATGATTCATGGTTGTAGGTAGGTTGGTTGGGCTTGACGTCGTATCATTACTGCGCTATGGATAATTGACGACGGTCTGGGACGCACCTCTTGGGGATGTTCCGGAGACATCCCACAACATTTTTGATCCTACACGGAGGGGATGGCTCCCCCACTTCCGTGATCCCCTAAAATATAATTTTGATAGGAACATGGAGGACATAGCGACCACGACAGATTTAACGTATACCAGCCACCATTAGTGTACACGATGGTCTTTGACCAGCTTGAATACCGAACCTGCAATCTTCCAATTGCGAGCTCAGCGCTCTATTGACTGGGGTACCACGGTTCGGATCTATGGTTGTAAAAAAGAAATAAAAAGGGCCATATACTGAAGCTGTAATGCAAAATGACCGAGATAATATAGATTTTTTTCCATTAAAAAAAAAAAAAACTTTTTTAGCATATTTTTTATAAAAATAAATAAAAATAAATGTTATTAAATATTATATTTTCAATTTGACATTGAATATGGGGATTTTTATAGTAATTTTCTGATTTTGTCTTGTGTTACACACTATTAATATTCCTATTCAATGAAAGGAAAGTAGCGAATAAGCGGGCAGAGCTTTGTATATGTTAATAAGTAAAGTGAGTTGGGGGGGGGGGAGAGGCGAAGCTACCCTCAGGGGTTGGTGAGCGCAGCGAGCAGGGGGCAGATGCCCCTAGTATTCTTAAAAATCTATATGTTCTTAATTGAAGCTCCTTTTCACTCATATATATGTTGCTTTTAATTTGCATAATTCTTGTGCACTGACTTGAATATAAATTTTCTAAATGCACAAAATTCATAATTTTTACCGCCAATTACGTTCCGAAAAAGGGTACAATAGCCAGTAAATAAAAAGGCGCCAAGAGGGTCCATTAAACCTGTACCTTTTCTTGAATATTTAACTGCATCGGGAATATATATATTTTTTTTTCTGCATTGAATTTCCATCAAATGCTGAATATACAATGGTCAACAATACTAGTCAGTCATTTGTATTAGTAGAATGCAAGTAGAAAAGCTCTTTAACTTTGCTCTAAACATATTAAAGTGTTGCTATTTATTTAAAATAGAAAATTTTGAGTAACAAAAATGAAGTTTATTTAAACATTTAAATTTAACAAGAATGACTGCGAATAAGTCGTAAAAATTGACTGAGAATAAGTCAATAGTAAAACTGAAATAAAACATAAGTTAATAAAATAAATTATATTACAGCCAGCGATCATAACTTTATATACTGCCCAGAGGATCAAAACTTATTCAATTTGAAGACCTTAAAGAATACACAAGTAATGTAATTTCCGAAGTCGGTTATCGCCGAGATTTAAATTATCGTCAGGCCAAAAGAAAAAAAAAAAAAAAAAAAAAACACTGCTGACATTTCAAATTGACTATTTACGAATCAAAGACTTCATTAAAAGAACTATGACATATTACTAGTAATTAAATAAAAAAACGAACTCATAACTTTGAGTTTAACTAAAAGTAATTGTAAGAAATATTTTAATGCATGTCAATATGACCAGTGGCGTAGCGTGCAGGGGGCAAGGGGTGCACTTGCCCCGGGCGCAAAATTTTAGGGGGCGCCTAATACTGTTTTTCGAAAAAACTAAAAATGATCATTGTGATAAATTTCTGAATTTTTACAATTTTATTAGACCCTTCTAAAATTATCTCTGGCTAACCATAGGTTTCTTGATGAAAATGAAAAAAATTTTAGGCGCATTATAGTTTTAAATTATTCCCCCGGTGATTATTATAATGTGGGCGCGAACTTTAAATGATTTCTCCTCTCATTTTTACATCTTATATTCATAAATTGGCCAAGTACTTTTGTCAAAGTTTCTACTGGACGTTGAGCTCTGCGCATCTATACATTCATAGTATGGCAATGACTGTAAGCGGCCCTTCTTATTTCGCATCCATAAAGCGCTAATATACTGATCATTATAAGAAAAGCCTATCCTATAGTCAGATACTGGACCCTTTGCATCTGTAATTTGTTAGTTCAGAGATTAATATAAAAGGGTCATAAGAGGTTTGCATCTGCCGGTTGTTAACAAGATTATTACTGAAAAGAGGCACTGAAATTTTCAAATCCATAAATGGGTAGTTTTTTACAATCGGATTTTGATAGCGACATTCTTTATCATTTTTATTTATTAATATAAATAAATATTTCTACTAAAAATTGACCAAAGAAAAAAAATATTCATATTAGGCATTACATACACAAAGTTTGATGTATTTCCGTCTCATCGAGTTCAAGGTAATGCAATCAGGAAAATCTATTACAATCTACACAAAACTTTCATAAACATACGGTACTTTTATACTAAAAATCTTATATATAAAATTTGATACAGTTTCATTCCATAGGGGCTAAATTATATAACTATCATAAAATCCAGAATAGGACGGTACAACAGCACAATCTTTTGAGCGATTGCAAATAAATTTCATAAGATTATTTTTTTTTTATAATAAATATTGTACAGATAAATTTTGTCATGATTCTAAACAATAGATACGACTATAATAAAAATCGTAAAGAAAAAAAAGCAGAGTTTATCTTAGTGTATAAGGTTCCAGGAACTTCAGAAGAAGCTGCAAATACAAGCTCTTTAAATTATTCACACTTCGTTGTAGATGATCTTTGGTTTTTGAAAGCAAGGCCGATTGACAATGCCCTGGATGAGATGCCCTCTACGAGGGTGCTTCTAAGGAAACTTAGTTTTTATATATGCAAGTGTCAGAGAAAACCACGAAAAACTCCGAATGGTTAGGTCGATGACCGCGACTTGAAATCAAATCTGTTACTTCCTGTCTACCAGTTCCGAGAGCAGAACCACTCAGTTACTGGTGGGTCCTCCTTCTGTTGTAGAAATAAAGGAAAAGGCTGAGAAGGTTCTGCGTAATTTTCGAGTTTGAACTATTAAGTATTCTGTCACATAGTACTGATCAGAAAAAAAAATACTGATATCGATAATACAGGTTTGCGATGAGATGTGATGTGTTTCTAGATGCTGATTAAGAAAAGAATATTCAAAAATTTCCATCCCATACAGTTTTGACAATTTTTTTTTTTTGTTGTTGTTGACAGAAATGAGTTTTAAACTCTACTTTTTCAACTCCCATCTCAGTTATTTCTCTAAAAGACTAGGCGATGTGAGTGAAGAAAGAGAGGCATTTCATCAAGTCATTGAGAAATGTAAAGGTGGTATCAGAGTCGATAGAATGTTAGGACCTAAACCATAATTATAATTATTAAAACTCACCTCATGTGTTTGCATTCAGTCGCAGAGATTTTTTAATAAGATTGACCACAATAATATAGGAAAATTCTGTAGAATTCTAACAGGGGTTTTTACAACTCCTATTAAATTCTAGACGCCACCTCCAAATACACTCTATAACAAAAAAAATAAAATAAATAAAAATAAAAAAAAAATAACGACGCACTAAGAAGAAGTGGGACAAAAATTGGTAGATGGGGTGGAATGGGTGGTCCCAATGGGACAAAAATTGGTAGATGTGATGTACGTGTGGAGAAAAACAATCGATTACAGTTTCAGAAAATTTGAATGATTTAATCAAGAGAGGCCTCACAAAGTAAACAAGTTGGTCCACTTCTGGCCCTTGTGTACGCAGTTATTCGGCTTGGTTTTAATTGATAGAGTTGGCAGATGTGCTCCTGTGAAGTACCGTGCCAAATTCTGTCCAGTTGTTGCATTAGATTGGTAAAATCCCGAGCTGGTTGTAAGACCCTTTTTATGATGCTCCAAACGCCCTCAGTGGAAGAGAGATCCGGGGACTGAGCTCAACCCCACCGAGCCGCCTATTAAGGGTATTTGAAGTCACTGAAGTACCAGTTGCACGTAGGATCGACGATAATGATGAATTGGTGCTTGATTCCATCAAAACCTGTATGTATGTCAATTTGTGTCCAGTTTGCATTACTCCTTTTTGGTACGTCACTTTTTTTGTGATAGAGTGTATATATGTAAAAATGTAAGGAAATTCATTGGAAATTTAATGAGTGCTTTTTTTTTCATTGAATGAAAAAAAAATATTATTAATGATCTCTAAAAGTTATGAAATTTACTTACAGTACTTACGAGAAATTTCTTATATATTAATTCATTGTATTTATTAATTAAAAGAAACTAATTAAGTATTTAAATTATATTTGCTTGAAATTATTATAATATTTCTTTAATAAATAAATAAATAAATAAATAAATAACAGTATTATTTTTGAAGTTTGTTTATGTTTTTTTTTTTTTTAATACAAAAAAAAGTAGAATATTTAAATGTTTTTAATAGAATAATCATATAAATGTTATGTAACAGAATTTTATACACAAATGCTGTCAAATTCAACATGCCAGTTTTTTTCCTGGAATTTAAGTAAACATCTCAAAAGATCAACCGACTGTTCATTTATATATGAAACATAAAAATTAAATATAGGGCAGGTGCTCTAGTAATTGGCATGCTCCAGTAATTGACATCTATCCCGAAATAATTAATAAATATGAAAAATAAGAAAATCATATATTTTATGTATAAGGATTTTAACATTTTATGTTAAACACTGGAGCATAGGGTGCTAATAACTGGTAAAATGAATAACTAGCAGTATCAAACACTGGAACGTAGGGTGCCAATTACTGATAAAATGAAAAACTGGCAGTGTCAATTACTGGAACATTGAGTGGGTGTCAAATAAAAATTCATTAAAAAAAAATAATAATAATTGTTATCAAATGTATATGTTTTAACATATATGTGGTTCTGAATATTTTTTATGCCATATGTACTAACTTAAGATTTCTAAAAATATTTTCTGATGACTAGAATATTAAAAGCATCAGAGATTGCTCTAAAAGTGTCAATCACTGGTGCACTTACCCTACATCTCATTTTAATTTCTGAGAAGAAATTCAAAAGTGCGTCGGGTAATATAGAATTTTCTTTTTCTTATTTGTCCTAGAAGAGCAGTAATTTGTTTTCATTTTCTAGAAATATTTATAGGCGTTATTAAACTTTATGAATGCTAAAATATTTTATTACTTTATTCATTTGACGGAATTTAAAACACATCGTCTCATAAGTATTGTATCAGACATCATCTTGTAGTTACTTTATTAAGTAAAATATTAATAAGCTTCTGAACTTATCAACATTTATAATAATGTTCTGTAAAAGGTATATACCGATAAAATGTTTTTCTGATCGAATAAATAAGTCAACAATGTATATATAAATGTTAATTCAAGGGTAAAAAATGTTTTTAAATTATTTATTTACTTACTTTTTTAGTTTTCTGTTTTGTCATATATTTAAAAAGTTTCATACAATTTGAATATAGTTTAAATTTATTTTTGAAATATTTTCATATAACTGAGAATCAAATTCAAGATACAGTGGAACTTGAATAATTCGAACTTGTTTAATTCGAAATTCTGGATAATTCGAATTTTTTACTCGGTCCCTTGAATTTTGTATTAAAATAATGTTAAAAAATCGTGGATAATTCGAATTCTATTTTGGATAATTCGAATTTTTCATACGATTACTTTAAAAATATTACTGTAAAATTTGTTCCCGAGATTTTTCTCAGCTAATATATTTTAACAGTCTTTCAAAAGAAGGATAAGAAAATACAAAAGAAGCCCCTAGCTAGTGCATCAGAAGATATGGTGTATATACATGAACTTCCAGATTTTTTTAAAATTGAATATCATGTCTAATGAAGAATATTCTATTTTTGTATTAAGTCATATGCTATTACACAAAAATTGTACTTAAAGAAGAGATAAAAAATATCTGACAATTTTTAAAAAAGTGTTAAATAATTAAGCTCGTAAAAAATATTGATTTAATGGGAGGGGGATGTAGAAGTATGCTTATATATAAAGTTTATGTGTTAAAGCTTTGATCGTAGAGTTTTAATTTATCTATTTTTTTTTTTAACAAAATAGTATATGTAATTCGAATTTTTGGATATTTCGAATTTTTCTCTGGTCCCTTCAACTTCGAATTATCCAAGTTCTACTGTATTTTCCTGTTTAAAAAAAATCTTGTTTCATTTGAATAATTTTTGCATAATGTAAAAAAAAAAAAAAAAAAGAAAAAAATGAAATGTCAGATTAAGATATAAATATATTAATAAGTTCAAAACTTTGAACAAAGACCATTTTATGGTATCTATTCAAATTTTTGTACTTATTACTTTAAAACTTCAGTTCTATGAGGCTTTCTTGTTATTTTTATATAAATATACTTTTTGAAATGCTGTATGAAAGATAATGCTGACGAATAACATAATGCACACCTAATTTTTATGCTTAAAATATTTAACTGCATGAATTTTTTTTTTTTTTTTTCCTGTTTCTGGATTGATACCGAATGGAAGAAAAAAGGTGGGGGCGTAGCAAATTTGTATTTATTAAAGCCAAATAATAAAATTGTATTCATATTTTTGTTATACTAATTGAAAGTTTCTAGCTTAGTTTAAAATATATATATACATATTTCTAAAAACAATTTTCGTATTTTTTTAATTTTTTTTTTTTTTTTTTTTGTGGAATTCATGATAATATGGAGCAAAATCTCATAAATATTATTCAGTTTTCGCCCATGCAAATAAAACTTATTAAAGTGAGATTTTTTTTTTCACAAAAATTGAATACAAGAGTAGCTTAAAAAAATCATTAATAACACAGGTCGACAAAAATGAAGTTCACAAAATTTGATTTGTTGATTTTAGCTGATCGTTATGTTTTTTGATGTGCTGAAACCGAAAATGCAGCCCATTTTTCTCTATCACGTATAGATTTTTGCCAATACAGGGTGTTTACCGACACGATTTCTTACATTTACCATCATAACAATCGGTTGGCTGGTTGGTTGGTTGATATGGTTTTAAGTCGCACTAGTGCTTCACAATTACAACAATAGGCATATATTATTAATTAATCATGGAAACATACAATAAAACTTACAATATAATTATATTGGTGGAAGAGTAATGGAAGAAATTGTATAGGTAGGCACCCTGTATTGACAAAACTCTATACGTGATAGAAAAAAACTGGCTTCATTTTCGGTTTCAGCACACCAAAAAACATAAAGATCAGCCAAAATTATAAAATCAAAATTTTACATGTCGACCTGTGTAATTAATCTCACAACTTAGAATAATACGAATGTGAATCCGTTTTCATATAAGGTAAAACTAGAAGATATCGCGCGGTTGCAGAGTTAGCGGATATAGGGGATCAGAAGGAAAGATTAGAGTGGACGAATTGAAATTTTAGGTAGTTGTACAACACCAATAGTGAAGTACCGACTTGAATTTGCATATTGATTGCTCCAAGAGTTTAAGATAAAAAGTGGTTATTTTGTCTTGTTCTCAAAAATAAATGCTTGAATTTTCATAACCCTTCTTAAGAATTTCAATACAATGGTAGAAGAACAAAATATTTTTAAATCAAACAATTTCTCATAACCTACTGAGCTAGACTAACGGTACAAGCACCACGGTTTCCTCAAAAGGTGAGTAATTATTTAATAAAACTCTGCGCAATCTCTCCTACAAAAATTGGGAGATTTTGCGCTTTTGCTGTTTAGGAGAGATTGCGCATTTAAAATTATTCTATACTGACAGAGATTTCGCAGCTTATCGGTGATAACAAGACAATGATGATGAGTTTGTTCAACGTATGGGACTGTACTAGAACCTAACTTCCATAAGTCACTGGACTAGTTCAAACCATTCGAGACGTCGCATCACCTTTATGGAGACTATCCACAGAATCAGAGTTTGAACAGTATTTGTTTAATTTTGAAATAATTCTTAATTTGATCTACCTCACTTAATAATCATGAATTCATTATATGTAATGTGAAAATAGATTTTATTGGTGCTTTAAGATTTAATTTGATATTATTAAATTAAATCTGATTATTAAATTGATTTTATTAATTAAATCTGATGTATTGGCATGAGTAATTCAGAAAAATATATATGGAGCCTAAATTGACATAATGAATAAGTGTAATACATAATAATATAGATAAAAAATAGAAATGTTGTCACGAATATTCTAAGAATCAACAAATTTTTCTCGATGAACACTCGCGGTCTATAAACCTCCGATCAGAGAGCTATTGTATACAGGAAGTATTTGACGTGACGTAAACCAACATGAAAAAAATTGGGGAAAGGGGGGGGTATATCTGACAGTTAAGGAAGACATGGAAATGGACTACAGCAGCCTCTCCCTTTTTCGTGGAAATTATGACTTACCAAACAGAAAACTACACACAGATATTTATAAATGTGGAAACAACTATCCTGTTGAAAAAGTCTACTGTCACAGCGTGCGAATGGGCTCTTCCCACCTGACGTCAGAGGTCACATGATAGAGGAAAAACAAATAGCAGACGAAGTCTTGTTTATCTGTAGCGATTGCTCAAATAACGTATTTTCTATTCTTATTTTTGATCAATCGTATTTAATCTGTGTTAATTTTTTATACATCATAATTTTTAATCCATTTTATATCATTATTCATCATTTTTGTTTGCTGTATACATTTACAATCATCATTTATTTTATATTTGTTATTGATGTTCATGAAGAACATGTTAAATACTCTGATTTTTGGTACTTAAATTAGTAACAGTGTAATATCGTACTGCGTAAATCCATTTAGACCAGTAACTAAGTTAATTAACTTGTTGTAACAACTTTATGCAATTAAATTAAATGAAAACATTTTAAATTTTCAAATTATAATCCATAAACATTCCACAAGAACAAGCTATTATTTATTGCTAGATCAGTTAATGTAATAGTTACACTGATTCTTACATTTGAAAATAAATAAACACATAAAGTGGTTTAAAAAAATTATTAAATTTACAAATACAACTATTCTACTGTTTTTATTTTATTTTATATTAAACATTAACGTTTTTGTTCTTAAGAACAATATTTAATTGAAGTCGATTCTCAGAATTCGATTATTCATTTTCCTCTATCACATGATTGAGCAGACGAAACTGGGAAAAGTCCATTGAATGACTACGAAAAATATGTGCATGTGTTATGTCTAAAAACCCTTTACCACTTGTGGTATTTCCGGAAATAAAAGAAAGGTAAAACATTCTTTTCTCTCTCTCTCTCTCTCTTTTTTCCCCAGATTTTCCCCAGAGATTTTTCCTAAACAATATTTGAAAAATGAAGTTCTGAGGTACAAAATTGTTGCATTTTGATTAATCAGATATCAGGTTCGTCCTTTTAATTTGAATTCAATTTAGTTTTTAACCGACTTAAAAAAAGAAGGAAGGTTCTCAATTCAAACCGTATGTTTTTTTTATGTTTGTTAGCTCATAACTTCTGAACGGATGCTCCGATTTTGATACTTTTTGTTTCGTTGAAAAGGTCTTGGTCTACAATAGGTCCCATTGTAATATCTTTACGATCTAAAGAAAATACAGGGTGCCCAAAAAAATCAGTCCCAACTCTTAACTGCTAAACGGCTGCAGCTATAGTGATAAAAATGGTATGTAAGTATAGCAAAGTGGCCATGCAGTACAAGGTTAAACCGCTTGCAGCGCCACCTGGTGGAAAATAGCGGAGTTAGTGTTCCTATCACGAAAACGGTTCTAAAGAAAAAGTGAATTACAAAGCTGAAGAGTACCACCGATTTAGTACAAAAAGATAGATAAGACATTCATGCTAACGTTCCTATCTCGGAAACGGTTCAAAACAGGGGAGAAAGTGAATTGTAAAATTGCAGAGCATCATCGATTTAGTACGAAAAGATAATTTTGACATTGATGCTAAAAATACAAGGCTAAAAACGTAAATTTTTTTGTTCGCAATTTCTTACACTATACACACATGAGCTACATTGCTCACGTTGTAGCGTAGCTGGTGAAACATACGCTATATAATTCAAAATACGGTTACTTGATACCTTTTATTTTGTTGTAGAGATTTTGGACTGAAGTAGGTCCCATTATAACATCTTTACAATCTAAAGAAAATAAAGCGCCATCTGGTGAAAAACAGCCGAATTAGCGCTCCTATCTCAAAAACGGTTCAAGATGGGAGAAAAGTTAATTACGAAGTTGTAGAGCATCATCGATTTACTACGAAAAGACAGTTTTTAGACATTATTGTTAAAAATAGAACTCTTAAAACGTGCAGTTGTTTGTTCGCAATTTCCTACACTGTGCACACTTGAACTACGTTGCACACTTTGCAGCGTAGCGGATGACACGCATACTCTGTGTTTCAAAGTACTGTTACTGTAAGCGGTCACATCGATTAGCGCAAAGTTGTTTTCAACCAACTTCAGGAAGGAGGGTGTTCTTAATTCGAGCTATGTGTTGTTGTTGGTGTTTGTAAGCTTATAACTTCGTAAGAGATGCTCTAATTAACCGACTTCAAAAAGAAGGAGGCTCTCAATTCAAAGCGTAAGTTTTTTGTTTTTGTTTTTGTTTGTTAGCTCATAACTTCTGAACAGATGATCCGATTTTGATACTTTTTCTTTTATTGTAAAGGTATTGGTCTTAAACAGGTCACATTGTAAGATCTTTACGATCAAAAGAAAATAGAGGGTGCCCAAAAGAGTCAGTCCCGACTCTTAAGTGCTGAACAGCTGCAGCTATAGTCATAAAAGGGGTATGTATGTATAGTAAAGTGGGCATGTGCTACGCGATTCAACCGCATAAAGCGCCACCTGGTGGAAAAAAGTGGAGTTAGCGATCCTATCTCGAAAACGTTTCAAGACAGTGGAAAAAAAGTGAATTATAAAATTGCAGAGCATCATCGATGTAGTACGCAAAGATAGTTTAGACATTAATGCCAAAAACAGAACGCTTAAAACGTGCATTTGTTTGTTCACAATTTCCTATTTTGTGCACACTTGAAAGACGTTGCATATGTTTTAGCGTAGCGGGTGACATTTATGCTACGTAAAATTCAAAGTACGGCTATTGTAACTAGTCACATCGATTAACGCATAGACGTTTTAAACCGACTTCTTAAAGGAAGGGGTTCTCATTACAAACCATGTTTCTCGTTGTTGTTGTTGAAATTTGTTAGCTTATAACTTCGTAAGAGATGATTTAATTTTTAATACTTTTTCTGTTGTCGTAATGATCTTGGCTAAAATAGGTTTCATTATGATTTCATTAAGATATAAACAAATTACAGGATACTCAGAAAAGTCTGTTCTCACTCTAACTGCTGAACGCATGCAGCTACACTGGTAAAAGCAGTATGTAAGTATCGATGTTGAAACTTCTGTCCGTCAGATGAAATGCATATTTTGCTCTTTGTTTGAACTTTACGCTGCGCAATTTCCAGCGCAGTGGTCTTATTCACTATAAAGTTCAATATATATGCCTAACAGAATTTTCGGTTACGAATACAGCGTATCCGTTCTTTACATTTCTAAAGACTTTTTAATTTAACGTATGTTCGTTCAATAGATAGTTTTTTTCTCATATCCGATAAAGGCAAGACAAGTGAAAGAACTTAAAAATGCGGCATTTGAGAAAAATCAACTTAAAAAAAACTTGACTAGAATAAAACTGGCATAACTGTCTCTCAAGTGGATAACTTTCTAGATGGAGATGTAACTTTTTTGTTCACATTGGGTACATTTTATGTATTTTTCAGTGACATAAACCATTTTTTGAGTAATGCTATTTTCTTGGAAGTTGTTATTTGTGAAACTTCCGTCGAACGTCTTCTGTTGCTCTGCTATATAAATAAGTTTTCGCTGAAAAGAGAAAAATAAAATCTTTTTGTAAAAAAATAGAACCGACTCCAAAAAAGAAATACTATTCAAACAACTAAAAATGAAAGAAAATTGGCAGAAAAGGGAACTGTAAATTGCGCCTAAAAGTATAAAATAATTTCCTTCGCCAAACAACCTATAACACTACAATTAATCATAACTTTTGAAGTCGGCGCAAAATTAAATAAATATTGACACCTTTATTCAATACAAAAATCAAATCCTATTCAAAATACACCTCTCACATTGTTACCTGCAAAACGCAGCCGAAAACTACTTTGAATCAAGAAAACAAATAAGATTTCTTAAGCAGCAAAAGTTGCCGAAGATGCTGGTATCTGAGGTCCTTGGTGAAAGCAAAATCGCAAAATTATCTGGCAAACATGTTTAATTTCTTTCGGATATCATGATTATTTTGATAAGGTATATCAAGAGAGTAATTAAGAATATGAAACAACACATCGTACAATATATATTATGAAAATATATACATCTTGCGTGTATATTTTTGCCTTACGTTTTGATCGCC
The DNA here is from genome assembly GCA_963930645.1 of Salticus scenicus. Taxonomy (NCBI): domain Eukaryota; kingdom Metazoa; phylum Arthropoda; class Arachnida; order Araneae; family Salticidae; genus Salticus; species Salticus scenicus. The sequence continues at coordinate 136,591,909 of OZ005662.1, read as the reverse complement.
AAGTCCAAAAGCCACCAAGGTTGATAGTTATCAAAGTTATACCAAATTTGCAAAGGAAACTCTAACTTCGTAGAAACATAAATACCGCATTGTGAAGAATGTTCACTGTTCTATGTAGATGCTACTAATGGACCAATTGTATACAGTGATAAAATAATAAAGGAAACAGGAAAATGGATCATTCGAGACAACAGCATTTGTTTCTACCGATCTAAAGGCAAACCTTTAAAAACTAATTAAATTTTATTTAATTTTGCGCCGACTTCAAAAGTTATGATTAATTGTAGTGTTATAGGTTGTTTGGCGAAGGAAATTATTTTATACTTTTAGGCGCAATTTACAGTTCCCTTTTCTGCCAATTTTCTTTCATTTTTAGTTGTTTGAATAGTATTTCTTTTTTGGAGTCGGTTCTATTTTTTTACAAAAAGATTTTATGTAAAGTTTTCTACAATACTTTTAAATCCTGTATATTAAAAAAATATAAGAATGCGATATAATAAATGATAATTTATTATCTATTAAAACAATTTTTCAAAAATTAAGGTGCCGATTCAAAATTACAAAAAAAAAAAAAACAATTTATTGTATTTTAATAATTTTTGCATTATAAATTTTTCTGATGGTCGAGATTATTATTTTTTTTTTCAGATTCAGAAATTATTTTCTCATGGTTTATATAATTTAAACATAAATATACACGATGTGACTCTGGATCGGTTGACACCACTGAACGCTTTGGCTCGGAATCAATCGACCGGTCGTGGATCGGGCGCTCTACTGAACACGCTCTACGTCAATGGAGTAATTTCTGATAAGCACAGTAGAGGTCTGTACCTGTCAGGTTTACGGCCGGCCGGGTTCGGGCAGATTTTTTTTTTTTTTTTTTTTTTTAATAATTTTGAATTAGGAAATAAAAAGTGCGCGTCAAAAATGAAAAACAAAAAACAAAAAAAAAAAAACATAATTAAGTTTGAATTTGAGTTGGTAATTTAAGGATGCCATTGATATAAACACTTAAAAAAAAAAAAAAAACTATGTTCTAAAAAATGCCTACTCATACACTGACGATTTTTTACATTCTAATGTGGTTCAGTGACTTCTAACTGTTACCGCATCCTTCGGTGCAACTTGCAATTAGTCTCCTCAGGTACACCTTTCACATTAGTCCCGTCAGGTACAATTTGCACATTAGTCCCGTCAGGTACAACTTATATATATATATATATATATATATATATTCAACAGTATTACATACTACTGATTTATATCTCTTTCATAACAAAACTTTTTAAAAAATAAGTTGCAGTTTTAAAGGAATTAAGTTTTAGCAGTCATTATTAATACGAATTTATATATAGTTACGTGATGTATATATAATATTAATATAGAGACGTTTATTTCAATTCATTTTTTAACGATTTTTTTTTTTTTTTTTTAAGTTAAAAAAAAAAAAAAAAAAAAAAAAAAAGCATGAATTTTTTAATTATTATCATTATTTTTTTTCTAGAAAGTAATCAAGAAAAAAAATCTAAAAATAAAACAAAATAATTAATTAATTAATTAATTAAAAGTTCAATTAAAAAATATATATACTATTATCAGGACACGGAAAGAAAACAACTTTGGTGAACCAAAAAACGTCGCCAAGACTCTACAAACACACAGTAAAAAAAGGTTTCTTAAAATAATTTATGATTATTAAAATATATAATTAGATTTAAATAATACCTTTTTTTATAAATTTTTTACTTTATAATTGTCAGAAATTCAAAGAAAAATATAAGTGAATAACAGTAAAACTTACTATGCAAAGCTGTGCATTAGGTCCCGGGATCCAAGAATATGGACGACAATTCGCTGCCCATTTTCTCCTTCTTACATTATCCGAACGAAACTTAATTATTTTGTGTCCTTTTCTGGAGCGTTTAAGGACACTTCAGACACAGGCAACATACAGAGCGTCAAAACTCATAAATTATCTATTGTCCGAAAATGATACTTGAAAATTTGCACACATTTACAATGAAGGACATTACTTTTTACTGGTCTTTTACAAAAGAGACCCCCTTCTGATGCAATTATCGTACTAGGAGGTTTGTGAGCTTCGATTGCAGCCAGCGTCGATCTCCTAAACCACATCAAAGAAATATCAATAGAGCCGACTTGCAGTTTCTAAGTTGCCAGTTTCTGAAGGGTCCTTCACAGCAGTTTTTCACTGAACAACCTCCCATATTGCAGTTTATTTAACTAAAATTACGAGCAAGACGATAGAAACAATAGCTGCAGTTTGTTTATCCCGCTGGGTACATGCGACAAACGTAAGGCAACAAAATGTCTGATGCGCCAGCTCCTATATATAGGAGCCTTATTACGAATGAATGAGATTTTGCAAAGGCATTGTTATTTTGACGCATGCAAATAGAAATGGGTTTCATTAAGATTACTATATGGGTGCTACCACGAACACATCGAAACGTTTCGATCGTCGAAAGATGACGTAGATCGAAACTCTTTCGTTACGACGGGAGTTTTTCGATAAATCGCATAAGCGATACTCTAAATTCATCGATCGAAAAGAGAGTTCATTAACGAAATGGAATAAGCTCCACCCAAGCGGACATGACGTCATGATAAGGCGGAACTTAATTTAATTTCTTCTTCTTTTTACTTTAGCCAATGAAAATTAGAGAAATATTTTGGGAGATCTCTTTAAACAGTTAACTGTAATTCAGTTCATAAGAATATTTGTTGATAAACAAGAAATCTTGAACTCATGAAATAAATAAACAAAAGAGAATTCAATTTTATTTAAATTGATTATGATTCATTTAAATGCATTTATTTAATTATTGTTCAATTTTTTTATATCGCATGGTTCATTTTATAAACATATCGAAATAGCCTTTGTTTTTAAAAATTGTTAGTTTAAATTATAAACGCATCTAAACCTTCAAGATGTGGCATTAAAGTTAGCAGAAAAATTATTGAAGGGCTAGCAATAATTCGTATTTAAAAGATATACACCGAATTCTGTTTTGTTAAATAAATATATGTCGAGTCTTTATGCTGTTTATTAAAAAGTAAGATGATGATAAAAATTAGCGATAAAACTAAAAAACAAAAGAAAAAGAAAATGGGGATATGCGATTCAATAATTTTGTTGCCTACTGTATACTCATTTTCTTTGATTGAAACAGGAAAATTGCTCTTCGTCTCTATGCAAAATTACGTTATTTTCGTTCACAAGTCTCAGTAAATACTTATTTAAAAATGTACTTTTATGTACTAATGAACAAATTGTTTTTCAGTAAATATTTTGCTCATTAGTACATAATTTTAAAATTTTCACATATTACTGATCACTTTACTGCTATCCAGGTTCGTGTTTCACTTCGCTTGTCATTTTGGGAGACAGCCTGACTCATATACAAATGTATTTTGGAATATTTTTAATTTAATTACTTTAAATATTTATGAAACTTTTGGATAAGATAGCTTTTCAATAGATAGTGTAGTGAAACACTTTAAAATTTATGTTGACATATTACAAATGCAGATTTTTGTAGATGCAGAAGGTGTTGAAAATTTTTTCCCTTTTAAAAAGTTTTTATGCAAATAATTTCCATGTGAGTGTTAAAAGTAAAGTATAGAGAAAGTTCATTATAATTTTTGGTAACAGTCAATGTTATTTTTGTTCAAAGATTTAAACATGTAAAGGAAAACTATTTTATTTTCAATGAAGTACTAATCTTGTGGTTTATTTTCATGTTATGTATCATGATCATAAGGACATTAAATCCTTTTTGAATTTAAATTATCCTTACACAAATACCCGTTTTATTATGTATTATATATTTTTATGGTGGCCTCGCAGGATAGCTACAGCCCCGCCTTTTTATTCTGATGCTCTGACTAGTATATTTGTATGATAATTTTTTACTGTATTAATTGTGCAAACTTATTAATAAAAAAACTAGTGGGATCAGGGGAAATTGTGTAGCCCCCAAGGAAGTCATGCTCATCAGGTTAAGAATTGCAACAAAGTCTCCTTCCTTTTCTAATGTCTATTTCAAAGATAAACGATTCCTGCCATTTGTGCTATCTCTATTTTTACACAGAAATTTTCACCATAATAGATTATTATATAAAAATAGTGGTAGGAAAAAAAAAGTTTCAAATGTCTAGCTAGTTGGAAAATTACATGATTGTTCAAACATATAATAAACGCTGCCGAAGGCAGTGGAGACCTGAAAGAGTTGGCTAAAAGTATTTTTAAAAATGCATTGTCACTGTATTCTGAGCTATTCTAAAAGTTTCAAATGTCCAGCTGGTTAGGAAGTTGCATGACTGTTGAAGCACATAATAAACGCTGCCGAAGGCAGCGGGGACCTGAAACAGATGAACACATTCACGCCAGTACATTTTGTTTACATACTCTACTCAAAAGTATATTAGCACTAGCCAATAATTCCGATGTCAAAAAAGTACAGTTAAAACTGTTTTGTTCAATAAATCCTTGTCGAAGCATGTTCTTAGACTGACTAAGAACATGACTTGACGAGGATTTATTTAACAAAGCAGTATGAAGTGTTTGTTTTTTTTTAGACAGGGATTATTGCTAGTGCTCGGATACTTTTGCTGCCGACTGTAGCTGTGACTAACTGGTGGGTCACGCCGGCGTGAACGTGTCAAAAAAAATCAAAGCAGTCTTTGGGGACTGCCGATAGAAGTGAAAACTAAGTAACTTGTGAATTGTATCGTCGAGCAATTAGATTATTATTTTTGAATTATTTTTGGTTTGTAAAGAAGTGTTTATGATCTGTATTATATGATTCGGCACAATATTTGTAGCTACCCAAATTAAATGATATAAGCCTTATATCAGGTAAAAATATTGATTACTTATGAAATTACTTTAATTAGTAGCTAAGATACAAAAGAAAACCGATTCAGGATACCCCAAAATGTGTAAATCAGGTGAATTCTCGACTTCCACTTTCGATAATATAAAAGAGCTTTAAAATATCTTTCGAATGATGTATTAAAAATAATTTAATCATAATTAGAATTTGAAATTTTAAAATATCTCAGCGCCATCGGGCGGTAGAAATTTCTGTAATCTACTGTTCGATTTCAAATCAACAAAGCTAATGATGTATTACTTATGAAATTATTTTAATTAGTAGCTGAGATACAAAAGAAAACGAATTCAGGAAACCTCAAAACGTGTAAATCAGGTAAAATCTCGAATTCCACTTTTGATAATATAAAAGAACTTAAAAATATCTTTCGAATGATGTATTAAAAATAATTTAAACATAATTAGAATTTAAAATATTGAAATTTTAAAATATCACTGCGCCATCTGGCGGTAGAAATTTCTGTAATCTACTGTTCGATTCCAAATAAACAAAGTTCTCTAATGATGTATTACTTATGAAATTATTTTGATTAGTAGCTGAGATACAAAAGAAAACCATTCAGGACACCTCAAAACGTGTAAATCAGGTAAAATGTCGAATTCCACTTTCGATAATATAAAAGAACTTTAAAATATCTTTCGAATGATGTATTAAAAATAATTTAATCATAATCATAATTAGAAATTGAAATTTTAAAATATCACAACGCCATCTGGCGGTAGACATTTCTGTAAGTTACTGTTCTTTTCCAACTCAACAAAGCTTTCAAATGATGTATTACTTATGAAATTATTTTAATTAGTAGCTGAGATACAAAATAAAACCCATTCGGGACACCTCAAAACGTGTAAATCAGCTGAAATCTCGAATACCACTTTCGATTCTTATGGAAAGCCTTCACTGACGAGAGTTTCATGATTTTTGTTCACCCAAAAGTGCTCAACGCGCCAAAAGAAGTTTTCACTTGAAAAATGCATTGTCACCGTGTTCTGAACTATTCTGAAAGTTTTAAATGTCTAGCTTGTCGAGAAGTTACATGATTTCTGAAAAATATAATAAATGCTGCCAAAGGCAGCGAAGACCCAAAACAGTTGGCTAAAAGTATTTAAAAAATGCATTGTCACCATGTTCTGAGCTATTCTGAAAGTTTCAAATGTCCAGCTCGTCGGGAAGTTACATGACTACTGAAAAATATAATAAACGGTGCCGAAGGCAGCGGGGATCTGAAACAGTTAGCTAAAAGTATTTAAAAAATGCATTGTCACTGTGTTCTGAGCTATTCTAAAAATTTCTTATGTTTAGCTTGTCGGGAAGTTACATGATCGTTTAAAAATATAATAGACGCTGCCAAAGGCAGCGCGGACCCGAAACGTATGGCTAAGAGTATTGTAAAAAATGCATTGTCACCGTGTTCTGAACTATTCTGAAAGTTTCAAATGTCAGGAAGTAAGTTAAAAATAAATTTTCTTGTTGAATCATATAAACGCTGCCGAAAGCTGCTGGGATCCAAAACAGTTGGCTTAAAATATTTAAAAAATGCATTGTCACGTGTTCAACCTTTACTTATTATAACTAGAAGACACAACTTTCTACCCGTCTCCTAGAAAAGTAGAACTGTTATGTCTGGAGTTACATAACAGTGTATTTCCTCACTAAATAATTTTCTTCGTAGAGTGAGCAAAATGTTTCTCTAGCGTTGGCTAACCCTAGCATCAGGTTTATCTACTGTTTTCTTTTTTACTGTCACGATTTCCACCTTCCTACTTATGAATTCTGAATGTTTACATCTCAAAATTATGAACTGCTAGATTTATTTTTTATTATTTGGCTATTTTTAGTAAGTTTTTTCAGTTTTTTAATGCTTTGTTAGTTCAGGAAAAATTACTAAATTATGAAATCATAACCAATCACAAATAAAAAATAAAACTTACAACACACATCACACTGCATAAATGCTCAATCGCAGGAATTAGCAATATGTATATCTGTATGCTTCACATAGATAGGAAAAAAAAAAACACTGGATACTCATATCTCAAAATGCATGAAACGTAAACATGTAAAACATTTTCTAGTTCAGCAGTCAGTTAATAAAACTTAGAACATACAATCACACAATATAAATACTCAAAATAGTAATTACTGCAAAAATATTACTGCAATATCAGTAATACACATGCCTGTACGCTTTGCATAGGTGAAAAATTAAAAAAAAAAAAAAAAAAAAAAAAAAAAAAACTGGATATCCCTATCTCAAAACGCATGAAACTCAAAGTTTTAAAATTTTTGCAGTTTAGTAGTCAGTAATACGTACTTATGACTACACTTCGCTTACATGATAACGAACAAATAAAAAAATATAAATAAATAAGCATCATTATAGGATACCCCTATCTTAAAATACAAGAATCTCAAAATAAACATAATTTTTTGTTGAAGCAATCAGTAATGTGCACGTCTGTACACTTCACATACATGAAAATCAAATAATAAACATCACTGGATACCCGTATCTTAAAATGCATAAAACTTAAAAATATGCAAAATTTTGTACTGCAGCAATTAATAATATGCACATCGGTATGCTTTGTGTACATTAAAAAAATAAAAAAAAAGAAATAAAAAGCAACAGTTTAAACAGTTTTTAACTTACAAAAATCAAATTTTATAAACTATTTAAAAAGCACAAAAATACGTAATAATCAAACATAATTTTCAAAAAACAAGTAAAGCAAAAAATTCATGGATATTTAGATATTTTATAAAATAGAAAATCACAGCTCACTTACCTCTGTTTCATGTCTGTAATTCATAAAGCACCTTCGCCTTTGATATAACCCCACCCCCTCCTCTCCTCCAAACTTCCTTCTGATTTAATGTCAATATCTGTCATTTGATTGGGGGTGGGGTGGGGGAATGACCAAATGACTACTCGAAAACCACAACCCTTTCTTTACATTATGACACATATTATGTCTCATTTCTTTCACTTTAAAACGATTTCTATACATCCATGCAAAACCATTGATTTTAACTTTACATTCTGTTAAAATCATATTTTCATTACACACAGGCCAAACATAATAAGACACAATTAAACTCTCTTTCAAGCACACCTTTATTTTCCAAACTATGCTAATAGAAAAATATCTTTCATTGTACTCATCATATTTCCTTAACATTCATTCACGGTAATATTCATTCGGAAATATGGAATGGACAGTCATAGGGACTATTTAAGCAATGTATGTACAGAAAGTACCTTTAACCAAAAAACCAGACCACTACTGACATAAACGTCAGAAATATGTCTGAAATTTCAAATACTTTCTTTTTTAAAAAGAAAAGAAAAAACATGCATGCAGTCATGCTAAATAACAAAATTCAACCCAATATGTACTACGCAGCAGTGTAGTATTACATCTGTATTACATAACAGATTATGCAAAGAAGCAAAAGTAAACAGAAAGCTCATAACTTCTACAGAATGTTGATCTAGTGTACTCACGAAATATTCTAAACATAAGAGGCAGTAGAAAGTCAATCTTACCCTATTTTTTAAATTGTCCAACTTTTATGCAGTATTTATACTATAAATAAAACTCTTAACCTTTACTTAAAAAAAGAAAAAAATAAATAAAAAATTCCTTTTCAAGAGTTTGAAACAAAAATGTCGATTGTGCTTTGCTAGCCCAGCTCATATAAAAATTTACTCTTGTTTTACTAGCTCATCTTGTTCAGACTTCTGATTCACATAAAACAATCTCATTCTACTAAGTCATTGTCCTGATGAGAGATGTGTTTTGGTAAAATTTATAGGTAGTGCACAGAAAATTATTCATATATGTTAATTGCTCAGAATTCCAAAGAAATTTTTTACAAAGAATATTGCGAAATAAATAAAATAAATGAAAGAATGTCACAAACACACATTAATATGGTATATGAAAGTTCAACTTCATTTCAACATTCTCTTACACTTATGAATTTTTTGTAAAATCAGGGTTCAATCCAGGCAAAATTTGGGTCCCTTTTGCGGCTCTTCATAAATTTCTGCATCATAAAAAGGAACCCTTCACAAAATTCAAATTCATAAAATGAGCCCCTGCACAAGATTTTGTTTTATAAAAGTGATCCTTTTATTAAATATTTTCATGCTTTCATTTCAGTATTATTTTAATTAATGCCTTAATTTGGCTCAACGAAACTCTATTAACTTGACATTAAGCTGTATAATTAGTAATTGTAAAAATGGAAGATTTTACACAATATTTTATTTTTCACAAAAAAAAGGACCCAAAAGTTTAAACCTAGATCAATCCCTGAAAGTTTGTATGTATACAAAGTATAAAAGGAACTTTTTTCGAAAATGCATTCATTATTGCATTAAGTGTAACACATTCACATATATTAATTACTAAAAATTACAAGCTTTAACATATATACAGACTTAAATATCAATGGAACACACAAATAATTAAAAATATTAATACTTACATGTATGTAGTCACTGCACTTCACATGATTTAACAACTTCTGATGAAAAATTATGACAATTTCTGATGAATATCTGATGAAATTATTTTTTCATTCCACTAAATTTCACAATACAATTTTTAAATATTCAGAATTGTAGACGAGACGACGCACAGAAGATACCTCGCCAGGCTGATTAACTTTTGCTAATAATAAATCTTTGGAAATTGTTTGTAGAACTTTCTTCGAATCAAATTGTTTAATTGGATTATAGTTTTTCAAGAAACACAGACATGCCATAATGGCCCCAGTTTTGAACTTGACAGCACAAAACAAGCATGCCGCATCACTTAAAATTTGCCCCATAATATATATGTTTTATCTCACTTTGTTTCTTATTTACAATATATGTTTATAAATAAATAAGAAAGCTAGATGCCCAAATGGTGACATTTGTGATATTCTGTTACAAGAGGGTTTTTTCATCCAGTTAATATCAAAACAATTAAGAAAAAATTATGTATATACCTAAAAGTGAAAAACCAATATTTTTACCAATAAAAGAATTTTATTATCTCTAACAATTAAAATTTAATGCCTCATTGTTATTTAGCTATTTAAACTAAGAAAACTTTACATGTTTTGATAATAGGCAAATCACAGTATAATCTAAGATTTTTAAAACAATAACGATCTTCTTTTTTTTTAATTAGTTATTTTTTTATGATTAACATTTCTGAAAAATATTACCAATATAAAGTTCAGAGATTATTCAAATTATAAACACTGCAATCTGTCAGTGAAGTTTTAAAATATATGTTTATTTAAAAATAAATAAATAACCGTGCATATTACTCTGTGATGCGTATATAGAACCCCAACATAACAATAAAATTTACTTCAATGTACAGTCGGGGAAAAAAAAAAACGCAGCACTTGATGGTATTTCGTTATTAATTGACGCAGAAAAACTTAATAGACACCATTCAACAGGAAATGAAATGCACTTTCTGAAAATGTCGTAGAATTTTGAATTAGGGGTCATCTACATATTAAAATGAGCGCCAACTTTGATTTTTTCAGTAGTAACACCCAATTTTGACTTCATATTCAAATTTCTGAGAGTCTGGCAGTGCGGCAAAGTATACTGTTTGTATACTTTATCTTTAGTATTCATAGAGTTATGATCAAAAATGTGTTGGGGGCTATCTCTAAATATAGAAAAATAAAATGAAGATCCTACAAGAACTAGACAAAGTTATACTGTTTCACACCGGAAATATTTTAAGAAAAAAAGAGTTATAAAAAGAAATAAAACAATTAACACCATTGCAGTATCTTAATTATCATGAATTTAGTTTTTTGGATATGTATATACTTTAGTACTTTTTTAGATAATTTTAGGTATATTTAAATACATTACACTTACGATTGGTCAGACAATACTTTTTATAAAAGTGCAATATTTTTCAATTAAAAAGTATCTATCATGGATATACTGATCACCAATAAAGCTTAAATTTTCTTTCGTACGTGTAACATAATATACAAACTGAAATAAAATAGCTATATATATATATATATATATACAACAACGCATAAACTAAATCTTTTCGGATAAATTATTGTAAGGTTTCATAAAGTAAATATTAAACAATTTTAATAGCACTTACCAGTTTTCGGTCAGTTGAACTCTTTGGAACTGTACGATTTGTTTTATAATTTCTATGAAAATATAATTTCTTAATTAACGCTTTCGCGACTGCTGACGTAGATTCACATCATTTGAAAATCTGTAACAATGCCAGTGGGCGTTTCTTTCGTAATTTGTGTGTTACTTATTTCTTAAGCATGTACCCAGTGTTCATATTTTTGCAATAAAATATACTATGGATAGAAACATATTAATAAGAAAGAATATAGTTATAATGTATATCCATCTGTAATATAATTGTGGTACAGAAAATTTGTTTTGAAATATTTTATTTTGAGAGTATTTCAAACAGTAAACCCCTCCTATTTAGTTAATTTTTTCTTCTAGTGTTCGTTTAAAGGATTATAAATTTATCACCAGTAATCGATGAAGTAAATACCACTTGTGTATATTTTTGCCAATGTAAAATAAGGGGTTTAACACGAATACTCAAAGTCACATTCACTTTTCGTTTCTGTATTGTTTTGTTTTGAAGAACGATAAAAGGCGGGGCTTTAGAAAACAGGAATGCTTGATACTAACGCAAATGTCTAACAATCAACATTTTTGTTTCATTTCTTTGCCTTTGACATTGTTGTTATATAATTTGACCCTTAAATAAAAAATAAAAGTATTTTGTTCAATTTTCTCCGTTATTTTTTAAGATTTGCTTCGTTATCTCATTCAAAATTTTTTAAGAGACGGCCCCCTAAACCATTCCAAAAGAAAGATTTATTTATATCTCGAAAAATAATAACTGGAATGAGCTGCAAATTTGCACACCCATATTTTTCAGCATTAGGATTCATTTTATGTAAAAATTTATGTAGATCATAATTCATAATTTTTATGAATATGAATTTATTAATATTTTTCAGAATCAAAATTAATGATGGATTATGTTTGGGTTTCTTCACAGTATCTCGTAAAAAAGAATTATATCGATCAAGTTATTTTTTATGAAGATATTAATAAAAGTTTGAAATATGAATTTAACATTAGCACCTTCAAACTTTGAACGCTTATAACTCTGTGAAAAAATAAGCATAATATACACCCAATATACTTTTTCGCATTGTCGCGATCCCAGGAATTCAAATATAAAATAAAAATGGGGCATTACCATTGAAAAAATCAAAATTGGTGCGCGTTTTAATATGTAGACGACCCCCAATTCAAAATTTCCGTTCATTTTCTCAATCTACTCTCAATTCCCCGTCGAATGATACCTATTACATTTTTGTGCATTGAAAAGCAACGGAGTTACATGGAGTGCTGCGTTTTTTTTTTTTTCCCCGACTGTACATATAGAGAAAAAAAACTTATTTTATCCATTCATATTGACATTAAAAATAAAAACAAACATGTTTCCGTTTAGCAGTAGTAGACGAAAAGTATGAAGAAACGAGCTATCGTAAACAGTTTCACTCAGTAATTCCTCATCGAAAGTGTTTCGATAGATTTACCATCAAAACTTTTCGATGCGTTTGGCTCAGAGTACGAAGTGATCCAAAATTCAAATTAGCATCGAAACATTACGTCAAAGTGACGTCAAATTCGATCATCGAAACATTTCGATGTGTTCGAAGTAGCACCCTATAAGTATAACATAGGTTTTATTGTAAGCATTCCGTTTAAATGTAACCGTAATACATTTTTGTATTTGGGGATCCTTTTCAAAAATTGCCTTGATTTGGGGAAAAAATCTGAGCTTAAATCTGCTTGATATTTTCTTTTTGAAAATTTTTTTATTTTCCTTTTTTAGTAAAAATGAAGTTGGGGATTTTTTCGAAAAACCCCCTCCCCCTGATTACATGAATTTGAAGAATTGTTTGGTGATTTAAGGTGATTGGGTTTTAAGGTGATTGGGTGACGTCGCACTAATGCTGCGCAGATGGGCAATTGAAGAATTGTTTGGAGAAATAAATTTCGACCATCTGGCATCACTGAATCAGCAATCTATACAGGTAATTTCATTTTAAAAAATAATTATTAATTCATTTCAAATTACATTTCTAATGTATATTTTAAATGATTCGTTAAAAATATCTATTAAAAGACATGTCTAAGCTATCAAGCAAAAGAAAAATCGAATGTGTATGGAATGTGTGTCAGGATGCTTTCTGTAAACAGTAGTACGAAAGCATTTCTTCACATATATGTAAAATGTAAGCCGTATATATTAAGGCGTCTTAGTATATATGTAACATATGTTCTAAAGCTTTCTATCAGAAAAATAAGCTAAATAGACAATTATGCGTACACATTAATGAAAAGCCACATGTTTGCGAAATATGCTCAAAAAGATTTCCTTACAAGTCTGATCTAGACAGACATTTGCGCATTCACACCAAGGAAAAGCCATATGTGTGTGAAATATGTTCCAAGAAATTTTCTCGAAACAGCAGTTTAAAAACACATCTGCGTGTGTACACGAAAGAAAAGCCCTATGTATGAGAAATATGTTCAAGAGGATTTTCTGAAAAGAGTAAACTAAATTTACATCAACGCACTCACACAAAGGAAAAGCTCTGTGTGTGCGAAATATGTTCAAAAGGATTTTCTAATAAAGGTTGTCTTGATAAACATCTGCGCGTTCACACCAAGGAAAAGCCATATGTGTGCGAAATGTGTTCAAAAGGATTTTCTCAAAAGAGGTATTTAAAAACACATCTGTCCATTCACACCCAGCAAAACCTGTTTGTGTGTGCTATATGTTCCAAAGGATTTTCTGAAAAAAATAACCTAAGAAGACATCTTTACATTCACACGAAGGAGAAGCCCTATGTGTGTGATATATGTACCAAGGAATTTTCTCGAAAGAGTAATATAAATATACATCAACGCACTCACACAAAGGAAAAGCCCTATGTATGCGAAATATGTTCAAGAGGATTTTATGAAAAGAGTAAACTGAATAGACATCAGCGTACTCACAGAGAGGAAAAACCATATGTTTGCGAAATATGTTCTAAGGGGTTTTATGAAAAGAGTGATTTAAAGAGACATATGGGTATTCACACGAAGGAAAAGGTCTATGTATGTAAAATATGTTCCAGAGAGTTTTCTGAAAACGGCAATTTAAAAAGGCATCTGCGTATTCACACGAAGGAAAAGCCCTATGTATGTGAAATATGTTCTAAAGGATTTTCTAATAAAAGCACTCTTAATGAACATCTTAGTGTTCACACCAATGAAAAACCCTATATGTGTAAAATATGTTCCAATCAGTTTTCGCGAAACAGCAGATTAAAAATACATCTGCGTATTCACACGAAGGAAAAGCCCTATGTGTGCGAAATATGTTCTAAGGGGTTTTCTCAAAAGAGTGATTTAAAGAGACATATGGGTATTCACTCGATTGAAAAGCCCTATGTATGTGATATATGTACCAAGGAATTTTCTGGAAAGAGTAATCTAAATATACATCAACGCACTCACACGAAGGAAAAGCCCTATGTGTGCGAAATACGAGGTGTGGCTATTAAATAACGAGACTATTGCTGTAAAACATTTTATTTTAAATTTATACATATTTAATTATTATCACCTTCAATATACACACCTCCTCTGTCCCTACAACGCTCCATGCGAATTTTCCGTTGTTCGAAACAGTGCTGGAAGTCTTGTCCTGTAAGCTTCTGCATGAGGCGTGCCGCTTTTTCTTTCACAGCTTTAACTGACTCAAATCGTGTTCCTTTTAATGCATATTTTACTTTGGGGAACGGATAAAAGTCACATGGGGCCAGGTCAAGCGAATAAGATGGATGGTCTTAAACTGGGATGTTGTTTTTGGATAGAAACGCCTTGACAGACAATGACGTGTGAGCCGGCGAGTTGTCTTGATGGAGAACCCATGACTTGTTCTTCCACAATTCGGGCCGTTTTTTCCTTACCCCCTTCACGGAGTTGAGCAAGCACGTCAAGATAGTAATGTTGATTAATAGTTTGACATTCAGGAACCCAGTGAAGGTACACAATACCATGAATGTCGAGAAAAAGGATAATCATCGCTTTGAATTTCGGTCATCATCTCCAAAGTCTTCTCAGCCATCTTGGAAACGCTTGAACCACTCATATACTCGCGCACTTGATAAACATTCTTCGCCATAAATTTGTTTTAATGAAAGATAAGTTTCACTAGCGGTTTTACAAAGTTTCACGTGAAATTTCACGACAATTCGTTACTCTACTTTTACACTTATCCTGTTTTTTCGGCAAAACGAAACAAACACCTCTTACACAAATGAAGGTTGCGGCCAGACTGATTTCTCTACAAACACGGGAGGTACTGCAATCGAAAGAGAAGGCTTTACGCTACACAGCTGTCGGTCGTTCGGATTTGGCGCATATGTAGTTCATCTGTAGCCGCAATAGTCTCGTTATTTAATAGCCACACCTCGTATGTTCTAAGGGGTTTTCTCAAAAGAGTCACTTAAAGAGTCATATGGGTATTCACTCGAAGGAAAAGCCCTATGTATGTGATATATGTACCAAGGAGTTTTCTCGAAAGAGTAATTTAAAAGCACATCTGCGTGTGCACACGAAGGAAAAGCCCTATGTGTGTGAAGTATGCTCCAAGGAGTTTTCTAAAAACAGCAGTTTAACAACACATCTGCGTGTTCACACAAAGGAAAAGCCCTATGTATGCGAAATATGTTCAAAAGGATTTTCTGAAAAGAGGAAGCTAAATTTACATCATTACACTCACACAAAGGAAAAGCCCTATGTATGCGAAATATGTTCAAGAGGATTTTCTGAAAAGAGTAAACTGAATAGACATCAGCGTACTCACAGAAAGGAAAAACCATATGTTTGCGAAGTATGCTCCAAGGAGTTTTCTGAAAACAGCAGTTTAAAAAGACATCTGCGTGTTCACACAAAGGAAAAGCCCTATGTATGCGAAATATGTTCAAAAGGATTTTCTGAAAAGAGGACGCTAAATTTACATCATTACACTCACACAAAGGAAAAGCCCTATGTATGCGAAATATGTTCAAGAGGATTTTCTGAAAAGAGTAAACTGAATAGACATCAGCGTTTTCACAGAAAGGAAAAACCATATGTTTGCGAAATATGTTCTAAGGGGTTTTCTGAAAAGAGTGATTTAAAGAGACATATGGGTATTCACACGAAGGAAAAGGTCTATGTGTGTAAAATATGTTCCAGAGAGTTTTCTGAAAACGGCAATTTAAAAAGGCATCTGCGTATTCACACGAAGGAAA
The DNA here is from genome assembly GCA_963930645.1 of Salticus scenicus. Lineage (NCBI taxonomy): Eukaryota > Metazoa > Arthropoda > Arachnida > Araneae > Salticidae > Salticus > Salticus scenicus. Next base: position 136,575,593 of record OZ005662.1, on the reverse strand, counting down.
AGCCCTATGTGTGTGATATATGTACCAAGGAATTTTCTCGAAAGAGTAATCTAAATATACATCAACGCACTCACACAAAGGAAAAGCCCTATGGGTGTGAAGCAATATCTGATAAAAATAGTCTAAATAAATATCTTCACATTCACACCAAGGAAAAGCCTTATGTGAGAGAAGTAGGTGCGAAAGGATTCTTTCAAAAGAGTTATTTAAAAACACATATGCGTATTCGCACAAAAGAAAACCCGTTTGTGTGTGTTATATGTTCCAAAGGATTTTCTCAAAAGAATAACCTAATTAGACATCTTTACATTCACGCTAAGGAGTAGCCATACATGTGTGAAGTATGTTCCAATAGATTTTCCAAAACGCCTAAATCATCATCTATGCTTACATACAACTTAAAAACCATATGTGTGTGTAATATTTTCCTATATCCCGGATAAACGGGCAGTTTTGGAATTTGCAAATCGCATTAACAATAGATAACAAATAATGAATTTAACGAATGACTTTCATATTACATTTTTAGGAATTTCAATGGGGAAATTGCACATTTTTCATTTCAATTTGTAAATGACAGAGCATGAAAATACAAACATTTTGATACCATTTTTATGCATATTTGAAAACTGGAGGCTTTAATAAATTAACTATAAAACGATGTAGTTTAATTAATAAATAACAAAATCATACATTTTACATATACGAATTTTAACATTTTATGTCAAACACTGGAGCATAGGGTGCTAATAATTGGTAACATGGAAAAAAATTTAGTGTTGTTAACTGTTTAATTGAAATTTCACTCTCATTATGTCAAAACATTATGTAAAAAGCTGAAATTTCAAAGAGATCTTGTAACTCCTGGAACTGAAATTAGTTGAACATTCATGGAGTTTTTTCATTATATTTTGAAACCGAGTTAATCTTTATTCTGTGTGTGTTAAATTTTATATGGAAAACATAAAATCTTTATACATTGTTTTTTATGCAAATCGTGATTAACAAAAAACTATTAGAATAAAGTCTTTATTTGAGCATTTTTTGAAATGGAATTTAAGAAATATCAAAACATAAATTTTATTCCATCTAAATTTATTTCTTATGTTGATTAGAAAATAACTTTTGTACCTTTTTTATTATTTATTTTATTTTTTCTAAACTTTTTACATGATTTTCTTTTCTTTTACTTTATATATATATATATGAAAAGAATTTTAAAAATATAAAGAACTGCCATTTTTTAGTGCAATTTCTTTAGCATTAATGCATTGTAAATACACAATTATTTACAATTTATGCTGTGACATGTTATAAATTATTGAATGACCTCCTTTTTATGTAATGTTCGAAAAAGCAACAAAATTTACTATCACGTTGTTCCATAAAACAAATTTTTTTTTTTTTTTTTTTTTTTTTTTTTGTATGTTTATATGAAAACTGTTTTGAAAATTTAAAGCTCATTTAAATTCAATGTGGAATAATGATGCAATTAAATAAAATTATTTATTTTTATTGAAAATAATACAGTCTCGAATATATATATATATACATATATATTAACATTGTGTTATTTTTTTCCAGAATCGAAATATTTTATTTTATTTTATTTTCATTTTTTTCATTTTACTCATACAATTAATTTCAACGAAATCACATGGGTTTTCAAAACTTTTTTAATTAAAGCTTAATATTTTATTCTATAAAATATTTTTCTTAATTTATATACTTGAATAAACAAGTAAACATAGTCTTAAAAAAAAAAAAAAAAAAAAAAAAAAAAAAAAATATTATAAGCAGTGCAGGATAAAAAATTGAAATTAAAATCCATTTACATTACTATTTTCTACCGTAGGTAAAGGAAATATTGTATTCAGTCTAAAAATTCGATATGGAGTTTACACCTGATTTACACGTTCTAAGGTCTCCTGAGTCCAAAAAATTAGTTTTGGCGGTTGGCCAGTGTGTGTGTATATGTATGTGTGGAATCTTCTGGCTATCATATCTCCAAAACTAATAAAGATAGAACTACGAAACTTCACAATTGATACAGGTCTGGTGTACAGATAAAGTTTCTAAATTTTGGTAAAAATTGAAAAACCGGAAGTGGGTCATCGGAAACCGGAAGTGGGACCGTAAGTCCGTATCTTAAAAACGGCTAAAACGGTTTTCTTCAAAGTTGCTGTATAAACACTCTATTAGATGCCCTTTCAAATGATATAGGTTAGATATGAAATATATATATTCAAATGAATATATATATTCAAATGATATAGATTAGATTAGGAAAAACTGATAGGTGTCCTGTATAAATAGCTCAATTTCAGGTCTCGCAAGAAAGAATAGGCTGTACGGATTTTTTTTCAAACTCGCCGTATTAACTCTCTTTTAAATATCCTTTTGTATCAAATTATTGTTTAACGGTCAATAATTGAGAATACCAAGTTTTGGTAAAAGTTGGTATCTCAGAAACGGCTCTAATGATTGTTTTGAAAATTGTTTCACTAATCCATTTTATACACCCTTTCTCATAACTCGTTATGTAAACTCGGTTTTATATGTCTTTATACGTGTATCAAGTTTCTCTTACTGGAAAATTAAAAAAAAAAAAAAAAAAAAAAAAAAAAATGCATATAATACGTGTATTAGTGTGTAATGAAAGTCGTGTGGTTGTTTCAAACCAGATTTTTTTTTTTTTTTTTTTGAGTGGGGTTAAAGCCAATTGATTGCATAAAGGTCTTAGACCGCATTTACACAAGTTTTGGAATTAAAATAAATAAATAAAAAAATAAAAAAAAAACACGAAAAACTGCAGATGGATAAGTCGACGGGTCGATCCTGGCACCCCCTCTTCTAACTTTAAAAGCAGAACCTTGTGCTCTGAAGAATAGCGTATTTTTAGTATCTGTTTATACAGAAAATTAGAATTTTTTTGTTTTTATTTGTAAAGCTCGCTAATGTTTCATTGCCCTTTTAAGATATTTAAATTAGATAAAGACATTACTAGGATTTTAGTTTCGATAATAATAATATAAAAAGTGGGGAGGAGTGATAAACAGAAAAGAAAGATTATTATATTTTTTAAATGAATAAAAGAAAATAACGCATTCTATTATTTTTAACTTATAAAAAAAAAAAAAAAAAAAAAACTGTAAAATATCATTAAAAATATAGAAAAATAAAAAGTGTATGTAGAAATATTTGTATTTTGCCTAAATTATAAATACTGTATTTTTACATTTTATATATATAGCTAAAATAAGTAAGAAAATAACGCACAACATCATTTTAAATTTATTAGTGTGAAATTTCATTAAATATATATATATATATGTTTTTAATATTTTAGTTAAGTTAATAAATAACCTAAGTTTCTATTTTTTAATATCAAATCCTTTTATCTGAATCACATGCTAGGCTAAATGAAACGTTCTTTAAAGATCATATTAAAAAGTAATTTTTTTTTTTTTGCTCTGATAAAGAGTAAATGTTTAATGTTAGTCCACAGGTAAACATTGCCTCTTCATTGTTTATTTATAAAGCAAGCAGTTTTGTTATTTTAGAGAATTTTCGAGCTATTTAAATAAATATAATAAATAAATTAGATTGATTTATGATTTAATAATAGAACTAAAAGAAAAATAAATTAATTAATTAAAATTCATACACCGTCATTTTAAATTTATAGAAAATACTGTAAGTCTCATTTAAAATATAAAAAAATGAAAAAAAAATCACCAATTTTATTTTAACATTTTAATTGAATTTCTAAATAATCTAAAATAAAACAATGAAAAATGGAAATAATGCAGGAAATACTTATAATTTAAATTAATTACTAAGCTAAAAGTTCTATAACCAAAAAAAGAAAAAAAATATATATTACAAATATCTGGTTAAAAAATCTCTCTTATCAAAAATTTTCACATAATCGCTTTTTCTTGGAGAATTCTTGAAAGAAGCTTGCGTAAAAGTAAGTGTAAACAATATGTAAGAAAACAGAAAACTTGATTCCGAATAGTACTTTCAACTGACCACCGTTTTTATCCCCTTCTTTTTTCCCTTGAATGTTGAATGTCGTAAATAACTTTCTTACGAAGAGAATGGGATGCTGGGTTGTAAATTTTAGTCATTATTACAGAAAAACAACATTTTCCAATACTCTTTTCCTTCCCTTTATTTTATTTAGAATGATAAAGGCATTTCAAAGGCTAATGTGATCACTAGCCTATGTGATGTATAGTGGAATCCGGTTTCCGGATGCAATTGTTGGAATAGCTTCAAAGTAAAGCATGGAAAATTCACAAACCCCTCAATTCTCTGACCCCTCAATTATCTCAGCGGGGGAGGAGTTCCAACGCCTTCGAACAACTTTGAACCCGCCTGACCACATGAAAGAGATTTGAATAATACCGACATTTCCAACCTCAGATGGGACGCCTCGGCACCATTTTTCTGTTTTACTCTATCAGTAGGCGTCTATAGGACTCAGGACTTGAGGAAATTGTCTCTTCATGGTAGTTTTGTTTACATTCATGTAAAAGTTTCAAGGTATCGAGACGTGATCAGAAAGAAAACACATCGAATAAAAGAAATTGTGTACAATTCTTTCATTTTTCAGGGAATTGTCAATTGGGATCCTCTGCCAGGATCGGATAATAATATCAACATTTGTTGTAGAGTTAATATGAGAAGAAGAATTTTAAAATGTGGAAAAACATTTAACTTTATTTATAACATTCAAAAGTTATTAAAAAAAAAAAAGAAAAGAAAGAAAGAATTTTTATCCATATGTGCAGTTATTTTTTACTTTTTATTTATTTTATTTCTTATAACTTAAACTGGGTGAAATTGGCGCTTTTTTTAAAAAAAAAAAAAATCATTTTTAATATTGTACTTGAACTATTTTCCAAATTAGTTAAAACTGTCGCATAAAATAAAAATAACGAAAGATGCTTCTGTAATGAAGTAAGGAAGTAATGAACCTATTTACATATATTATACACATAAAAGTTAAATAAAGCATTAATGTGAAAGCTTTAAATATATAAACCCAATAATGCATTCAACAAATTACTCATTGGAAATCCGCATTACTTTCAACAAGAGCAGAAATCACACCTATAACATTCTTATGATTTTTAGTTCAATCGAATAAAACGCTATCGTGTTCACTCACACAGAAAATGGTTGTGGTACGTTACGCTTATTTTTATGTAATTTTTGAAAAGGCAACCAGTGTTTCAATGGCCGTTGTTAGTGAATGTTGGCATGATTTCGCCAAGTATTTTAGTTCCTGGGAAACAACCAGCTAAGCAAATATTTTATCTAACTGATTATGTAAATTAGCGACAAAAAGGCATATGAGTTATATTTCAATATAAGATTAAAAGAGACCGAATTAATTATTTTCTGGTTTCACAAAACAAAAGGATAGAAATAAGTGAAAACATATCCTTTCCAGCGTGATAAGAATTTTCATTACGTTAGGATAGCTAAGTGAATACCGGGAACAGATTTTGTTTCTGTTACATTGAAAAAGATATGAAAGGGAAGATATAAAAATTAGGAAAGGTATATTGTAAATTTATTATTTATAGGTTAAAAAATGTTATATCGTTATATTTTAAATAGTTGTTTAAGATTAAATAGTTTTATTTATATAGAGAATTTACCTATCTTTTAAAGCGAAAAAATAAATTTTATAATATGTGATAATCTACATCACACCCTGGTTATACGTAATATAAATAATCAAATTAAAAAAATTAGATTGCGCATAGCGCGCTGAGATTTTAATCCAGATAACTAAATAATATTTAGATATTTATTTATATTCAATTTTAAGAGAGAGCTGAAGAGTTTATATATATAATATTTAAAAGTTATTAACATCAACAGTTTATAAGAAGGTAAGATTTGTACTCACCTTCTCTCCAGTCCATGATTAAGTGTCCAGCGTCAGTAAGAACGATCTTTCATCGGGAGTAGAATCTGAAAATAAATGCTGTGTGTTTTCGTAATATTAGAATTTGTAGTGAATTTAATTATTATTTTCATGATAGAAGTAATCACTGACGTTTATTTAATTTTTTTAATGAATTCTGGATTATCATATATAATCTTATATATATCATATAATTAAAGTATTATGTTATAATGGAGCATTTAACAGAGCTCCTTTCTTATCCGGTTACATATTGCAAAAGTAAAGATACATATACATTCTCGAAACGCGCGAGAGAAAGAGTTTAGAAAATGATGATTAAACAGTTTGAAAGCTAGGAGTGGTACATTCTTCTTAGCTACCCGTACATTGATGAAGATTGTTTCTTGGCTAAAAGAGTTTATTGGAATAAGAGTTCTTTAATAGTGAAATATTAAAACACAAATTATTTCAGTTTTTCTTTCACTTTTACGACAATACGTTATTTTGTATAAAGTTAAACAAATTTTTAAACCTATTTTAAGCACAGAAATAATTTTAAACTGTAATTATTTACAGATGTATACGATTTTTCGAACATATTCAAAAATATTAAGTACAGAAAAATTCATTTTCAAGGATAAACCGGCAGTGAATGTCTCGAACATGAGATATAAGTGAAAAAGAGATTAACTTTTTATGATCATAAATTTATTATGAGTTTTTGTCTTTTATTCATTCATATGTTTTGTTACATTATGACATGCATAATCAGTATTATTTTTTTTTTTTTTAAATCTTATAATTATGTTTTAATAAGTGATATATATATATATATATATATATGTATATAAATGGTCACTGCAATTTTGACCTGATTAACTGTGTGTTTAACTGAGTTCTGATTGTTAAATTTTACATGTGCATTGTATCTTAGTTTTTCTGGATTGAATTTTTCTGGTTTTTTCACATGGGTATCTTGTATTTGAATCAGTTTCAAATATATTTTATTAAGTAATTTTGTATGTTTATTTCAATCTCCAATAAATATGTCTTAGGATTATTTCAGGTAATATTGTGATTTTGATCTTCTTTTTTATGGATTTGCAATGGATGTTTCGGGCCTGTGAACAAAGAAATTCTTAGCTTTTGCTTTCTTTGTGACAGAAAAACATCCATTTCTTAGCATATTTGCATTCTACCAGGCCCTTGAAAACGTTGGAATGCAAATCATGCTTTTTTCTCATCTCCAAAATTCATTTCGATTTATCTTTAATTTTTTTCTGATTTGATATGAGTGGTCTGCGATTATGATCTGAATAATTGTTTTAATGCTGAGGTTGAATCATCTTTGAATTTCATAAAATTTTGCACTGATATTATTATATTTTATTATTGTATTACTATATATATATATATATTATATATTAATTTCGTGTTCAAATAAAAATAATAATCTTTACTTTAGAAAATAGCTGTCCTCTAAAGTATTTTTCTATTTAAAAAATAAAAATAAATATGTATATATTAAGGGGAGTAGAAGCGTGCACCGGCACGAGCCAGAGACCTGAGTCCGACCCGGTCAGGGCTTTCTTAATAACCGGGCTAAAGGAGCAGGTGTCACGTGATCAAAGGAGGGAGCATTTGAACGTCTTTTCACCCAAAACCAAAGCCGTAACCCTTATGTTTATGATTGTGATGCACATGCTTGCTGTATTGATTTCTTTTATATTTTGTATATTTAGCAGTGATTATTCTGATGGATACACTTATTTTATATTCAGGACTGTAATTCAATATAGAACCGCTGAAAACTACACTTATTTCGTTTCATTTAATGTTCCCGAATGATCATCATTTTAAAAAAGTAATGCTTGCAGTGGTTTTCAAGGGAGTTTACTTAGAATAAAGATTTTTTTCGTACGTCGAAAGCATTTTGTTCATGTATGTATCACACTAGAGGATATTATTTCATGAAAAGACTAAACGGTAAATATATATTATTTTTCCCTACATTATTTCCAGACTGCTTAACCTGTTTGAGTAAAAGTATCTTAGTAAGGTAAATACTGAAAGGAAGAGAATGTGCAAAAAACTTTTTGGGAAAAAACACGCTTACTGTCTTATAAATGAACTGAAAAGAAAAAAAAAATCATTCGGTGACTTTTTAAAAGAACTATAATATTTCATGCAGATTATAGTTTTCTATTGTATAGTATCTAGATTATTTCATATAGATTAAATATTTCTTGTGTTATGGATATTCTTATTGAATAATAAAATTATTAATAATCAATAAAGATTATATGAGCTTATTTATGTTAGTTTATTGTTTTAATTTCACCTAACGTTTGATTTCATTTAAAATAATACTGACGATAAGAATATGTATCTCTTTTAGATAATATTTACTTTTCTGCTTGACAATATAAATAAATGAATATGAGCAGGTATTATTATCTTTAGTTCTCTAAAATGTTTCTACTTATAAGATTTAATAAAATAAAGAACTGAAATAATTGAATTATTTCTACTATTTAAATGTAATTTGAAGCACATTTTATTGTTGTTAAAATTTTATTAAAATTGTTGTAATCGCTTTTCTTTTCTAATTTTTCAAGGGTGTTTGATCATTTTGAAAAAAATGTAAAGTAATTTACATAAATTTATTCACACAAGTGAATTGAGTAATATTAATTCGACATTTTATTAAATAGTAAATGAATAAATAAAAATAGGTGAAAGATTTCCAAAAAATTTTGTTGGTGTATTGAAAAAAAAAAAAAAAAAAAATCGAAATTAAACATGTATTTTTTACTTTCATTTATGATTATTCTAATCAATGTATTTTATTTTATTTGTCATTTAAAAATAGTTAAAAAAAAAAAAAAAAAAAAAAAAAAAACTTGTTTTATTTACGTACTTTACACATAATTTACTGCTGTATCAACCTTTAATAATAATAATAATAAATGTATAAATAAAAAGCCAACCCCTTTAATAATAATAATAATAAATGTATAAATAAAAAGCCAACCCCGCGATGAAGTTATGCATCCTTATATAAATCCTTTTAATTTCTTCATATTTTTATATGACATTGCCTACATTTAATTATTCTTTTCAAATTTTTGATTTTAATTTTTGATATATTTTGATTAAATAATATGTTACTGAAATATACTCTAATCAGATTTACAAATATAATACTTAAATGATATCGTATGCACTTATAATAGTAAGATTTTTCGTATGAGAAATGATTTTACAATTTCTAAACTATCATCTGCCTTTCTTATTAATTTTTTCTATTAATTACTATCTACTTCTTTTTCTAATGCAGATTTTTTTAAAAGTACATTTAAAGCTTCAAAAATATCAATCATTTCGCATAGTTTAAATGATATTGTTTAATTCTTGTGCACTTTAAATAAGTATTCATCTTGCATATATGATCAAATAATAATACATTCCAATTAAAAGAAAAAAAGAAAGCATCCCACATTTTTCAATAAATTAAGTGCTATTTTACAGATTATTTTTGTTTTATTTTATTTTGTTTCAGCCGTGTACTAATTAAACATTAGAAAAAAGGCTGTTACTTTATATCTCCATTGTCTTCATTTTTACATAATTTCACCTTATAAAAAACTAGGAAATTAATACATCCCCCCCCCTTTTTTTCCCTTTTAATTTAAAAAATTAAATTATCTGTTTAACTATAACTACAATTGGAAATTAAGCTATTTTTTAATTTTCTTGATAAAAAAAAACTTTTCTTAGATAGAGAAAGAGAGAGAGAAACTTTTCAATATTCACATCATAATAATAATAAAAGTTTTGGAATTTAGATAATGTTATAATGAAGAAGATTCTGCAATTTGTAATTAGTAATTAAATATTTTTTTTTTTTTTTTTTTCTTGCAGATTAAAAAAAAAGGGAGTGTCATTATTTTATTTTCTTGGAGCAATGGAAAAACATTCAATTATTTTTGTTGGAGCAACATTCAGTTATTTCATCAAATGTTGGTTGCTCATTTAATACAGAACTTTATTTTGTATAAACTATTAATTAATTAGTATAACAAATTAACAGCTTTCTTCTTTTTTAGATTTTTTAATTATTATTATTTTTTTATTACCAGAAAATTGATTTTAAAAAGCCTACCCAGCAAAACCCATACTGATGGGCTAGTGATGGCCTACTGTTGGCAGCCTGCACTTGCCAGCAGTTGTAGGTTGCCACTTGTAGGTAAAGTAGTGGCCCGTTTATGGCTGTCAGCAATGATGGAATTCGACAGTAAAAAGACTGATGGGCCGGGATTGGCATATTTATAGATGGCCTCCTGAATGCTTTTAGGACAAGGGTAACTCTATGTTTGCCACATTGTGGCCACAATGAATAGGGCCAATAGACGAAATATTGCTGGCAAGTTGTAATTGCATAAAAATGAGGTGGTAATCGGCTTTTCTTGCTTGGTTAAGGGAATTTCGGTCACATTTTTTATATAGTAATTTGAAACTGAGAATTTATATGGCCTTCATATATGCACACGCACAAAGTCTCCGGTTTTATTATCAAACATGGATTTTTCACCTTGTTTAAAGTTTCCTAAATCTCCTTTTTTTTTTTTTTTTTTTTTTTTTTTTGGGGGGGGGGGAGTAAAATTTTCAGTGTGTATGTATGGGGGGCCCTTTTGACCTTTATCATATAATCGAAACTAATAAATATAGAATGACTAAGTTTCAGAATTTGAGACAGGTCTGGTAAATATATTAAATTTCCAAGTTTTGGTGAAAATATAAAAATAATGTATAAAAAGACTGTGAGTCAATATCTCAAAAACGGCTCTAACGATTTTCTTCGATGTTGCTATATAAACACCCTATTAAATGTCCTGTATATATGTGTGTTGTAGAAATCTTCTGACTTCTCATATCTCCGAAACTAATAACTATAGAACGATTAAACTTCAGCATTAATAACAGGTCTGGTGTACATATGGAATTTCCAAATTTTGGTGAAAATATGAAAACCGGAAGAGGGGCTGTGAGTCTGAATCTCAAAAACAGCTCTAAAGATTTTCTTCAAAGTTGCTATATAAACACCCTGTTAGGTATTCTTTCGGATGCTTTAGTTGGTTCGTTCAGGAAATTTGATAGGCAACATGTATGAGCAGCTGAAGATGGGGTCTCGCTATTGCGTTTCTTTAAAAACGGCTGTATAGGTTTCTTTCAAACTCGTCATATTAACGCCGTTTTCGATATTCTTTCATGTGTAATAGATTTTTTCCAGTTAACAATTGAGATTTCTAAGATTTGGTGAAAGTTAGTATCTCAAAATCTGTTCAAGTGGCTTTCTTGAAAGTTGCTTTAAAAAAAAAATTTAAGATATCCTTTTTCATGTATTGCGGGGATATTACAGAAAATTTGACAGTCATCCTAATTAGGTAGGTGAAGGTCTAAGTCTAATTTGAATTGTTTAACATAGGTTTACATAGCAGTACTCGTTATCTTACCTCTTAATCTCCAACCTGTATTTATAATATTAAATTTCAGGGTGAGAAAGTCGTGTGAGGGACACACCAGATTATTTAATAATATTCTATATTTTTAACGAAAATTTTTATAATTCAGCTCGCTGCATAGAAATATGTATGTCTGCGTGAATATTTATAAATATTTGTTTAATGTTTAAATAATAATTAATTACTACTTATTTAATTTCTGCTCTAATTAGAAAAATGCAAATGTAGAAAATTTAATTTTCGATTACACACGTGCTAATACATCTGAGAAAACTTCCCACAGTAAAACCTTATCAATATGCATCCCGTCCACGCTTAATGAACGGATTTCTTTTATCTTTTTTTTATGGCTGCACTTGAAGCATCTGCTTTAAAATAAATAGCGGGAAAAAATAAGCTGACGTGCAAATTCTTTGGCGCGGGATTGCGGCTCAACTCGGAGTCAGTAGCTAAAATTCTGTCAAATTTATTAGATGTGGTGCTTATGCTATTGGATTGCAAAGTAAAGAGGTAAGATATTTTTGCTATCGTTTTATATTATTTTTCAATAAAATAATTCCTTTTCTTGTTTTACAGTTTTTGTAATTTTATTTATTTGCTGAATAACTGATAGAATTATTTAAATGTTTCTGACAAGTTGTAACTAACTTGTATATTCGTAATCCAATATCATTTTTTAATATTTTCTAATATACTTAAAAATAGTTTTTTCCTTTCAATTAGTTGGTGTATCTCTGCTCTAATATTCATGAATAGTCAAAAAAGTTTAATATTTTGTGAAAAATCATAACTATTTCCCCAAACATTTTCTTTCTTTTTCTTCTTCTTTCTTTTTATTTATTTATTTATTAACTGAAGTTACAAAATAAAAGAGGGAAAAATTAGTTTTTTGATTAAAGGTTTACTTACTTATTTATTTTTTTAATTAAAGGTTTATTTACATTCAAATGTAATTTGATATGAATCAAATAAACATAATGTAATGAGAATATAAAAATGAAAATTTTATCAATAAAAAACTTAACAGCTTCACTATTTTTCACATTCTCAAAATATGAAAAATCAGTATTTTTAGACATTTTATGTGAAACTAAAATATGTTTAGTAGTATTTTAATGTATTTTTTCTTACTTTGTTTTTCGCAAAATATTTTCTAAGGTTCAAAATTATATCATTTTACAGTTTTAAAGGTGGTTTGCTTTTATTATATAAATGTATGAATTAAATTTTGATAAGCATTGATATCATATTATATTTTTAATATATTTTAAAATAACAATTTAGCTACAATTTTATATGTATATATATATGCTATAATCCCAGTAGTAGAAAGTATGCAGCACGGCAGCGCTGCAGATTATTTAAAGCTCTGACAATAAATAAATGACAGGCTTAAAAATACAAATACGTCTCTTATTAAAAATATAATTATGTCTTAAAAAAGCAAAATTATATGTCTCTATGTTATTGTACTTGTTGCGTATCAGTTTAATTTTCTTGTAAGTGTAAATTTTATATATTTTATAAATTGCTAATATTCACCGTGATTTCTAAGAAAAAAATCTGCTACTCGTCTTGAAATAAATATTTTTAATAAATAAAGAAAAATAGAAAATTATATTAAAGAAATTTTAATAGTAATAAAATATAAAATATAGTAAAAATATAAAACATTCACAAAATGAACTTAATTTTTTTTTCTCTTTATAAAAAAATAACATGATATTATGGAAATTTTTTATTTCCATTACTCGACTATCGGAGGTTAATGTAAGTATTTTATTCGTTTAAAAAAAATTGATACCGAGTTTTCACCTGATTTAGATATTTTAAGGTCTCCCGAGTTCAAACAAGTGGTTTTGGACAATTGGTCAGCATATATATTTGTAAGTGTGTATGGGGAATCTTCAAACTATCATATCTCCAAAAAGAATAAAGGTATAACGACGATACTTCAGAATTAAGACAGGTTTAGTGTATAGATAAATTTTCCAACTTGCTGTGAAAATTGAAAAAGCAAAAGTTTAAGCATTGATTTGTATTTGTTTATTTGTTTATTTTATTTTTTTTAACTCGCGTTATTAACTACCATTTGTCCGTTACTGGTGAGCATGAGTTTATCACATTTTGGTGAAAATAAATCGGTATCTCAAAATCAGGTAAACGATTTTCGGCTAAGCTTTACTATAGGGCACCCATTGCTTATTGCCGTTGCCGATGTTTTGATCGCGTGATAAGATGGTGATTCGAGACCCGAATCAGAGTATCGATACTTTTTTCTGTTGTATCGAAACGTAACATTTACTGATTCATGCATCGCTAATAAGGGATATACAGTGATGTTTTTTTTTTGTTGTTTTAATGCTCGCGAAGCGAGCAAACAGCAGAAAAAATAGTGACCGCTGCTTCATGAATTTTCATGCTTTTACTGATTCATGCTCCACGAATTAGGTGCATCCAGTGATGTTTTTTTTTGTTTTAATGCTCGCGAAGCGAGCAAACAGCAGAAAATATAGTGACCGCTGCTCCATGAATTTTCATGCTTTTACTGATTCATGCTCCACGAATTAGGTGCGTCCAGTGATGTTTCTTTTGGTTTTAATGCTCGCGAAGCGAGCAAACAGCAGAAAACATAGTGACCGCTGCTCCGTGAATTTTCATGCTTTTACTGATTCATGCTCCACGAATTAGGGGCGTCCAGTGATGTTTTTTTTTTGGTTTCAATGCTCGCGAAGCGAGCAAACAGCAGAAAACATAGTGAAACATAAAAAAGTTTCATAATAATGAAAAGTATCGTTTCATGCCATTTTGATTCGATTCGCAGTTCCGTCTCACAAACCGAATCAAAACACCATCATACCACGTGATCAAAACATCGGCAACGGCAATAAGCAATGGGTGCCTTATAGTAAAGCTGTTCCCGATTTTCTTCAAAATTGCTGCATATATATGTATATATTTAGATGTCCTTTCGCCTGTAGTACTTGTTTGGTACAGGAAAAATGATAGATGTTCAAACTGGGTAGGCTGGTTTAGATCTTGGAAATTGTGTCTTCCAAAAACGGTTCTAATGATTTTTATTTATTTTTTTTTTAACTCTCTACGTAAACTATTTTTTACATGTCTTCACGATGTATTTTATTTTTATTCTTAAAGAAAAATTGTCAGATGTCTATTTTTGTTAAATCGATTTTATGTCTTCTGACGACAATATTTAAATACACACAACACATATTTATATATATGTATGTAGTTGTCATTAATGGAAGTCGTGCGATTATTAACTAGATTTTTAAAATATGGAGATTTTTTTTTTTTTTTTTTTTTTTTTCCTTAAATATATATATATATATATATATATAAATGTTTATTTTTTCAATAAATAGAATAATATATATAATAAAGATCATTTAAGCTTTTTATATTTATTTATCTTGATAAAAGTAAAGCTGAATAAAATTAAGAATATTTTGAATTAGTTGAGAAAATTTTAGTAAATTAAATTTTGATTAATGCTATTATTTTTGTTTTTATTTTCAATTTTAACTGCAATCGACAGTGACACCTATTTTATTGTTACCACACTTTCCACCTTTATAAATTTCGTGGAATGGCAATTTATTTTTCACATATCTACATTTATAAAAGTGCTGATTAAAATATAACCATATACTGATTAACTGACTAACTGCACATTGCTAGAGCGACTGTATGGGCAAGTAATGGAAAATTTTGATTTTTGATTTTAAGGAAGAGAAGGGGTCGATTATAGAGGAAGGATATTTCGCAAAGTCCGAATTTTCGAGAAAAACTTAACCAAAACTGGCACATAAAAGATGAAAACGATGTGTGTCTGTTAAGTATATTTCAATCCCCTCCCCCCTAACTTTTCTTTTGTCTGCTACCGCATCTTCTCGGAGGTTCTTCGCGTCATGAGAGGTATCAATATGTTCCGAATATTCCAAGAAAGATATTTCAGGAGTTTAGAAAATGCTACCATTTTAATTAACGAAGTTAGTAACTGAAAACGACCGGTTTATAAAGGACTCTTTTTGACACACTGAAAAAAGTTTCTCTTATGGCGCTTTCTTTCATGAAGTCATTTTATACAGGAAAATTAAAATATGATCCATAAGGTTGTTAGCAGGGAGGTTGGATTTAACGTCACACCAATACAGCGCTATGAGTAATTGGCGACAGTCTGGGACGCACCTCCAGTTATTGTCCGGAGACATGCCGTCAGAATTTTGAACCTCCATGGAGGGGGATGATTACCCCGATTCGATGACTTCCAGAGGTATAATTTTAAAATTAACATAGACATTTAAAATTGACATTGTGGTCACGACGTATTATACGTGCATTAGCCACCATTAGTTTACACTATGGTCTTTGGTCTGGTCGAGTATCGAACTCACAATCTTCCAATTACGAGCTTGGCACCGACTGGGGTACCTCGGTCAGGATCCTTGGTTTTAAAAAAGAAATATAAAATAAATGTCAATGCTGCTATTAGCACTTTTTTTCACTACTTTTAGAACATTTTTTTTTTCTGGCAATCTTTTATGTTGTATAAAATATTTTTTTATATAAGTTCTCTCTCTCTCTCTTTTTTTTCTATAAATAAAAAAATAATTTCATGTCTGTATGATTGATTGCATTTCTTTATGTCTTGAAGCTGTTTGCATTTCTTTATGTCTTGAAGCTGTATTTATTTTTTTAAGAGGACAAACAAGTATTTTTAAAAACTTTGTCATTGTATTTTGTCATAAAAAGAAGAGTCAAATTTAAACTTGAAAAATTTCAAATTAAATTAATAATAATAAAATAATAATAAACTATTTTGCTTTTCAGATATTTTAGAATGAATAAAATTATTACCTAACTATACAATAGAGACATATATCGAGTATTATATGCTGCCCTTAATTAACTAAAACATTAATTAATAAAGAGTATAGGCATTAGAAAAAATAGGTACTGATTTTTTTTTTTTTTTTTTTTTTTTTTTAACAGACAGTTGAACCAAAAAGTTAATCGTCAAATAGTGTAAAGAAAATTAAGTATTGCCAAAAGTTTTATAGACTAAAACTGTAACGCAAACTAGTCCAGATATTACAAATTTATTTCTGTTAAAAAAAAAAAAAAAAAAGCATAATTTTTATAAAATAAATAATGTGGAAATAAATATTATGTATTTCAATTTCGTATTGAAATGGTGATTTTTATAATACTTTTCTGCTTTTTCCTGAGTTATGCACTTTTAACATTTCTGTTCAGTGAAAGGAAAAGTATCGAATAGGCGGGTAGAGCCCTGCATGTGTTAATAAAGGAAGAGATTCAGGGAGTTGGTGAGCGGAGTGAATAGAAGCACAGCCCCCCAGTGTGATATAAAAAATAAATAGCTGTTCAATTCTTTTGAAATTTCATTTAGATAGCGTGACCAGCAAAGCGGGCATAACCTGCTACTATTAACTAAAATGTACTTTTAAGGCTTCGTGTTTTTATTTAAAATAAAGCACATCAGTGTGTTCGAGTGTCTAAAAGGACGAGCGTAACACGCAAAATGCACAGCCACTAGTCGTTTCAAAATATGATAATTAGTATTTTTATCAAATTTTGAACTTTTAAAGGTGCTGAGTTCACCCAAAATGTTAATAATTTAAAAAATAATAGTTGCTTTACATACTATTCAATTTTTAAACTTGTTTAATTGCAAGCTACATTTAATTTCAATATTTTTTTTTTTTTTTTAATGCTGATTGACCACTATATTTAAATGAATAATTTTTATAGAATTAAGCTTTTTTTTTTTTTTTTTTTTCTTTATTCTTTGAAAATATAAAGAGTTATTGCTGCACATTTGATATTCAGACAAGGAAAAAAAAAAAAAAAAAAACGCAGAACAATACCGATTTTCTTTGAAAGCCGAATACAAACTGCTGAAACTAGGGTTTTATCAGCGTTTTTGGGGGGTTTATTGGGTTTAAAAAGTTTTTTTTTTTTTTTTTTTTTTTTACCCAGAATATTTTAGGATTTTATCAGAGTTTTCAGGATTATTTTCTTTCTTCTTATTTTCTTAACACGAAATATCATTCATAATGAGATAATTAAAAAAGTTAAATTAATATTCATTCATTAAAATCTAAATTAAATTTTTAGTTTTTTTTTTTTACTTTTTTTATGATTCAGCTTTAACGAAGTTAAAAGAAAAAAAAAATAATAATAATAATAACACTGCTCTGTATGAAAATTGCCTCCAACATTTTTGCAAATTCTTATCTAAAATGACTTCCTGAATCTGAATATGACGCTAATTTTGCCCTATCACCTGTCGTTTTTTAGGGACGACTCCCTATTTTTATCACTTTTTGGTAATTTTATAGCTATAAATTTAATTTTTAGGGATCGGGGATTATTTTAACTGTTAAATATCTTCTGAGGGGCTACAGAGTAGAAAGATTTTAAAACATGAACATTTGCGGCAATGGGAAAATTTAACGGGACATTTGCCGCTGAAATTATGTATATTACATTTCATATATATACATATATATATATATATATATATTATAAATTTTATTCTATAATTATTAAACATTATATATAAAAATATATAAAGTGTGAAAGTAAATATTTTTCATTTTCCAAATAAAATTTATGGTATATAAAATTATCTAACAGTGATAAAAATTGGTGGAGGGGTGGTAGGATATCCCAAGGAAATGGTGAGAGACTGGGCAAAATGGTAGTCATATTTGGATGCAGTAGGTCATTTTATATAAGAATCGGCAAAAAAGTGTTAGGGCTTTATTTTATTTTGCTTTATTTATTTATTTATTTTTATCGTAGTGTAACTGTACTTTAAATATTCTAAAATTCTTTTTATCTGCCCTTTACAACAAAAATTGGATTTTAATAATTATTTCATGTTGCCTTATTAAACTTTTTGTAGTCAATAAGTTTTCACAAAATACTTTTAATTATTGTCCCTCAGCATTACATAAGAGTGTCACACTGTTAAATTTTTCAGATTTTTTTTTTTTTTTTGATTTATATTGTACATTCGAGTCCTACAGTTTTCTTTATATTGAAAAACAACTTTTTTTCTTGCTTGTTTTTTTTTTTTTTTTTTTTTTTTTTTTTAATTCTGCTTTAAAAAGATTATACATTTATTTATTTATACATTTATTTATTTTTATTTTTTTTCTATAGAGAAATTTCAGCATCTCCAATATTTCTGAAAATTCTTAGTTCATATTCTAATAATGTATACAATATGAGTTTATACTTGTAATGCTTATTATAAGTTAGACAAAAATACAATTAAAAAAAAAAGAATTTTGAAGGGAAAAAAAAAAACACTTGGGCTTTTTCTAGGGCTTTTTCAAGTGGGTTTTATTGAAAAGACCCACCCGGGTTTTTTCGGGTCGGACAAAATCTAGCCAACCCTGATGTAAGGTGTGAATAAGAACGGAACAACGAAATTCAAACCTTAAAAAGTTGAAGGTGTGAAGCTTTTTAAGTTTTCCCACGTATCGCTGCAGTGGTTTCCAATAGAAGTTTGAAATTTAAGCAAAATGTCTATGAGAAGACATTTTGCTAATTTGCAAACTTCTATACCGCTAGCTAAGACAAAAGATGGAGGATCTTCCAAAATTTTACAAATAAGAGGATGATAGAATGTGTCCAGATGTTATAAGTGTTCGGCAGTTCTACACGTTCTTCACACGTAGAAAATTACAATGGTTTCCTGTAAAAGGTTGGAGTTTTGCAAAATTTTTTCTCTTAGGACCTGACTAAGGTTAAAAGATTATAGCTTTCCGAAAATTAAACTTTATGGGGGTGAAAGAAGTGTCTTAGTTAAGGTAAAAGATGAGAATCTTTTGAAATTTCATTATAAGGATGGTGTTTAATATTTCTACACATTTTTCACAAGCAGAAAATCACAGTAGTTTTTAATAAAATATTTTTTGTAGCCTTTAACAAAGTCTCCTCTTCAACAGGATTCAATCTCCTACCAGCAGGTCGGATTAATTGGTTTTACTTTCAATTATCAAATATTTATACATAATTTACATATTATTTATTTTCAAACAATGCATAGGATAAAATGATGTATATATATAATATATATACAGAGATAGAGAGAACATTTTGCTTGTTTTAAATTATACTTCAGAAACTTCGACCTTAACATGTGAAGCTATATACAAAATATTCAAACAATCCATAGAAGCATAGAGATATGCATGTTAGGATTCATCCGAAGAAACAGAAAGAGAAACACTTGATTTAGAAGCAAATCAAAGTTACCGATGTTATTTCTAGAGTCAAGAAGTTAAAATGGAGCTGGGCTCAGCAACTTTCGAGAAGAAATGATGATAGATGGAGCACCAAAGTCCTATTTTGTTAAGCAAAATGATTAAAGTTTGGAGTTTTTTGAATTGTGAAGTTTGGAGAAAGATAATGAAGGAGAATTGCAGAAAACAGGACATTTGAGAATCTCATAGGAGAGGCCTTCATCCTGTAGTGAACTGATAAAGCTAAAATAGATATATGTATTCTCAATGGAAGAATGAAAGGGTTTTGAAGAGCTTCAGCACTTAAATTTAATTTGGATAACAGATTCTGCTCACAAGTCATGTGAGTTCAGAGATAATTAAATATATTTAATTATTTAAATTGTAAGATGTATATTATCTTAAGTATTATATATATACATCACAATTACTATTATTATGTTTGTTAATTATTATGTGTTGTAATAATTATTAAATTTAAACACAGGATAATCTGACAGGAAGAAATAGAGAATGGATTATTTACAAAATATTGATACTCAGAATTTGAGGTAAGTGTGTCAATGCTAAAATACAATTAATTAGCTTTCGATATTTTTTTATCTCCTAAAATTTGTGAACATGTTAATATAACAAAGTTTAATTTTAAAATTTACAAATATTTTTAACTATTTATTTCCTGATCAACAGGTAAGGTTCACATATTTTAACAGACGTAATTTTTCGTGTGAATGAAGACACAATAAATATTATAATAAGTAATTAAAAATATATAGCTTTGTATACAGGGGAAATTTTAATCATCTTATCATTTTGAACAGAAATAATGAAATAACTCTTGAGTCATTGCCGTCAGCGCCACACTTTATTTTATTTTATTTCATTCTTTTTTTTTTTTTTTTTAATATCTGCGATCGCATCTTATCGCAAAGGGCAGGATTCTTCGTGGCATGAGAGGTAGCAATGTGCGCGGAATACTCCAAGAAAGACATTATAGTAAATTAGAAATTTTTATCATCTTAATTAACGAAGTTATTAATTATAAACGTCGGGATTAAAAAAGTTTCTGAAATCTTTGTCTTTTCAATCTTATGACGTCATTTTCCACAGGAAAATTAAACCTTAATCAATGGTGTAAAAAATAAAATAAATGTCTACTTTTTGTTCGTTTGTTTGTTTGTTTCTCTCGTTTAGAAAATTAATTTTCTTATTAGCAATTACTTATGTTGGTGTTTATAATGTTTGTGTTATTTTTTTCTAAATAAGGTAATGTTTTCGTGTCTGTATAATTGATTACGTTTCTTTTTGTTTTTAAAGTGTATTTGTCCTCAGATGTCATCTATTTATCTATCTATATAAAATCGTTCTTCCTGACTGACTGACTGACTGACTGAGTGAGGGGGTGATTCATCATCGCCCAGACCAAACCCCTAGACCTAGAAGCATGAAATTTTGTGACAATGTTCTTTCTATGATGTAGGCATCCACTAAGAAGCGATTTTAGAAAATTCGCCCCCCAAGAGGGGGAGGGGGGCAAAACATGATTTCACAAAATCCTTTATATCTCACACAAAAAAACAGATATCCGTAAAATTTTTGCTTTAAAATATAGTTAATACAAATGTCTAAAAACCAATTTCTGGAATTTTCAAAATTCGGTCCTCAAGGGGGGGGGGGGGGCAAAACGTGATTTCACATGCATAAAACGTGATTTCGCATAATCCTATATATCTCAAACAAAAAAATAGATGTACGTGAAATTTTTGCTTTAAAATATAGCTAATACAAATATCTAAAAACTAATTTCTGGAATTTTAGAAATTCAGCCCCCAGGTGGGGTAGTAAGGGGGAGTCTACGGGGGAAAAAAAAATACAGTTAGGGCGTTCAAAATTGGTATAGATAGGTTTTAAAACCCTGCAAGTCGAATGGGGATATTTTCGAAAGTGTAAAGTTATTAGGAGGGGCGAGAAGGGGAGGGGAGGGGGGGGCAAAAATAAAAATAGAGTTAGATCGTTCAAAATTGGTATATAGAGGTTTTCGATACTTACAAATCGATTGCGGATATTTTTGAATTTTTAAAATTATTAGGAGGGGCGAGAAGGAGGGTGGGGTGGTAAGGGGGGGTTGTGGGCAAAAACAAATAGAAATACAGTTAGGGCGTTCAAAATTGGTATAGATAGGTTTTAAAACCCTGCAAGTCGAATGGGGATATTTTCGAAAGTGTAAAGTTATTAGGAGGGGCGAGAAGGGGAGGGGAGGGGGGGGCAAAAATAAAAATAGAGTTAGATCGTTCAAAATTGGTATATAGAGGTTTTCGATACTTACAAATCGATTGCGGATATTTTTGAATTTTTAAAATTATTAGGAGGGGCGAGAAGGAGGGTGGGGTGGTAAGGGGGGGTTGTGGGCAAAAACAAATAGAAATACAGTTAGGGCGTTCAAAATTGGTATAGATGGGTTTTAGAGGCCTGCAAGTCGAATGGGGATATTTTTGAAAGTGTAAAGTTGAGGAGAGCCGGGGAGGGGAGAGGGGGGGGGGGGGAAATAAAAATAGAGTTAGATCGTTCAAAACTGGTATATAGAGGTTTTCGATACTTACAAATCGATTGCGGATATTTTTGAATTTTTAAAATTATTAGGAGGGGCGAGAAGGAGGGTGGGGTGGTAAGGGGGGGTTGTGGGCAAAAACAAATAGAAATACAGTTAGGGCGTTCAAAATTGGTATAGATGGGTTTTAGAGGCCTGCAAGTCGAATGGGGATATTTTTGAAAGTGTAAAGTTATGAGGAGAGTCGGGGAGGGGAGGGGGGGGGCAAAAAAATAAAAATAGAGTTAGATCGTTCAAAACTGGTATATAGAGGTTTTCGATACTTACAAATCGATTGCGGATATTTTCGAATTTTTAAAATTATTGGGAGGGGCGGAGGGGCAAAAAAATAAAACTAGAGATAGATCGTTATATTTTTGAATTTGTAAAATTATTAAGGTAGACGGGAAGGGGGGAGACGAAGGGGGAAAATATTAAAAATAAGAGTTAGACCATTTTGGGAATTTTTCCGAAGGCAGTGAGAACCCGGTACGACATTTTTCCTAATCAGATTTTGTTTCTCTTTTTTTTTCACGTGATAAAAATTAATGCAATTTTGAGAATTCAGTAATTATAGTGATTCATTTAAAAATAGGGACCAGCGAAGTGGGCTTTGCCAGCTAGTATGAAATAAAACTGAATTACTTTGGCCATTTAGTGTTATATTTTTATAAGATGATAATCATCTGTATTCATCATGGAAAATAACTTTTATAAATCATATATACTGCGTGAAATTACGCTAAGAAATATAGCAGAAGTTTTGTGATGACTGCAGAATATTATTTTTATTATTATTATTATACAATTTATTAAAAAAAAAAAAAAAAAAAAAAAAAAAAAAAGAAATTTTGTCCTGTATTAGTCTTACTAAAAACTGTGTATGATAAAACGAGGCGACAGCTCAACTTGTTAAGTAATGTGAACGAAAAGTTCACAGGCACCATATTTTGGTAAAGTACTTCGAAATATGACTGTTTGTGAAATTCTGTACTAATTGGTGAAAAATGATATTGAATTGATATAGAATTGGTGGAAAATGTCCCCCCCCCCTCACACACACATATACATATAAATAAACGAACAAACAGAAAATTTCTGAAAATAGCCAAATCTTATTAGGACAACTGAAATCCTGTTAATCCAAAACCGTAAATCGAAAATATTTACGAATGCAATACTTTCTAAGGAAAAATTAAAAGTATACAAATTTTCAGTCTGAGTTTGAATTTTTTTTCAGCTGTATCATATGAATCATATGAAGTTTAAATCATTTGAATCGTATGAATCATTTTCAGTTTGAGTCACCAGGTAAAAATAAAGAAGGATTTTTCTTGTAACTTTTTGCAGCAAGTCATATTACTCATGTTGTAAGTGTAAGAAAACATAATTATAGTACCAAAAAAGCGTTTAGCATAGCCTATGGATTTTCTGTAAGAAGATAAAAATATGTAATAAAATCGCAGATGGAAATTGCTGAGCTGTTATTTGTCACATTTAACTAAATCTCTTCTTATCTTTGTACTCAATTAACCAATAATATATTTATACCTTTTTTATGTTTGTTTTTATTATTTATTTATTTATTTTATTTTATTATTATTATTTTTTTTTTCGGGGAAAGGGGGTGAAGGAACGTTTTAGCAAATTTTAATTTGCATTATTTTCACTAAAGAAATAAATGATTTTGACTTAGTTTTCTAATTAGGAGCAAGCAGGGTTTAACCTGGCAAAAAAAAAATACTTTAGCATTTTAGCGAAAATAGGCAAGCCCTATTTTAGCTTTTTCGAAAGTTAATTCTTTGGATACCATTGATTTCTTTTACTTAGCTTTGTTATCCTCAGTTTTATTTTCTATTCTTTTGTTTATTGATGATTTTAACCAAGCATCCGTATTTGTGACTTTAAAAATATGAATCAGGGAAACTATGTTTTGATTTTAACAATAGAAAAAGAGGTACTCATATCATATGTGTAAAATGAAAAAGCAATTGAAAAATTAAGTAAAGTGCAGTGGTGGATAATCGTGAAATACTAGTGCTAAGAATGCTTCTATGAATCAAATTCTGAATTCTGACATACTTTTAAATATTTTTGTATTTAAATTCAATCATTAAAAATAAATCCAAATTACTATATAAATAGTCATTCCCAAAAATTTCAGTCCTTTCGTAGTTTTTGCCTGCAAATATTACACACACACACACAAAAAAAAAAAAAAAATCCGAGTTATTATATAGAGATATTTTATACAGTTATCCAGTTTTAGCTTTTTAGCGAAATTCTGACCAACATGTTTTAGCAAAATATGATACATTTTAGCAAAATGCTAAAAAAACTAATGGCAGTTTAAACTCTGGGAGCAAGCTTTCCTGTCTTTTTTTTTTTTTTCTAATATAATTGCACTTTTTTAATCTGACAGCATAACATTTTTCAGTACGCCATGTTTGCATTATATTGCAATTTACTTTTATAGTTAAATTCAGTTATAAAACTAAAATTCTTTTATTTTTTTAGATAATCTGTTTATATTTTTAAAATGCTTATTTATTTTAGTGACTAAATAAATTTGAATTGAATTCTTTTTCAGTTTTTGCTGTAGTTTTATATATTTTTTAAAATTCGTTTTTATTTATTTATTTATTATTTTTATTTTAGCATCAAGAAATAGGTAATAAAGAAATGGTTGCAAAGAGCCTATGACAGAGATGGTTGGAGAAATAAAAGAAAAATTCAAATTACTCTCTTAAAATATTAATAAGAGTGTTAAACTTTTGAAATGTGTCAGTATTTGTAAAAATATGTCAATATTTCTCAGTCAATGTATTAACTTTATGTGTGAATTTTTATTTTTTATTTTATTTTTTATAAAATACCTTCTTGTAATACTTTTCTATAAATAAAATTTACGTATGTGTGTTCAACTTTAATGTTTTAATTGATATTTTTTTTTTCCCTATTCCATTTTAGAAATTATTTATAAAATTAAATTTGCATATTTTAAATTTCAGGATTAAGTAATACTTTTGTAATGTAATATAATATAGATTTTTCAATTGCTTCTTTCTACAACTTTAATAAAATATAAATACAAACAATTATTTCTATTATTTTAAGGATCTGCATGAAAGAAAAGTAGTTTAAAAACAATGTGCACCATTTTTTTTTTTTTTTTTTAATATTAATCCTATTATTGAGTACTGCAAAGATTCTGCATGCAAAAATAACGGGAGGTAACATTTATGCTCACAAAATATGTGCTTCATACCTTTCAGATAGCTGAAACTTATTTTCAATTGATACATTTTCTGTTATACTTGTTCGTTATCATGACAAATGCAACTTTTAGGTTCTGATAAACTATTAAAATATTTTTAATGGGCACCGGCATTATATATTTTGCTTTTGATTTTATTCTAATCATTTTTTTCCCCTTACATATATTACTACATTTCTCTCTCTTTTTACATATGCTTCTTTAGTTTTTCGATCTCTCAGTAGAACTGAAGAGATCAGCTTGCAGTGATTGACCTTTTCAATATTTATTAATACTGAATTATATGCGGTAATGTTTTGTCTGTCACTCTTGTTTATTTTACAAACGCATATTTGTATTAAAAATAAACAAATGTATACATT
Source organism: Salticus scenicus (assembly GCA_963930645.1). Lineage (NCBI taxonomy): Eukaryota > Metazoa > Arthropoda > Arachnida > Araneae > Salticidae > Salticus > Salticus scenicus. The sequence goes on along the minus strand of OZ005662.1, from coordinate 136,549,610 downwards.
TTTTTTTTTTTAATACTTATTTATCCATTTGTTATTTAAATATTTTTTGAGTGTGGTGTTATAGTTGCTAGAAGTTTTGATATTTCTAATGAAGAAAATAAATGCAAAATTTGCCAAAAAAGAATGAATAGTTAATAATTTTGAGATCATAATTCAAATAAACTCATATTTAAAAAAAAAAAAAAAAAAAAAACTTTTAAACATGCCAAGTTTGTAAGATTATATATATCCCACTATAAATATTTTATTTTATTTAATATTAATTCCAATCAATCAAATGTTATACATCAAATATATATGTACATAAACTACTTGTACCAAATATTACTAGAACGTTCAACTACAACTAATTCTTCTCTATTAAGAAAAGTTATTACTCAGATAATCTCTCTCTCTCTTCCTTCCCACTTCCCATGTAATTCCAAGATGTTTTTGTTTCTTCGTACTATAAACAAATCTCGTTCAAAAATAAAGCTTTTCGAAATCTATTTTTAGAATTCAACTCTTTGAATATATCACCTTTTGACTTAGAAAGCAATTTATTTATTTTTTATTTTTATTTTTTTTTAATTTAAATATTTTATTTTATTAAGCAAACTGAGGCTTTAATTTTAAATCTCGACATAAATATTTAAACTTATTTTAAAAAAAGAAAAAAAAAATTGCTCTTTAAAATGAAAGACGAAAGGTTCAAAGAGTGTAATTCTAAAAACAGAATATTAAAATCTTTATTTCTGAACGAGATATTCTTATAATACAAAACAACAAAAATCCCATAGGATACATACGGAAGAAGAAAATGTGAATTTTGGCTGCTAGTCCCTCTTAACATCTAAAAACCGAAATTTCTTTTAATACTTAATGGAAAATTTCGATGACTAAAGATAAAAATAATTTTGCTATATGGATATTTCATATATGCATTGCTTACATTCATACCATATTTTGAATAAAAGAATATTATTACTGGATACTTTATAATTATTATTCTGGAGAAAATTCTGGACAGTACATAAAAAATGGAATACAAACTTTGTATATAAAAGCTTAATTTAAAATATAGAAAAAATTATGTAAAACTAAATTAAAAATAAGATTGTATTTTATTATCATTATCCTTAAAAAGTTGAGCATACAAATGAGTCGCGCCATTCTTATATTTTTACGTACGTTTCATTATTTTGGTCACCATTATTTAAAAAAAGAATTTTTCTTTAAAACTTTAATTCTATAATACTAATAAAATAAAAAAAAAATGCTGTTCTGAAATTGTGGTGACAAAATAATAAAATGCACGAATGCTACAACCCCTTAATACCTGAAAAAGGAAACAAATTTTATTGGTGGTAATTTAAATTAATCAAAAATAAAAGCATTAAATTATTGCCATTAATTTATTTAAACTTCTTTATGTAATTTCAATTAAAAATGTTATTTGTAGTTTTTAGCAATAGAGTAATGTATATAAATACATTACAATTTGCTGTAATGACCATTTTTCAAGTTTAAAATAACATTTTAATAAATATATATGCTGTTTTGATTTTACATTGTTTAGTTAATTATATATACTTCTTTACTAATTCATTTAATAGCTAATATTTATTTTATAAGTTCTTAACACATTTACATCACAAGAAAATATGAAAATTGGCCTTTTTTCACCAAACTTTTTTTTTTAATCACATATATGTACAAAAGCAAGCAAATTTGAGCGTATGATACATTCGGATAATAATAACCAGGATAATTGAGCTTAATATGCTAATAATGCGAGTCGGTTAAGTTTGCACCAAATATATTAAATGTTACTGTACTTTGACTTTGTTTTATAATTTTATAAGACTTTATTTGAATGTTCTAGATTAAAATACATCGCATTAACAAGCACAAATCCTAAACAAATTAAAGATAAATTTTAAAAGTGAAGATAAAACAATAATACGGGTGTTTTCGGAAACCCACTTCTTACGTTAGATTAAAGAAAATTTTTTGAGTTTATATTATTTATCTATTTCACAGCTTTGAAACTTATATTTAAATTTAACAAAAAAGCACCACAAAACTGGCGTTGTAAAACGATTATTACTTACAAACTTTGAATAAACACCATAAAATGCAATAAATTCGCAACAATTGTTTCGGGTCGAAAAAACACACGACCCTTCATCAGGCGAATAAAGTAAGCACGAGTGCTGCAGTCAAAGAGGCAACGCACAAATCGTTTAAATGAAAAGAAAACTTTATAAAGTAGAAAGTAAGTAGTTATATTTACTTTCAGTAATTATATTTACTTTCTACTTTATAAAGTTTTTCTTTTCATTTTAAACGATTTTGTGCGTTGCCGCTTTGACTGCAACACTCGTGCTTACTTTATTCGCCTGATGAAGGGTCATGTGTTTTTTCGACCCGAAACAATTGTTGCGAGTTTATTGCATTTTATGGTGTTTATTTAAAGTTTGTAAGTAATAATCTGTTATTTAAATTGCTTTTTTCCTGAAATGATCTATGTTACATAAAACTAACGATAACAATGCATACAAACACATACACATATCTATCTATCTATATCTATATGTGTATGTATATGTATGTGTGCGTGTGTTTGCATGTATGAGGAATTCACAGATATCCTTGCCTTACCAAAGATTCGAACCCAGAACCTTCTTTTTCAGAAAAAAGCTGCCTGTCGACTGATTCGTCAAAGCGTCATTTTTGTGTTTTTCTTTCTTGATAAATGCTCAGATTTAAGATACATGATAATTATTATAGAGTCAAATCACTTCACTTCAATATATAAGAATATTTATACAGCATACTTCTTTTTTTCGCATGATTTTAAATATGAATAAAAATTTTTAATCATAAGTTGTTTATCTGAATATTAATGTTTACTTTCATTTATCATAAAACTGATTTCTGGCTTCATGCTTACAGAATCTTGGTTTCATAAAATAAAATTCTAAAATTATTTCATTATATGGCATTCATATACTCATATATTGTTATTTTTGTCCATATACTGGTAAATATCTGTAAATGTGCATTTTAAAATAAGAATTTATAAGTATGCTGTAAAATATTACAATTAGAAATACTATACTAAAATTATAGCCTTAATTTTAGTATAGATCACTTTAAAAAAAACATTGTTGAATACACACAAAAATCTTTTCATATTTACATTTGTATTAATCAATATAATTCATGGGGGAAAAAAATATTAAACAGGGATTAAGAAAACATTTTTTTTTTTTTTTCATAGCAATTAACGGTAAATGAAGATTACCATTAATAAAACTAGCCATAATTAAATTGCTGCTGGCCCACTGAAGGCATCCAGAAATAATATGAAAAAATTATGTTTGCCACAGCTTGCCCACTGAAGGCTTCCAGCAGTAATATGCAAACTTAATGTTTCACCACAGCTGGCCCAACACTGGCCCAATAATAATTTCCATCCCACTGTTGCATGCCAGCTGTGGGCCGTTATGTTTTTTCACGCTACTGATAGCTGCCAAAAGCGGCCCATCATTGGCCTATTAACATATTTCAATCTTGCTACAAAGAAGCCATAATCATACAACTGCTGGCCCACTGAAGGCTGCCAGCTGTAATATGAAAACTGTATGTTTGCCACAAGCGACCCACTGAAGGTTACTAACAGTAATATAAAAATTTTATGGTTTCCACAAGTGGCCCAACACTGACCCTTTCACAGTGTCCATCATACTGTAGGTTGCCAGCAGTGGCTCATTATATATTTTCCTCCTACTGCTGGTTGCCAGTGGTGACCCAACACTGGCCCACTGACTTATTTCCATCTTACTGCAGGCTGCCATCAGCGGATTAGTTGAAAGCGGCCATCTGATGGCCGGCGTAACATATTCCCTTCGGCAACGTTAACTTTTGCCATCAGTGGGCCAGCATCAGCTGCTGCTGGCAACCACAAGTTGGCCTCATGTTGGCCGTAATTTGTGGTTTTGCTGGGTAAATAAATTAAATTATCTTTTTAATTGTAATAAGCTTGTCACAAGCTATTTTTTAAATTACATTACTGATATAAAAGTTTTACGTAAGTATTAAAAAAAAAAAAAAAAAAAAAAAAAATTAAAAACATTGATGCAATAAAATAATATTTTCATGTCAAAATTTTAGTAATGTCATAAAAAAAAAAAAAAAAAAAAAAAAAATTCTGCAGTTTATGATAAACAAGTTAAGATAGTATTTTGTCTACTTCTGTTTTTCTCATAAAAATTAGCTTAAAAAAAAAAAATAATAATAATAAAATAAAATAAAATAAAAATTCTTTGTTGGAAGACGAAGAACAAAATTATTAAGCATTAAAATATTATTTTATCAAATCGTGATTGCCATATTTTGTATAGAATTTTATTTTAAACAAATAGTAACTGATTAATGAATTTTTCTTCTCTTTTTCGTAATTCAAAAAGAACTCAAATATGCGAATTTCTCTGTTATTATTTATAAATGCAATTTAAAATAAGCTATTTCTGTTTTATTTTCAAATTGCATTACTCAAATGAAAATTTTTCTCATACTTAAAAAATTAAGTACTGATATAATTAATATTTTATCTCGAAATTTATATGATGTTACAACAAAAAATTTCTACAGTTTCATTATAATGTTCCACACAGGTTTTTTTTTTTTTTTTTTTTTTACTCTTCAAGTTTTGAAAAATGTGGTTAGTATTTTTAAATCCATACATTAATATAAGTAAGTACTACTCATAAATTAACCAAAAATGAAGAAAATATAAATGCAACAATTCATTTATGATATCTGCATACTATAGTGCCCGGCAAACATCTCTCCCTCCTTTCCCCTAGCGGCGAAAATGCTGTCTTGGCCTCCTAAATATCTAGAAGGCCTTGACCCACAAGCGGATAACCACAGAACGACTTCTTGTGTTAAAACTTAGAAAATTTTGCTTACGATTCGAGTGCGTCTTGCGCATGCGTAGAAGGAAAGCTGTGAAGGGATAAATAAGTGGTTTATCCCTATTTTGTTGTGTTTACATTTTCACATGTAAATAAACACGCAAATTAAGTATGGATGGATGTGGAATAATTAATATTTAGATATAATCAGAAATAGACAGTTTTATTAGTTATTTTTATTCTGTTAATCAGTTTCATAGATTTTTAAGGAGATGAATACTTTTTAAATTATCTATCTTATTTAAATATTTAACAAAAAAAAAAAGTAATAATAATAAAAAATAAATAAATAAATAAAATTTCCAATTTTTTTCTATTTAATAAGAGCATTTTTCAGTTTATAATGTTAATTGTTTTGATTAATTAGGATATACTGCAGTTATCTATACACCCGTCGCAATCTTTTGTCAATGAAAAATCGCATTAATTATTTAGTACTTGTCATTTTCATAACCTTGTACTCTTGTGTATATTTTACTTCCAGCTTCAGTTGCTATTTTTTTTTTTTTTTTTTTTTTTTTTTTTTTTGCCCGTTTACTACTATTTATTTTATATATATACATCACAAGAATTATTTATTTTCGCACAGTAAAACACGTCAATATTGATCATTGAAAAGAAATTTTACATATACTATTTACATTTTTAACATATCATCTCTGAAAACGTTGGGAATACAGGTTGGAGATTAAGAAGTAAGATAACGATGTTATGTAAACCTCTGTTAAACAATTCAAATTAGGCTTCGGAAGAGTTTTATATAATAATTAATTCTGAGTGAGGGGGGGCTACAGCCCCCCTCAACCCCCCGTTTCATTAATGCACCTAGATTTATATAAAATTTAATTCGGTCATTAAAAAATAATTCTGTTAAAAAAAAAAAAAAAAAAAAAAATATTAAAATTATTATTTAAAAAAATTATCTTTTATGATGATGCAGACGATTTCCATATTAGAGAAGTAGTATAACACTACATATCCAAAAAAGTCGATTTTATTCTAAAAAAAAAAAAAAAAAAAAGAATTTTTTTTTTTGTTTTTTTCGGTAAAAGTGAAAAAAAAAAACGATAACTTTGTTTTAAATTATCGCAGATCGATGGTTCAACCATTCGTTTTAAAGGTATTGGCGAGCTCTTTTGAAAGATACCCATCAAGAAAATTTACTCCCCTCGAGGGGGGACGTCCCCCCCAGGGGGGAGGCGAGGCTCCCACATACACAAAATTTTTTTTTTAGTTAACTATCTCTATTAGAAAAAATATATATTCGTTTCATTTGGTTTAGTGCAGTCTATAGACGATAAACTCTACTTACCTGCAATTTCCTCCATAGATGTAATGTATTAGAATTCTCTTGATTGTCCCTGTACACGAACCATTTGCTTGATCTTAACGAAAAGCTTACTGTAGTATCTATATATGATACACATTTAGAATACCAAGTTTGGAATGTCTGCTACTATTTGTTCTTGAGATATGCTGATAAAAGACAGACACACACACACATACACACAGACCATTTGCTAAAAACATGATTTTCGTATTCAGGGGACCTCAAAACGTGTAAATATAACAAAATCTCGCGTTCGAAAATTTGACCCAAAAACAATACTTTCTCTGCCTTATGGTAAGAGAAAGTAAAAATATAAATCAATGTATGAAAACAAAAAAAAAAAAAAAAAAAAAAAAAAAAAAAAAATGCCCTCGAGAATGAAATTCAAATCGAGAATGAACAGAAAAAAAAATGTTCTTTTTCTGGTCAAAAGGAGGGGGGAGGGGAGCAAAATCAAATAAGTTCTTACTTTAAATAATCAGAATATGATGGTACTTTATTCTAATCATGATTATTTAAAAATTACAGTGTTATTAGTAAGTATTGTTCAGCATGAAAAACAGAACACGTAAATGTATTATAATTAAATATAAAAATATTTTATTAATACAGAACGATTTATATGTATATATATTATGTATAATGGAATAGTAAAAAAATTCAAATTCTGAATGAAAAATAAAAGTTGCTCCTGCATAACTGAAAAATATTACAGGTTAATATACATTAAATTTGAATAAGATTATTAATAATCATTAAAATTTACAACTTATTCTTTAATTGGATTCCTGTATTACAATTACATGATTCAAAGTATGTGAAAAATATAATAGCTACATTAAATTCCTTATGTGTTACATTCGTGGTTAAATAATAATAAAGAAAAAAAATATATACATATACTTGATCTTTGAGAAATAGAGATAAGTAAACCTACTGATTCGAAATCACAATAGCTTGAAACAATCTTGCGAGGCAATCCTGCAAGTGTTTACATTAAAGCAAGAAAATAAATAAAACTTTTTGCTTTTAATGTAACACCAACTGGCTGAAAATCTCTGAAATAGAAGTAAGAGAGACAAAGCATCCATATCCTACATTTGAATTGCGTCCCATACATACTTCCTCGAAACATTTGACGCAGCGTATATTTTACTTACAAAATAATTCCGTCATTCAAGACTTCGCCATTTAACATACAATAACGAATAAAACATTTCAAGTATTGCGATAAAACTATAAATTTTATATTGGTAATCAATTCCTTAAAACGAGTCAGAAAAATATCACAGTAAAAAAATATTAAAGTTGTAAACAAACATAATATTCTTAGAGGGAAATGTATTTAATTTCTCCCCATGCGGTACTTTTTTCCCTTTTCAGCTTTCTTTTTACGCATGCGCAAGAGACACGAACTCAAGCTAAAAAATTTTCTAAGTTTTAACACAAGAAGTCGTTCTGTGGTTATCCGCTTGTCCTTGACCCGGTCCTCGGATCTATTTTTTTCCATTTGGTCTCGGACCAGGGGTGCTACAACGAAACTACCGAGACTGTCTCACTCCCGGCAATTTTTGGATGTGACGTCATGTTCCGAGAGTGTCAAAAAATGTGCTACAACGAAGCTCACGGAAGCTCTCTCATGGTTTTCGGTCTCGGAAACTCCTGCCGAGATTTATCGAAAAAATATCACCAAGCGCAGAGCTTGTGGGAACGAGTTTTCGGCACCGAAATATATGTAATGTGTCCGCCATTTTAAAAAATAAAAAATGATGAATTAAAAAGTAAAAAACGTGTACATATGTTATATTTTTTAGAAAGAACTTTCAAAACTATTAATTTTTTGTGTGAACACTATATTCGTATAATTATTACTTTTAAAGATATTCGATTAGAAAGTTCACGAGTGACAAGAGATGTATCCCTTTTGTCAAGTACACTATTAACAAAAACAATCGAATATTGAAGACTAAAGAATAACTTTCTAAATTTAATTAGTTTTTAAGTCCTCAGAGCTATGAATTGGAAGCTAAATTATGTAAATTCATCATTCATAATGAAATACGATGCTAATTTAATGACAGTATATTATAATACATTAGTTTCAGTGTATTATGTCGTCAGTAGCTCGATCGTAGCGTACTTGATTGCAGACCCAAAGAGCTCGGGTTCGATTCGCGAACGGTTCGTTTTTTTTTTTTTTTTTTTAATTATATATAATAATAATAAAAAAAGGGGGGGGGGGAGATTTATTTTAAATATTTTTTTCTTTTCTTTTTTTTTTTAATAAGAAGAATACTTTAAATATTAGGATTTTCCTAATATATGTATATTACTAACAAGGAAAGTATGAATACTTAATTTATTAATTATAAAATAAATAAATATGTATGTATATAATTCAATTGCAAAAAAATAATTTAAAAATAAACTGCTTGATCGTTTTATTTTACTGCTGATTGTTATCATTACTAATCAGAAATAAACAAATTATTAAAATACATACACACACACATATGTATTTCGAGTTGATGCTAAATTATTTTCTGGTAAATTATTAATTAAATTTAACCACCCTCCCCTAGCAAAAATAAAAATTAAAAATTCCAGTCTAAATAAATTATTTTATAAATGCTTGATTATTCTTCTGTTTTTAAATAAAAAATCATTATTAATCAAAGATTAAACTTTTAACAACCTTAAAAATTTTTCTAATAATTTATTTTTTATTCCTTGCTGAATATTTGTGTAATTCCTGATTTAATTTAGTAATTATTTTCTATTTCATAATTAAATAAATTTAACTTTTTTCTTTTCTTTTCTTTTTTTTTTAGTTAAATAAAAAGTATTTACAAAATAAATTAAATGTTTTAAAAGTAAACATTTAAATTTTGATGACAAATTATTTATTTTAAGCAAATATTCTACGTTTTTTATGACTTTTTATTTATTTATTTATTTATTTATTTATTTTAAAGGCAAACAAATATTTAAAATAATTTTTTCTTTTCTTTCTTTCTTTCTTTTTTTTTTTTTTTTTTTTTTTCTTCTTCTTTAAGAAGAGTACTGCAAATATGCAAATATTAAAATTTTCCTAATATATATATATATTACTAACAAGGGAAGTATGAATATTTAAGTTATTAATTATAAAATAAATAAATATTTATATAAATATAGATTTTAATTGCAAAACAACAATTTAAAAATAAAGTGCTTGATAATTTTATTTTACTTCTCATTGTAATCATTACTAATGAGAAATAAATAAATTACTTTAATTAAACAAATTATTTTCCATTTTTATTCTTTGTTGACGAGTGCATAGATCTTAATTTGTTTTAATAATTAATTTCTAGTAAATGATTAATTAAATTCAACACAAACACAAAAAGAAAAAAAAAAGTTTCTTTTCAGGTGAAATAAAATAGTCAATATTTTTATTTTATTTTTCTTAATATATATTTTTTTAAACATAGTATGCCCTAAAAATATATCCTTTGAATATATATGTAACACTTCCTGATTTTCTTTCTTTCTTTCTATTTTATTTTATTTTAATTTTTTATTTAAGTATCACTAACAAGGAGAATATGAATAATTAATTTAATAATTAGAAAAAAACACTATTTTTTTTTTATATATATGTATAATAAAATATTTAAAAAATGAAATCCTTTCACTTCAATAATATTTCTACTTCTATAGTCATTATTAATGAAAAAGTAAATTGCAATTTTTAACTTCAAAAATACAATTTCTTAAATTTCTTTATAATATTTTGCTAAATTATTATAAAGAAAATATTATAAACACACACACATATATATATTTCGAGTTGATGCTAAATTATTTTATGGTAAATTATGCATTAAATTTAACCACCCACCCCTACAAAAAATAAAAATTAAAAATTCCAGTCGAAATAAATTATTTTACAAATGCTTGATCATTCTTTTGCTTTTAAATAAAAAATCATTATTAATCAAAGATTAAATTCTTAACCTTAAAGATTTATCTTCTATGTAAATAAATTTATTACTAACTTACATTTTATTCCTTGGCACTGAATATCTGTGTAATCCCTGATTTAATTTAGTAATTATTTTCTATTTCATAATTCATTAAATTTAACTCAACTTCTTTTATTTTTTATTTATTTATTTTTTCAGTTAAATAAAAAATAATTATTATTTGGATTTTGATGACAAATTATTTATTTTAAGCAAATATTCTAAAAGGAAAAAAAAAAAAAAGGATCGAACCGGGGACTTTCCAGACAGCAGAAAGTTACTCTGCCACAGCGCCACTGGCTACCTGCAGAGAGTTCTCCCTCAGTCTTAAATTATATTTTACAGCTCTTAAATAGAATCTTCACAATTCTTTCATTATAAACTATGAATGTTATTTAAAACTATGAATCTTATTTAAAAATGGCTGACAACGTTGGATATATTCGCTTTTGACCACCTACTCGCTGTGATTGGTCAAAAGTATCCGGTACCGATAAAGTTTTATATCTCCGCACTGGGCTTCCGTTACCGGCTTCCAATACGTTCGTTGTAGGGAAAAGTATGAGTCTCGAAAACGTGAGTGCCGGGATCTTGGAAATTCGGTACCGGGAAGTTTCCGCCACGGAAACTTCTCGGCATGTTCGTTGTAGGGGTCCTGGACAGGCTCAGACTTTTTTCCCCCCCGTACATACTCGCGCCAGGCTAAGCCTGGATTAAATTTTCCCCGGACCGTGACACCCTGTTTTTTTTTTGTTTTTTTTTCATACTTCATTCGTTAATTAACAAAGATTGTAAATGATAAAGCGTTTCTTTAATTATTTATTTCACACAATTTTATATGCTATTAGATTACATGAAATCTTGTTTTGCTAAAAAGTGTTCATAACTTCAAAATGATTGTCTCTTTCTTCGCGCTCTGATTTTTGTAAATATATTTAGCATGTCTCAAAAGGGATGTATGTTATTGAAAGTCACAATTTCAAGTTCCCTATTCAAAGTGGCATAAACATTGCTATTAGTTTGAACACATGAACAAACAAAAGAAATGAAATACATCACGGTTCATGAGGCTTTATGTCCTATGTTCTAGAGAATCTAAGGACTATGAACGTTAATTTTTAATTATTTTTTCTCTGCTGTCTAGAGTAATGAAATCAACATCATTTTCCAGATACGTGAATGCAGTTTTTCCCTTTTTATTTTTATTTATTTATTTATTTATTTTGAAAATAGTTGGATTAGCATTAATATTGCGCTGACAGGGTCATACAAAAAGATTCGAATGCATTACGGGATATAAACGGAAATTGATGAAAACAGACTTCAGTAGTACTAACCATTTTTAATACTTACCTATATTTAACGTAGACAAACATCAAACCGTCTCAATTATATATATATATTAAAAACAAAAACTATTTTATTTACGAGACAGATCTTTAGTTAAAATACATTTAAAAACATTTAAAATATAGACGTTTCGAAACCCGTCATGAAGCATGCGCACTGGCTTCTCAATATTCGGTACTTCTATAAATTCCTGGTGTATTTATGTAATGCTTGCAAATTATATTGTAGTGATACTGTTGAGGTAACCTGGACGGGTTTCGAAACATCTAAATTTTAAATGTTTTTAAATGTATATTTTGTTTTCAAATATATTTTAACTAAAGTTTTGTCTCGTAAAAAAAAATAGCTTTTGTTTTTAATACTTACCTATATTGTTTCATAATTATTTACACTTTCAGTTTCACTCTCTGTCTCTGTGTGTGGCCTTCTCTCAGTCTGCAATAATATATTTCTGTTTACATGTGATTGTCAGTCTTCTAAGTGAGCCCAGTTTTTGTTAACTGATTTTTTCCAGGCCGGGCCGGACCATAGATTAAAATAAATAAGTAAACGAGACGGATCGGTCTCGGGCCGAAATTTTGATTGTTATACCGGACCGGGCCGTGTAAGGAAAGCTTTCTGTTCGTGCAAACCTCTTTAAAGAAGTGTGAAAATGCCCCTCCCTGTCTATGTCCTGAATTGTATATATTCAAAATTTTCACTTTAAGTGCGCAAAATGTCTTTTGGTTGTGTTTCATTTTCTAGAATTCTGGTTTCATCAATTAAACAGACAGCGTATGGTTCAGTTGTGATGTGGCACTATTGTATGAAGAACACAAATTTCACCGAAATCAATTAATCACTTTCCACTAAAGACACGGAAAACTTTAACAAAACAAAGAAAGCCAAGCTGCAAACACCAAGATAATTCCCACCCGATCTCTGCGGATGGAAAGAATTTCAAGGGGAAAAGGGGACTTTTTAAAAATGATTATGGTTTTATTTCTGAAATTTCAGTTGAGATTGAGGAGGATGGGGGGGGGGGACATAAGTTTTTATTTACAGACTCAGGTTTCAAAAAAAAAATTCCTTCTTTTTTTTTTAAGTTTTTATTGAAAGTCTAATTAGCCATATGTTAGGGCGGGCAGATGTTTTTCCAGGTCGGGCACTGCCCGTACTGGCCCCCCTCTAGCTACGGGCCTGTGTCCATAAATTCTATAAAAGCCTAATTTTTACATTGCTTCATTTCTTTGATTATAATATTATTAAACGTATCAGTTCATGCATATAATATCAGACATTTTCTTTTAGTTATTATATTAGGCGTAATTTTACACTGAGAACAAAAAAATATACCGCCTTTCTCTAGAATGAATAAGTGGCTATTTTCTAAATCCCTTAACTAGAAATATTGATTTCCGAGCTATGCGCATAAGGCACGCCAATAAACTGAATAGACCAAAATTATCGAGAATTTCTATTGTACACATTTCTAGATGGCGAAACAATATTCTGAATACTCTAAATGCTCTGAATCATTTATATAGCGATAAATTCTCGCTTGATTTTCTAGAATTGAGTAATAAACCAAGATTATATTTGCAGAAACCCGCCACTTGTAGTCTCATTTATTCGCAGAGATTTTTAAATAAGTTTGCCCTCGAGAATATAGGCAAATGCTCTAGAACTCTAATAGGGGCTTCAAGAACTCGCTTTCCAAGGGGACTAGAATTTATAAGGATGACATGAAACTATTTTTTCTAGAGCCACAATTTAGATTCTAGATGTCAGTTACAGAATTTTTTCTCAGTGTATTAAACTTTCAACTTATCATCGTAAATAATACTGTTTTATAATAAGTTTCCTGAAAAATGTTTTGTTGTTCGAACAAACAAGTCAATGCATATTTAAATCTGTATTCAAGGATAAAAAAAAAAAAAAATTTAATCTACTCAGTTACTTACTTTTCCAGTTTTCTTTTTTCTTTTATATTTGAAGAGCGTTTCATGAAATTTAAATATAATTAAATTATTTCTTGAAAAATTTCAGTATAAATAAGAATCAAATTAAAAAATTTTCCCTGTTAAAAAATCTCGTTTGGTTTGAGTAGTTTTGGTACAGTTAAGGGGACATACGACCCTTAGAACTTCAAAAAACATCGATTTAATTATAGTCTTTTTTTTTAATTAAATTATTGTTAACTAAGCTTCATTGGGCCTGTCTAATTGTTACTAATAAGTTTATTATGAATTTTGGAATATAATTCAAATTCTATGGTGAATTAATTAATAATTTATGTGTTAATAATAAATGTTTCTTTTTCTTTTTCTTTTTTTTTTTTTTTTCACATTCTTGAGATTTTTACAGTTTATGTAACATATCAGATCCTTCAATCTAAACCTAAATTTGTTTAAATTTAGGATAAAAATATATTTTAAAAAAATGTTTAAAGATCATTTTTTTTTTTTTTTAAATAAAATCTGAAGTATCAGCTGTATGAAAAATAGGGGAAGGGGGGATACAAATTTTGGTTCAGTTTGAAGGATCTGATATGTTATATAATCTATGAAAATTTCAAGAAAAAATATTAAATAGTTTCAGAAATATCCTGCGCGCAAAGTGAAAAAAACACATTTCTTATTAACACATAAATTATTAAATAATTCACCATATAATTTAAATTATATTCCGTAATACATAATAAACTTATAGGTAACAATTACACATGCCCAATGAAGCTTAGTTAACAATAATTTACTTTTAAAAAGACTATAATTAAATCGAAGTTTTTTGAAGTTCTAAGGGTCGTATGTCTCCGTAAAGGAAGAAACGCAAAATGTCGGATAAAGATATAATTACAGGGTTGTCAATCATAAAGTTCGCCTGTTTACAAGGCTCTAGAGTTACAAGGCTCTAGCCTATAACTCCAAACGAAACAAAACTTTATTAATATGTAGTACAAATGATGAGCCCTGTGAAAATTGAAATAAACAAGTTGAAATTTTTCTCAATAACTGGATCTAAGATCTAATGCAAATTTTGCAGATTTATTCTAACAATTTAGGTCAATTAAGACGAAACATACAAAATTTATTTATTTGTTTGTTTGTTTTTTATATAAAAAAAATTGCAAAAATCACCTTAAACAGAAAATTTATTTTACAGATATTAATTTTTTTGGATACATTCCATCAATTTCGGTTAATCCATATAAAACATATAAAAATTACTTTGTTTTTAACAAAAAAAAAAAAAAAAAAAAAACTGAAAAAATAGCTTTTTAGATGTTGGTGCAGTTGACAATTTTACCTGTTCACTAAAATTGTAACTCTTTTTTATTTATTTTTTTTTTCAAAGTTTAGCTTTTTTTTTTTTAATCGATTTTCGCAGAAAGCATAACTTGTTCTACATACTAGTAAAAATTTGTTATGTTCGGAGGCATAGAACCAGCTCTAGATCCTTCTGAATAAGGGAACTTTAATTATAGAAACCCTGTATATTGCCGGAAATGAAATTTGAAAGAAAAATAAAATAAACATATTGCACACGTAAGTTGTATGCTTAACATATTCAATTGCCTGTTTTTTTTTTTTTTTTTTTTTTTTTTTTTCTGTTTTAGGTTTGATAAGGTTCACATTTTTTCTCTGAATCTTCCACAATTATAATTATACTAGATGTTGTATCCGTTCTTCGCATGGAAATTAAATTATTATTCACAGTACATTCTTAAAAATATATATGCTCTTAATTGAAGCTTATTTTTACTCATATATATATTGCTTTTAATTTGCATAACTCGTTGTGCACTGATTTGAATATGAATTTTCTGAATGCCCAAAATACATAATTTTTACTGCCAATTACGTTCTGATAAAGAGTACATTAGCCAGTAAATAAAAAGCCGCCAAGAGGGTCCTATACTAAAGCTGTACCTTTTCTTCAATATTCAACTGCATCGGGAATATATTAGTACTTTCTTCATTGAATTACCATCAAATGCTGAATATATGTCAATACTTGAATCCGGTATCGATAAAAGGGAATCTCTTAACACGTTGAGCGCCTCGGAAAATCTTAAGGATATCCCCGTCAGACCACGCACGTTGCTTGCAAGCGCGTTATGTTTAAGGTGTTTGATTATATTTCATTAAAATGCCTTAATGACATAATCCTGTAATAAATAAAAATTAAGTAAAATTTAAATGATTTTTCAGTAATTACTTAAAACAAAGTAATTTTTTTTTTTTTAGTTTTATATCATATTTTACACTGTCAGCCACCGGTGATTAACACGACTTTATACTATATTGTACACTGTCAACCACCAGTGTTTGACGCAGCCTAAACTGAAAGTGCAGTGTCAGCCACTGATGGCTGACATGGCACATAAAATCGAGAAAATATTTATATTTTAGAAAAACTTTAGTAGCCCTACTTGGCAAATTTTGAAATTTGGCACCAAAGTAGTTCGATCGTTTCTCACCGAATTCTTTTCTAATGTAACTGCGATAAGCATTTTAATTCGTAGTCAAAATGGGGCAAAAATTTAAACGTCAGTAAGAGAATACTCTACTGAAACCGTTATACATTAACATGACTTTTCTGGGAAATTACTCTAAAATTAACAAAAGTACAAAAAAAAAGTTTTGTTCTGAATTTGGAAACTAATGTATATTAATATATCTATTTTTTTCCCATGCACCTATTATTACAGCAATATTAGAAAGTGTGGTAAAAATGAATCAGCTGATTGTAGGGGAGGGTACATGACACTTTGGTCCCGCCGTTTTGGTCCCGCCACTTTGGTCCCGCCGAATTGGTCCCGCCACTTTGGTCCCGAGGAAATTTTGGTCCCGCCATTTTGGTCCCAATATCAGGAATTATCAAAGTATTACAGAAAAAAAGCGAAATTCTTTTTCATATTTCGAATTTTTGTCATTTAACTTGAAAACATTGGGGTAGGAAAAGTCAAAATTATCATCATCATCATTATTATTATTATTATTATTATGCAACAGAAAGTTGAAGTAACAAACAAAACTAAAAAAACGTCTAAAGTTTTGAGATTTAGATCTTTTTTTTGTACGATAGAGGAAAGAGGACAGCAAATACATGAGGGAACTCCGGGTAAAAGAGAACTTAGATGAATGTTTTCAATTGGAGAGTTGAATATCTACAACCTTTGTTGAAAATGATGTAACTATAGGACACATGGAACAGAAAATTTATTATTTCGGATCAAATTTTGAATGATAAAGGTATTAGTTATCAGAGCAGATCTAAGATTTGTTAATTTATCTAAGTCTACAAAATTTCAGTTTAAATAAAATACAAGTTTTTAATATAAAACACTGTAATGCATTTCTTAATTAGCACATTCATATTTAGAGTGCTCGAATGCAAAATTTGTAGGAGATCGATGCTTTATCGAAGCATCTCTTAAATGTTAGAGTTTAATAATAAAAGAAGATGCGAGGAACCTAAATAATAATCTCGGGAATAATTTGTACAGATCTGCTAAACTTGAGTCATTTTTTTCTCTGTCAATCCGGATATATTTGTCAAACACAGGAAATAGTTACATATCACATAAAATTGGAAAAGCGTTTTATATTCCATTGTAACCCCTTACAATATTATTTAAGAAAATGTCCATTAAAAGCCCCTCCCACCCCTTTTTTCATTTCTGAACATTTATGCTTGCAATGCTCACAGTTAATTAAATATTGGTCTACTTACATTTTTTCATTTTTAAAATAAAGCCATTGTAATTGAAAGAAAAGTAATTTATACTCATATATACACAGTTAGCGTAATTAAATATCACGGACAAACAAACATGCATTTTTTTTATTATTATTATCAATATAACACAGATTTTGAAATAAATTCCTCTTAGATTAATGATAAAAATTAAATCACAATCAAATCGAATGAAACGTATCTCTCTCTCTCTCACACACACACACACACATATATATATGAATAAATTCATATATAAATCCAAAAGCTTCATAAATGATACCAAGCTTATGCTTACGAAGAAGAGTCTATGATGGGAGCAGGCCAATAATTAGTTCTATGAAAGAAATAGCATTCTGCCACTAAAAGCAAATTATATTTGATATCATAAGATTTTCTTTCTTTCTTTTTCCCCTTTTTTAAACAAATTTTTCTGTATTTTATTATTTTTAAAAGAATTCAAACTTTATCAATAAATATAATCAAATGGGAATTCTTTTTCTAATAAGAAAGTACTTTTGTTATTGTTAACTACTTTTAAAATCACAAAATTTTGTCGCTGATAGTAAATTAAAAATCAAATTACAATTGAAGCAAGTTAAATGGAAATCAAATGAAAAAAAATCTCAATATATATATATATATATTTATATATATATATATATATATATATATATATATATATATATATATATATAAACATTTCATATATATATATATATATATATATGAAATGTTTGTAAAAAACTAGTAAAAGTAGTACAAAATTCTCCGAATCTCAATAGCTAGGCAGCAATCGTAATGTCAAAAATTTATATATTTATCTGTAAGATATTTCTTAATTAAAGATATTCTAATAACACTTCAATTTTCCCGTATCAGTAAATATGTTATCATATTAAAAAACTGATACATATTTAAAAAATTGCAAAAAATTGGCGACACCAAAATGTCTCGGGACCAAAATGGCCAGGGACCAAAATTTCATCGGGACCAAAACGGCAGGACCAAAATGACGGGACCAAAGTGATGGGACCAAAACGGCGGGACCAAAGTGTCCTGCTTCGGCAGGGGAAGGGTTAACTTTTTGACAATTGTAGCATTATTTGAAATTATTTGTTATGAACTTTTTTAATTATTATTATTAAAAGATAAAGCAAGCAAAACTTATTTACAAAGATACATTTTCAGCTTTTCACTTCTATTTTCTATTTATTATTTTTTTTTTTCTTATTTAATACAATAATCCAGTGAAAAATGTAATTTCCTTAAATTATCATATAAACAATATAGCATTTTTTTTTTTTTTTTTTTAAGATAATATGTGCAATGGTTATTTTTTAATTTAAATACCTAAATATGGTATTTATAAACATTTTACAAAAATAATTACATAAAAATTACGAAAAAATAAAATATGAAATACATGTTAAATGTAATAGATCCTCCTTTTACATATCTTTCTTTACGGCTTTTTACAGAACATCTAATCTTCATTGCTTGCGATAAAATGTGTTTTACATACAGAACAATCAAAATATTCTAAAAAAAAATTAAATTTTTAAAAAGAACTTTAAAAAATAAGGAAATATATCGTCGAGAACACAGAAGAAAGCTTAGAATTTATATTTAAAAAACAAAACAAGGAATAAAAAGTTGAGTTTTTTGTCAAATATAGTTATTTTAACGTATCTAAATACCTAGGTACAGTTTTCAGCTGGTTACAGAAGCGATTGTTGCTCATATCTGTAAATCTAATTAAAATTTTAAAAAGATCGATAGATATAATTTTGAAGTTGGGTACGTACAGGCCCTGATTACCCAATAGACACGAGAAGCATGTGCTTACCCATGGAAAATTTTTAAAAGACCCCAAATTTTAAGCTTGTGGTTTAAAAGCATTATCTGATTATAAAACGTCACAGTCCTACCTGACTGTACAACTAGCATGTCTAGATTATATAGGATATATGCTAATAAAGCTTTTACACATTCATTTATAATGGAATAATTTCGTATGTTGTGATGAATGTAGGCTTTCAGCAGTTTATATCTTGGTACAAAAATCAAGTGATTTTGCTTGTCTATATTTTAAGCGAATTTGCTTGTCCTCAATTCCAGGTAACTACAAAATATAATGAAAAATTTATAAATATTTCAAGATGTTTCTATGAGTGTTTAGACCAAGAAGTCAGTGGGGGGGTCCCCAAATGGATTTGTGGCTCCCCTCAATTGTAAGGTTAATTGGGTCCTGGGTACGTACTTAAACTGCAGGCAAGAGTCATCGAATTCCGTCCAGTCGGTTTCACGTAAAACCCGGTCGAAAACAAAGTTTTATATACCTCCACCTCTCCTATAAACACAGAAAAAATATTCTGAAATCCTTTTTGTGTTTCTTAATATCTATAATGTAAAGAAAACACAAGTACGCATACGATGTTTTTTTTTTTCAATTCCTACTATTAGTTCACAATCTCCCTATATCTTGTACAAATATTGCAATCAATTTTTAACTAATTTCCCGACTAGCTAGAAATTTTAAACTTTCAGGATTGCTCAGAACACGGTGACAACACAATACTTCGAAGTCCGATTTTCGAAATTTTTATTAGTTTTCTTATAATTAATTAAAATGTGAAAATAATGACATCATAATAGCGTTAAAATAGCCAATAAAATATTAGCTATAATTTAATTGTTGCCAAAAAAAATAAATATATATATATATATATATATATGAGTTTATTTTCTTTCGAAATAAAAATAAATACATTTAATTAAACGTGAACATTAAAAATTATAAAAAGTTAAATTATGCATCTCGCAAAAATTGACGTCATTATCAATTTAAAAACTTTATGCACATTGGTAAGAGCTCTATGATTCGTCAGAAAATTTAAAACATGGTATATAAAAAGTTTTTTTTTTTTTTTTTTTGTAATTATTTTTATTTAATTTTGCAAGCGCGCTTTTTATTTCCTAATTCAAAATTTAAAAAAAACTATTTCGATAACGTTTGTAAGTAGGAATTGGCTTTAAAAAAATTTATATTACGTACTTTTTTACCCGTACCTCTAAATCTAATCAAAGTATTGAAATGTTCTTTAGATATAATTTTAAGTTGGGTATAGATCAAATCCCCGTAAAAGTGTTGTTGAATTCCGAAAACATCAAAGGCTTTATTTCCTGCATCGTTTGTATTTGATGGCGTAGCGAAAGCCTCTGAGTTGCACTGATAAACTGTACAATTTTGAATAAAAAATTTCCGTTTCTTTTAGAAGTTATGCTAGATTCCGAGTGATATTTCCACTTTTTGTCTTCAAATCTAGAATTCTTTTCCTACCAAGCATGATATTTCTTTTAGCAGCCTTTAAACTTTATTTTCTTCAATGGTTTGCTGAATCAGATTACAATTAACATTTCTGGTGCCTTCTTCAATCTTCTTCCTTCGAGTTTTACATAGTTCTGAAAATTTAAAATTTGCAAAAATATTTCCCTTTTAGTATTTCATTTTTCTTCTCTTTTTCATAAGCAGCAATCGTGTCTTTCCTGGGATTTTCTTAAAAAGGTTTTTTTTTTTTTTTTTTTTTTTTTTCCCGTACCAGAAATACACACACACTCATATATATGACAAATCATAGTCTCCTAAACCAGATGCCTTCCGCGTGGCTCGGAAACTTGGCATCAGTTCAAGCGGTAAACCGCGCCGCCTGGTATAGATTTCGTGATTTTTTGTATTCAACATTCACCAAAAATTTTTAAAAGTGGGATTTGATATACATAAAAGGCGAATAGAATCGAAGGAACGTCGATTATATATATCATATACCATTTCTTAAAATTATTGGTGACAGATGAATAAAAAAATCGAGCAATCTGTACCAGGTGGCGCTGTCTACCGCTTGAACTTTTACCGAGTTTTCGAGCCACGCGGAAGGTATCTAGTTTAGGAGGCTATGGACAAATTCACTTTCGTCAAAAATTCTTGATTTTTTAAAATTATACTATAACTAATTCATTATTTCTTCTTAAATAACTTTCTTTATATATTAATCTGATGATACTCCTCTCACCAAAAGCATAAGGAAAATTTTCATACTGACATTAAAAAAAAAAAAAAAAAAAAAAAAAAAAAAAACTTTGGTTTTTACAAACCTTTTGAACAAATATTATTTCTACTTCTTTTAGTAATATTTTCAACGTTCAATATTTGCTAATACTCAAATAAAATCTCGAGATTTCACCACGCAATCAAAACGTATTATTTATTTTATTACTCTGTGCTTTTTGAAATCAATGCTTGGCTAGATAAATCGACTCATATTATTTAAACTTAGATGAAGAAAATTTAATGTACGATTCAGAAAGGTAAGAAAATAATTTCCTAGGAGATAATTTCCTATAATTTCCAATTATAAGAATTAAATTATTTTAAAAAACATCAAGTGTTATCATAAATAAGAATCAATATTTTTTAATGTTTTTGGAAGAAACAAAAATTAAATATTTATTGGATTTAGAAAATAATAATAATAATATGTAAAAATCTGAAATTTCAAACAAAGAAACTCCTCGAATTGAAGTCAATTAAATGTACTTGGGATCGTTTTGTTATACTTTGAAATTGAATTAAATAATTTTCTTTTTTGCGTGTAAAATTCTCTATGCAAATCATAAAATCTTTTTACGTAATTTTTAACGAAAATTGCGATTAACAAAACAATTATAAGACTATAATATGTATCTGGAATTTTTTTCAATTGATATATTTATTAAGTATTAAAACATAAATTTTCTTTACCTAAATTATTAAAAACAGTATATATTCAAAGTATGCTCCCTTTTTTCCTTTTTTTTTTATGATTAATTTCTCATGTTAATCAATAAAGATTTTTTGTATATTTTTTATTAAAAATTTTTACATACATTTCTTTACTTTTCTTTTTCTTTTCTTTCTTTCTTTCTTTCTTTCTTTTTTTTTTTTTTTTTTGTTTGTTTGTTTGTTTGTTTAGCAGCAATTATTTCCAACTTATGTGTAAATACGCAATTATTTACATCTTATGCTATGACAAGTTATGAATTATCGAACTATCTGTGAATCATCTTTTTATTTACACAGGTCCCGGGGGAAGGACACTTCCCTCCCAGGAGGAAAGCAATGCTCCTACATGCACACATTTTTTTTTTTCCTACTATTATCAATAATTCATGTAAATTTTACATTCATGCGTTAAAAATAACTCACATTATGTACATTTATATGAAATTTTGTCTTATACTGTCATGTTAAGTACTTAGAAGAAAACAAAATAGGATGGCCAGCACCACCTGTTGAGCGATTGGTTCCCAAATCTAATCAGCACCAGTTTAGGTCAAGGTCCAACTGAATGCCAGTTTAGTCGAATCTCGTTCATATTAGGGGCTATAATTCGAAATTGCTAGAATTGCATTTTTAGTTGTGTTAAGCGTTTCTTACAGTTTCGAACAAGGTTTAAGAAAATATGATGACATTAATCAGTTTTTCTGCCTGTCTGCTTGCCCACCTGTCCGCGCTCCATTTCCGAGTAAACCCAATTTCTGCTATATGTTGTGACTCGCCGTTAAAAGGTTAGCGCAAATTTTTCTGAAGATTAGTCAGTCTAAGAACACGATTCGATAAGGATTTATTAACCAAAACCGTATAAAGTGTACTTTTTTTACATAGGAATTTTTGCTAGTGTTCGGATACTTTTGTTATCGACTGTATTGCGATAGGCAGTTAAAGGGTTAACTCGAATATCTCAAAAGATAAGGATACGTCCAATAGTTTTTTTTCGACAAAAAAAAAAAAAAAAAAAAAAAAAAACTGCTAACCAGACAGAAATAGTAAAACGGAAACGATAAATTTCTTTAAATATCGTTATTCCATACAAAAAAAAAAAAAAAAAAAAGAAGAAGAAGAAGAAAAGAGCGAAAGAAAAATGAGTATCTGGAGTTTTTTCATTCATCTTTAGTACATAAACTATTCATAAATTTTATTGCTAAATTATCTGTGTGTATTCCAGTGTATATTTACTCGGGGAAAGACATCCAAAAGAGAGTAAAATGGCCGTCTTTCCCCGAGAAAAAAAGGCATCACTTTTTGCCCCCCCCCCCCCCCTGATCAATCTATGTCTTATTACTATATCTATGTTTTTTCTTTTCGATAATAATGATTTTAACTCTACTATTTAGATAAATTTGATGAAAATCTGTTTAGAATTTAGGTTTGTAGTTGTATCTAGCTGCTTTATATTATTTAATGACGTCTGTGATAAATGAGGGGTTAAACTACTTAACATGCAAAATCACTGAAATTCCTACTTGTCTGCAGAAAGAATGGCGAGGGAAGACTTATTAATGATAAATATATCATATATCTATTATTAAAAGAATTCATTTATATCTGTGAATGGTATTTAAGGCGTCTTTAACACATTCAGTACTATTATAGTGTAAAAATATAGTTTGACTTTTTTAACAAGGAACAAACTATACAAAATAATATACATACG
This sequence comes from Salticus scenicus, assembly GCA_963930645.1. Classification (NCBI taxonomy): domain Eukaryota; kingdom Metazoa; phylum Arthropoda; class Arachnida; order Araneae; family Salticidae; genus Salticus; species Salticus scenicus. The sequence continues at coordinate 136,525,702 of OZ005662.1, read as the reverse complement.
GTTAATGATAATAATAATTATTATTATAGAAAATCAGAAATATGCTGTTCATCTCGCATTATTAAGGTATCTGTCTGGGTTAAAATGACCATTTCTGACAAAAAAATCAATTTTCTGTTTTTTATTTGGTTTTAAAGAATAGACTTTTAGCTTTCTAAAACACCTTTACTTTTAATTGTACGCTAATTAGAACTGAAGTTATAGCCAATTAAGTAAACCGGAAGTGAGATTCTTTAAGACAGGAAGTGCTCGATCTCGCCAGTTTAAAGAGCTGGCAATAGGTAAACATTGGTAATTAGGCTTGATTTCACATTTATCTTTAATTTAAATCATTCAGGTTTTTTTTTTTTTTTTTTTTTTTTTTTATTATTATTATACCCCATGTATTTATTTATTTTTTCCAACAAATAATTACACATTAAGTAAAATCTTTAAATGCGTTTTCTGAAAAACTATATTTTTCGATTTTTGTGTATGCGATAAACCTGATTTCTCCAAAAGTTTTCAAGTTATTTCTGTGAAATTTCTTTACAGTATATAACAGATTTCCAGTCACGCAATGAACTAAAAGATATGTTCTATGTACTATTTTAAAGATTTTACATGTGTTTACTTCCTAAAAAACAGATTTTTTTTCGGAAAATTCTGGTTTTTTCTCTGTTAGTATATTTACTAGTTACTATATTTCAGTCAATTTTAAGAATATCTCTTAACTTTTAGTTCAATGCACAGATAAGGGTCATATCATTATGTATTTCAATGGATATTGAATCATATTAATTTTTATCGAGTATATGAGGTTTGGTGTAAACGTGAAATTTTGCTCATTTTTTACACAAAATCACCTATTTTTCTGCAAAATAAAGAAATATTTGCTTAAAATGTACTATTTTTCATAATTCTATGTCCGTTTATAACTGAAAATATAATTACTTAATGCATAGTGTGCTTTTTTAGAAAAAAGTGCTCCGTACCCAGACAGATACCTTAAATAATGTATTGCGATATTAAAATAATTAATCATAAATGAACAATCGCACAATCATTATTTATCACGTTAGGAAATAAATCTTGTCATTTTAAAATTATACAAAGTTTATTAATTTAATTTTCTGTATCAATAATAACATTCCACACACAAAAATAAATAAATATTTTATTTCTCATTGATGAACTCTAATATCCACCATCTTACTTGTGAAAGGCTTGTGACAGCTTACGAGAGCGTGCAGGCAGTCGCAAATTTTTATGACAACAATCACAACTTTACGATCCAATATGGCCGATGGCGTTGCATTTGTATCAAAATTACGACTACGATCCGATTTGTGATCAACGATAGCTGCGATTGTTTCAATAGTATGCCTTGCTATGAATTCATACAACAAAAAAGTGATTAAGTATAAAGGTATTCTAAATAATTTTGTCAAAAGTTCAATCTAAATACATATTTATACATATGATGTAAAAAGCGTGTGGAAAATACATTATAAAAGATTTCCCTTGAAGAATAATGTAAGAACTCTCATTAAAAAAAATAATAATAATTGTGAAGTGTTATAAAATATTTTTTGCAATCAACACAGTGATGCCAGATTGAGGATTTTGTCCCCATTTTGGGGATTTTCGAGGCTTTTGGGACCAGACGGTGGCGGGCCTCCAAACCCTAACAACACACTTGTCCTTAATACATCCTGAAGACGTCCACAAGTAGAAGGAGAAGGGGTATTGAGCGCCAGCAGGAGTAAGGGGTTGAGGGGTGAGGGAGTATGAGGGGTTGAGAGGCTCCTTCTACTACTACCCAGTCAGCGTGTTATCTTATCAGCGTCCTTCCGGTGTCGCGTGAGCCTGAAAGATAAGGAAGTTATTATCTTGAATGAATATTATTTTCTTAATTATGATTTTAAAATTAATTTTAAACAGAAAAAAATTATGATTTTTAAAAAGAGAATTTCTTATTTTCGATCAGATCTTTTTTTTAATCTGTCAACACATTTTTCTTATACTTAAAAAAAAAATAAAGAGATATACTGACCTTGGAATCGAACCCGAGACTTTTTCTCTCTCTCCGAACCTCTGGTGTTTGACCTCGCGACCATAGCCCCATCATTTAGAGATAAATAAAGAGATATACTTACCTTGGAATCGAACCCGAGAGAAAATATTTCCGCGGGGTAGTAGTTTACAAGCGATTTAACCACTATCCCACAGGAATATAACTGAATGGGCTGATTTAAGATATAATTAGGTGTTTTTAAGTAGATTTCATTAAGTATTCAACATGAAATTTAAATAAAGAGATATACTCACCTTGGACTCGAACCCGACACTCGAGGACTTACCATTTTTCACGATGGTCAGAAAATTTAATTGAATGAATTTAGGTGTTGTCATTCAGATATTGTAAATTTATATTAGTAAATTTTTATAGAGTTTATAGAACATGTTGATTTAGGAGAAAATAATTATGGTAATGAATAGTATTATAAAATTAAGTGTTTTTTGTATACAGATATTTTTGAGGTTCCATGAACCAATCAAAAGCATGTATTTTTAATAAATAGTATTATAAAATTAAGTGTTTTTTATATACAGATATTTTTAAGGTGCCATGAACCAATCAAAAGCATGGATTTTTAATTCATAGTATTAGCATTATGAAATTAGGTATGAGGGTTTCTAAGTGATTTTAGTACGCAAGTTTCAGAAAATACCACGGAAAACTTTAAATATCTACCAGCTTTGAATCTGGTATAAAGAATGGGTTTAAATTATGATGAAATTACTTACAATCTATCTAGATAATAATTAAATTTCTACTATTTTTTAAAATTTCTTATTAACTAAGTCTTTTAGTAAATTAGTAAATTTTTACAGAGTTTATAAAATTAAGCACTTTGTGGAATTAAGTGTTGATTATATATATAAATAATTTTGGGGTTTTTTCAACCACATAATAATTATAAAATTAAGTGATTTTAGTACGCTAGTTTCGGAAAACTTTAAATATCTACCAGCTTTGAATCTCGTATAAAGAATGGGTTGAAATCTATGTAGATAATAATTAAATTTAAACGATTTTTAAGATTTCTTATTAACTAAGTCTTTTAGTAAATTAAAAAACTTGTGAAAAATAAGATACCTAAAATTGCTATGGTATATACTATAGAAGGTTAATTTCAATAGGGTTTTTTTATGTCAGTTATGTTCAATTAAGGTACTTAAGGTTTTTTTTTTTTTTTTTTTTTTTTTTTTTTTAATATGATTAAGCATAGTTTTCGTTGATTTTTAGTGCATAATTAAGGAAATTAATTATTTTTCAGGGAAATAAGCATTATTTTTGGTGTTTCATTAGTAATTTTAATGAAAAATTGTGATATAATATAATTTAAATAAATAAGACTTACCTTCAGTGTAGATGTATCACGTCTTCCCTTTCCAATCGAGCAGGATGAAATGATAGATAACAATTATCTGTTGTTTTATCATACGGTTATAGTACCTTCTGACGTAGCGAAAACAAACATTTTTTTTTTTTAATATTCTTATATATGTGAGAGATCTGAAACTTAAATTCACAATAATAGCTATATGAAATTAAGTTCTATTTAGATACAAATATTTTGAGGACATATGAATTTTATTTTGAGGTTACATGAATTTTATTTTTAGAAAGTTTCACATGTGGGAGATTTAAATATTATGTAAGAAGGCATTTTTATGTAGATAATTGCTAGATAAGCAGTTTTCGTTTAAAAAATATATATGTGATTTAGGATGAAACTTTGATAGGGAATTCACATAGATAATTACTGAGTTGCGATAACTGATAGCGTTTCCCAAATATTTAAAGTGTTAACCAATATCAATCGTTTTTATTTTCTTGGATAAAGTCTATTGATATATTTTTATCAACTAGCTATTAATAGTGTAAAGTTTAACTAAGAATTAATTAATAATTGCGTTGAGGTTTTAAATGCGCAATGATGATATTTTTAGACATGTACTCAGCTTTGTTATGACGTAGAATTGAACCCGTCACCTTTCAACTGAAGTCTTAACCAATTAGAAATTTATTAAATTTGGAATTGAACCCGATACTTTTCAACTTAAGTGCTCATATTTAATATTGTATTTTTAGATAAAATGAGTGATTATTAAAAGTTAAGTATAATAGAAAAAGTAACATAGGAATTCACCCTAATGAAGTGATTTAGGATTAAAATTAAACTAAATTTGAAATATTTAATCAATGTTTAATGAAATGAGTGATTATTAAAAGTTAAGCATAATAGAAAAAGTAGCATATGAATATTTACAGTGCTTACTGCAACAGAAAACAAGCATAGAAAAACAATTAAAAATAGGTCAAGAAAAACATAAACTATATACAATCTGTTAAAATAAAATCAGTCTCAGTCCCTTTGATGACAAACGATACATTGCTGAAAATGAAATAACAAGTTTAGCATATGCACATTGCGAAATTGATTAAGATTTAATATTGCAAACTTAATTATATTGAGTGAAAGTATGATGTAACATATTAAATATTACTTGTAAATATTGTAAAAATGATGAAATACATTAAAGTTTAATACTTACTTTGTTATATTTTATGTGTATATATAGTACTTTTTGTGATGACATGCAACTTATTAGATGTACAATACTTATAAATGATGCAAAAATGTTGAAGTACATTAAAGTTTAATACTTGCTTAGTTATATTTTATGTGCATATATAGTACTTTTTAGGATGTAATGTAGCTTATTAGATGAACTATACTTATAAATGATGCAAAAATGTTGAAGTACATTAAGGTTTAATAGTTACTTAGTTATATTTTATGAATTTATATAGTACTTTTTGTGATGATATGTAACTTATTAGGTGAATGATACTTATAAATGATGCAAAAATGTTGACGTACATTAAGGTTTAATAGTTACTTAGTTATATTTTATGTGCATATATAGTACTTTTTGTGATGTAATGTAGCTTATTAGATGAACAATACTTATAAATGATATAAAAATGTTGAAGTACATTAAGGTTTAATAGTTGCTTAGTTATATTTTATGAATTTATATAGTACTTTTTGTGATGTAATGTAGCTTATTAGATGAACAATACTTATAAATGATATAAAAATGTTGAAGTACATTAAGGTTTAATAGTTGCTTAGTTATATTTTATGAATTTATATAGTACTTTTTGTGATGTAATGTAGCTTATTAGATGAACAATACTTATAAATGATATAAAAATGTTGAAGTACATTAAGGTTTAATAGTTGCTTAGTTATATTTTATGAATTTATATAGTACTTTTTGTGATGTAATGTAGCTTATTAGATGAACAATACTTATAAATGATATAAAAATGTTGAAGTACATTAAGGTTTAAGAGTTGCTTAGTTATATTTTATGTATATATAGTACTTTTGTGATGTTATGTAACTTATTAAATGAACAATACTTATAAATATTGCAAAAATGTTGAAGTACATTAAGGTTTAATACTTACTTAGTTATATTTTATGGGTGTATATAGTACTTTTTGTGATGCGAAACAAAATATTCCCGGGGGATAGTAGTTTACAAACGATTTAACCACAGGAATACACACTGTTTAAGATAGAAATAGGTTCACTAGTATTGAACATGGTGGCTTCTTTTGTGGTCACGTGATTTTTTCAACCAATCAGAAGCATGGATTTTTAATAATTATAAAATTAAGTGATTTTAGTACGCAAGTTTCGGAAAAAACCATAGAAAACTTTAAATATCTACCAGCTTTAGAATCCATGATGCGCAAATTATTTGTTTTAACATGATGATAAACTAGATTGCATTAAAATGATATATATTTGGCGTGAGAAACAAGGTTATAAAAAAATTGGTTGCTTTTCTTAGTGTATGAATTTAGGATATATTTGGCGTGATTTCACCGATAATTACAAATTTGATGGTAAACCTGTAGTATAAATGCACTCGCAAAGTAATTTTAATCAGTTGCTGCTATATTTTTTAGGAGTGCGCACGTTTAATTTTGTTACTTGGATTTTGTATAACACTCTACTTTCTAAAATTGTAGTGAGAGATGGATTTATCTGAAAAGGTGTCTATTCCAAATGAGTTGTCATCAAGCTTGGATACTAAGAAAGTACAAAAACTTTTAACTGTGTTTCTTGCAGTATGGTATTTAAACGAAAATGGGATTTGCTTCATCATATAAAAATTCATCTCAATGAAAAATCTTTTATTTGCAATGTGTGCCAAAAAGCATTTACCAGATCAGATGAGTTAAAGAGACATTTAAAAATTCATGAAAAGACTCCTATTGAACATAGATGTGAGCAATGTAGTGAATCCTTTAATCTCAAGTATCAGTTGCTGGTGCATATTAGAAAAAACCATCGAAAACCTTCACCATCACATTCCTGTGATGGATGTGCAGAAACATTTAGACAGAAATATAAACTTTTAGAGCATGTTAGAGAAAACTATCGAAAACCCTTATCGCAAGCAACATTAAAGGGAATGTCAAATTCTGACCGAGATCTGCTCAAGGAGAAAATTATGCATTTTAAAAGAAAAAATGCTCCTAATACATTTACAATAACCACATTTGATAATAAAAACAAAGATTTGGATTTGACGTCATTTTTTAATAATTTAAGAACTGACATTTTAAACGAATTAAACTTTCAATTAAATGACCAAGGAACATTGAAATGGTATATTAATGTAGAAGTTATTTTTAGTTGTATTTATGAAAATGGAGAGAAGGATTTTATTACTCAAAATTTTAGGTCAAAAAGTATAACAACTCTTTTAATAAATGATTTCAATAATGATCTTGAAAGCGCTTTTAACAAGATGAAAAAGTGTTTTGAAGAATTTAGCGAACAAGGATCAGGTTGGACATTAACAGAAATTTTCAAATTAGAACTTTGCATGACTAAATATGGTTCTTTTCAAATGTAATATCTGATTTTACCATATGTATTAAAATTTGTTAGTTGAATCTTATAAAATTATTGTAAACTTTGTTACAAAAACGATGCATGTAAAAATCTTATAATTTGAAAAATAAAAGTATGTGTATTAAAATTATATTTTTAATTATTTACCTCATATAAAAATTTTATGTAAAAGTTTAAACTATTAATCGGATTTTTAAAATAAATACACTTATGTTAATGTAGAGTTTTTTTTTTTTTTTTTTAATATGATTTTAAAATTATATATTTTAATATGATTTTAAAACTACATATTTTTATAAAACGTTATTTCATAAATAAATTGATATTTTATAGTAAATATAATCTTATCAATTTTAGAGACTGTATCAAAAAATCATAAACTTTGCAATTGGCACATAGTCTAGGAAATACTACTTAAAAGTTTAACTTTTCTGCATGTCTTAACAGACATGAACAAATTATTTGTTTTGACACGTTGATAAACTGAAATACTTTATAAGATTTAACTATTAAAGTAACATATTTGGCAAGATTTAGAATTGTTTTAATGTGTTTGAGGATAAACTAGAATATTTTACAAGATTTGGCTATTAAAATAACATATCTACTAAGATTTGGCGAGATTTTTTAATGTATTTGGCAATAAATACTAATTTGGAATTAAACATAGAGTATAAATTCAGTCTCGTAGAAAATTTAATCAGTTGTTGACTTGTTTTCGTGGTGCAGTTTTAATATAGCATTTTTAAAGTTTTACTTTGATTAAATTTATAATGGATCTATCTGAGGAAGTGCAAGTTTCTGTTCATCAACAACCCTCTTCATCATGTTTTGAAGATGAGACTTTACACTTAAAGGATGTAAAGCCATATATTTCTGATGTGTGTAAGAAAGCATTTAGTAGATTGTACGATTGTAAGAAACACTTAAAAATTCATGAAAAACCTCTCATAGGATATGGGTGTGAATACTGTATGGAAAATTTCACTCGTAAACGGGATTTTTTAAAACGTAATGCAAAAATTCATAAAAAGACTTTACATAAACACAGTTGTGATGAATGTAGTGAAGTCTTTAAGACTAAATAAGATTTATTTAGGCATAAAAAAATGCTACATCGAAAGGTTTTACCTAAATATCTATGTGTAGAATGCAACGAAAATTTTCGATATAAGTATGAATTATTACAACATGACAGAAAAAATCATCGTAAAGATTCTTCTGCTTACGTATGTACAAAATGCAATAAACGCAATACTCTACCAATCAACAACTTAGACAGTGAAAATATGAACTTAACGAATTTTTTGAATAATTTGAATACTGCTTTTTTAACCAACAGCTATTCTTTAGCCAAAAGCTTTCATGATGAAAATAACAATATATATTTATTAATATTTTTAAATAATGAAAATATGAATACCGAACGCATAACACAAAATAATGACTCACCAACCAACAACTTTGGGAGTGTAAATGCGGACTTAACGAATTTTTCAGATAATCAAAATAATGTTTACGGTTCATCAACCAGTGAAAATGTGATCTTATCAAATGTTTCGGATGCATACAACGTTTTACCCACTGCTAATGAAAATATGAGTATCGAATGTTTGACACAAAGTAATATTTATGACTCACCAACGAACAACTTTGAGAATATAAATGTGGACTTTACGAATTTTAATGTAGAGTGTATGAGTAATCAAAATAATTTTTCACCGGTGAGTGCTGATAACGACTTGTTGAAATTTTTGGATAATTTTTATGTAGAGTGTATGAGTCAATATAACCTTAACGATTTAACAACAATTTAGATTTTTATGAGCTTGTTTTTATATTGATAATAATAATGTAAAATAAAATATTTTAATCAAAAATTGTGTTTTTATTATGAAATTATTTTCTACACAACATTTCATCTTACAATAGATACGTTAAGTCACGAAAAAATCTAAACATGTGTAAACTTTTCTTACACATAACGTATTGTAAATGTATTTGTTTTGCTTTCTTATTAACTAAATCCTTTAATAAATTTTTATACAATAAGACTTAGTGATTTTAATTCGGTTTAAAGTAAATTACAAATGTGTTATAATATAAAAAAAGAAATCCCCCCCACAAACTGATATGGAACGAAACAGGCGAAGTGACTTATAAAAAGTGGCTATCAATGCACAGGGTGAATTATTACAAGCTCTTTATGATAAGTATATGCCTAAAACCTTTATTAAAAACAAATTTTTGTTATCGTCTATGCCCAAGGTGTGAAACCGTTTAAATGTAACACTATATTGGATAATTTTTTAATAACAGTGTTTTTTAACGTAAAACACATGTCTCTTTATTTATGTTTAAATATATATTAAATAAATGATATAAAAATTAGACTTACCTCAACACAGTTGTTAATTTGCGTCCTTCTCTTCTACTCGCATAGTTTGAAATGAGCGATAACGCTATTTCTTATCAAGATCACGTACTAAAAATTTTACTAGGCATAGTTTTTTTAACAAGAAAAATAAGTGTCTTCCTAGCAATATTTTGAGTACAAATGTAATAGCAATTTTTTTTTCTTTGAAAGTTAAAAAATAGTCTATTCTCTCTCTCTCTAGTAATTAATAATGTATTTATCTGCATATATTTTTAAAATCACGTATCTAATTATACTATTCGCATTTCTTTAAATATAAAAGAATTTATGACATTTATTTATTTGTAAATGCTACTTTTAAAGCACTTACCTATCTTCTAAATTAATGTATATATATATATATATTTACCTTATCCTCCCTGAACAGAAGATTGAATAGTGCATCTTTTTCTTTCTTTTTTTAATCTACTTTCTGTAAAAGTATTAATAAAAAGTGTTACGTGATTATTAGTCGTTCTTTGTATATGCATACTCAGATAATTTATTTCAGAGTGTACCACAGCTAACTGAGCTTCAGAAAATGCCCAATTTGTCTGTATAAAATCTGCTTATTATTATGATATTAACATAGGCACCGACTTTCAAAAACTTTAACGGGGGAAGAAAGGGGACAATTGATCTTTTGGTGTTTTTGAGCAGTAATGCTTCCCCCTCCCCACTCACACACACACCTTTTGCAGGGAGGTATTTCTCTATTCTAATTTAATGTTTTTTATTTATTTATTTATTTATTTATTTATTTATTTATTTATGAAAATTTATATCAGAGATAAAAAGCAAGTTTTTTATTCTGTTCTAGCACCATGTTGTGTTCCCATTGTGAAAGGATTTGATTAATGCTGGAAAACAATAATTTCCCTTCAGTTTTTTACTGAATGATAGTGATGATGCGTTTAGATTGTTTCTGTGTGAGAGATAGAAAATGTAGCATGAAGGTGATTTTGGGCTATATAAGAATTATTGTTTATTATATTATACTCAGATTAAAAAAAATATTTTGTATATTACACCAAAATGTCACACATATTTAATGTTTCTTGCTTTCCAAAGACAGTAACGTTGAATAGAGAGAATCTTTACACAACTAAATTTTATATTATTGCATTCTGTTGAACATAGTACCTTAGAATTTAACACACTTTTTATTTTGAAGCGTAATTTTTTCTTCCACAGTAGCGACAAATGTTTTTTATTGCGTCGAGAAATTTTGTAGTCACCCCCCCCCCCTTTTTTTTTAAATATAAACATACAGCAAGCTTTTTATACTTTTCCACAATAAAGTTGAAAATTTACTTTATTTTATTTACCTATGTGTCTGATCGATAATTATGATTATCAAGGTAAGAAATTAATATCTAGTATTGCGATACACTGTGGTAGGTACCCTATTGAAAATAAAGATTGTAGCATGTGCAATTTGTTTACAGGATTATAGGGATACACAAAAATTTTCTTCTACATTACTCTATATGAGAAGGGGAAAAATATAGTAGTGTTATTGTGTTTTAGGTGTTGGTCTAGAGATTAATGTCAACTGACAAAGCTTGAATAGCTAGACCTGGATAAAATTGCTGGTGCAGGAGGGGGGGGGGGAGAGTTAAGGTCCAAAATTTACATAAGTTTCAGAGAAAACTCAGACAGCTTAGCTGACAACTCCAACCTAGGATCCTGGCACTTCTCGCTTAACAGCTTGGAGAACAGAACTTTTCAACCACTGTTAGTATTTAGACTTTACGAAACTAATATACATTGAAATGTACACTAACATAATTCATTTAGAAATTGATGTGCTCAGCATGTAAACTAATACATTATATATATATTCTTTTTACTGTAAAGATTTTTTTTAATGCATTTACTTCTTTCACATGATGGCACTATGCACAAAAAATGCCAAATGCATCGTTGGTTAAGTATATTTTTAGTCATACATTTATAGCTTTTTTACAAGTCATTGCAAAAGGTATTCGATACATTGCTGACTATATACAATAAATATATATATATTTTTAATTATGATATGAGCTGTGTGAAACTTTATCAATGTATCGAAAGTTGTGATGTGTGTAATGTTAGCATTTTTAATAAAGGTCCCCCCCCCCCAAAAAATTTTGTACTGTTGGAAATCAAAATCTCAATAATGTGCATAACTTTACATTATTGTTAATATTTTCAATTAAAAATTTTAAAAAGTGCATTATAGATAATATTCAATGGGAACTAGCAGGCTTTGCCTGTTTCGCAGGTCACTATATTTACACGAATCAAAAAAAATATATACATATTCACGATTTTTTATCACTTTTTAAATATAACCGAAAAAATAAAATATTTATATAATAATCTTATGAAAATTTTTAAAACCTTTTCTTGGGGGATTACATATAATTTTGGTTTTTAGGTTTTTGTAATTTATCTTGCTGCTTCTACACTGTTAAAAATTTCAACAGAAAACTCTGTGCAATGTATTATCTTAAGACTTACGTAAAATTACAGAGAAAAATAAACGGAGATGTTAAAAAACTTATTTTATATATGCAATTTAATAACTAATATTAGTTTAATTAATTATTGGTGAGAATATATTTCGGACTTGGAATTCTTTATCTAAAGTAGAAACAGTCATTTTTAATTTTAATTAAAAAATTAACTAATAAAATTAGGTAAAAATACAGAGTAAAGATTGAGAATCTCGATTATTCACTTTTAACTAAGAATTACTGTAAATTTACAGAAACTCTGGATAAATATTTACATTAAATGTATAGAAATTTTTAACAGTGAGATATATTTTGTCGCCCAAGTTGGCACTGCTGTAAGCAGGTACACTTTTTAGCAGTATGTTGTGATGTTTACTTTTTACTGTCTTTGGATTTTATGTTATAATTTTTTTAAACTATATTAGAAGTGATTATGAATTCATGAAAACATACCTGAAATTTTAGTGAGAAACAGCTTTGGCATAATGGTGACATATGATTTATTTATTTTAAATCCTTTCATGATGAAAAATATTAATTTAATTAGGTTTAGCAGTTATATGAAATTAACAGTCTAGTCTTATTTTATGAATTAAATTATCAGAAAAACTGAAATTCTGGCATTGAAAATAAAAAATACTTGAATTTAGGTAAATTACCTAAACGCAACCACCTACCTCTGTTAATTAGAATAATTTTAAACTCTGAGTCCTTGTTTATTTATTTATTTATTTTGTAAAGTACTTAGAATCACGTAGTATTTTTATTTCACTATAACCGTACAAAACAACAAGTCTAAAAAGGGGAAATTTATGACAGAGCGTCAAGTTCTCATTGTCGCTTATTTACGTTTCAAATTGCATTTAAATTGCTTGATTGTAGTGGTGAAAATAGTCTGTGTCCTCTATTTCTAAACTATTATTTTGAGGCTGACAAAAACACAACCTCCTTTTAGGCACTATAATATTGGATAAATACATCATGCTATAATAAATTCTAAAATCAAAGTTTTTTTTTTATTTTTTTTTTTTATTATTTTTTTATACAGTTAATATATTTTATACTCATTTCAAACAATTATTTATTTATTTACTTATTTTTGCCATTTTAGTACCTTTTTCAAAATATTATTCCAATATAAATATTTGATTTTTCTTTTTTAATTATCTTTATTTTTTTAATTGCACAATATGAATTTTAAGTATATATTCATAAAGTATATATATTCATAAAGTATATATTCATAAAATATATATATTCATAAAGTATATATTCATAAAGTATATATATTCATAAAGTATATATTCATAAAGTATATATTCATAAAGTTTCCTTAAATTATTTGCTCATAAATTTTAAAAGCCTCCAGATTTTTTAGATTTTACAAAAATTAAAAAATTAATTATTGGTATAAAAATATATGATACAGCATGATCACCATAAATGTTTTATAATATACCAAGAAAATTAGTAGAATTTAAAATATAATTAAAAAATAAAACATTTTACTTGCTTTGTGCAGTAGCCGTAATATATTTTTGCTGGGGTTTACTGGCGTGATCAGCGGTGCTGGAAGTGGGACAGAGCAAGTAAAAGGTTTTATTTTTTAATTTAAAAGCTTTGTATTCTTCGGTGATTATTCATAGTACACTTTTATCAAATAAGTTTTCCACTAAATAAATAATAATTGAAATATTTTTGCCACTAACACCATAAATCACCACTAACATTACGATTAAATAGTTAAAATGTGATTTTAAACGTAATTAACGTTTGTAAGAACTGTATTCTCTCGTGAATTTTCCACCTTTCAAAAATATTTTATTAATGTGTTAAATACACTGTATACTTATAGGCACTGTACTTTAGGTATATTACGATAGGCAAAGTCTATGTTATTTTATAGGGAAATTTGTTTCCACAATTACTCATTACCTTTTTTTTTTTCTTAAAAAAAAAAAAAAAAAAATCCATTATCACATTCAGAAAATTCCTAACCGTTAAATTACTACTTGTTTTCACTGAAATAAAAAAATCAATTAATTAATTAAATAGAAAAAAAAGAATTATGAGAAATTGAGAAAACAAATTACCTCATACGCATGGACATTGACTGTCGACGAACCCTTCATCAGATGATAAATGTAAGCAATTGTGCAGAATGAAAACTACAATGCACTAATGAATACTTTAACATTTTAAAACAGGGTTGGGAGGTTTTTGACAGTTTACACTTTCATGTCAAAACCCCATATGTTTTTACTTATAAATAAATAAGTTCAGTTATTAATCAATTTGTTATTTGAAATAAGCAAATTTGAGTTTTAAAAGAAAAACAGTTATATAATATCTTGATTAATGCATAAGAAACTAACATTTTTATACATTAATATTTCACTTTATGAAGATTGTTACAAGCATTCAAAATATACAATGGCACTTACTTAATGCTCAATTATTTTAAGAAAACTTTTTTATTTTATTTTTTATTTATTTATTTTTTTTTAAATTCATAATTAACATGAGAATAAAAAATTAAAAACATAAATGCTTTCTAGTTAATTAAATTTTTTCTTTATAGTATCCAATTTGATTTTTAAGCTTAATATTTCGTTTAATAGCGTATTTTTAATATGTCCAGATGAATATATTTACTCAGACAAATATTTATCATTATTTATTATGCAATACAGTCTAATCTCATTAACGTGAATATCAAGGGGGATAAAAAATTTGTTCATGTTATCAGTAGTTCATGCCATCAGTAAGTAATCTTCATATAACTAAAGTAATTTTCATTTTGACGAGAATCGTGGAAACAGTTCATGTTAAAAGTAATTAATGTTAACAGTGTTCACGTTAACGAGGTTCGACGATATAAAGTTGAGAAATTTGTTGTGGAATAGCTAAATATTCAGAGATTGTGTAATTATTCTCTTTATTTTCACAGGGAATTTTTTTTTAAAAGTTTATTTCTTCAAGATGTAAATAAACATAAATATTTATAATAACTTGAATCATTTAACAATAGTTTTTTTTTTATTTTATTTTTTATTTTTTATTTTTTATTTTGTATTAAAAGAAGACAAAAATTATTATTACATGATAAAAGTGGTTATAAGTATAGTTACATTTTTACTCAAAATTATTTTGAAATTTTAATTAACCTAGTGCCAAAATAAGCACTAGGACTAAAATAAAATCTACAAATATAAAATTAAATCATAAAAATAATCAACAAATATAAAATAAACAATCGACGAGATTGCGAAATCTGCCTCAGAAAAACCACACTAGTCTATTTAACGCTTCGTCTGATTGGTTCCCTCAGCAGGTATATAAGATCGCATGCGATTTAATACTGGGTAAGAGTTTGAAAGCCCTCCACCGTCTAGTGCTTTTGGGGACATTTTGTGGAATTCTAAACTTTTTGGGGACAAATCTGGGGAGTTCAATTTTTTGTCAATGTTGGCAACGTAATGGTTTATCCCTACGACTAGGGACTTCCAATTGTTTTATTTATGATGTAAGGACAAATTTTAAGTTCATAGGGACTTTTTGGTAATTTTGTAAGAAATTTCAAGGAATTACGCATGGATTATGTTGTTGTTTCTAGTTTTTTCATGATTATTCTCTAAAGTAGGGACTTTTATCGTCAATGTAGGGACATTTTGAGTTTTAAGGGGAACTTCACAAAATTTGAGTTTAATTAAAAAATATAGTAAAATGTCATATTACAATTTCTCTATAATTTTCACGTATACAATATATTATAGCTTTATTTTGTATTAATTTATTAATTTTTCTGTTCTTAATAATAAGTTGTATCCGGTTCACAATGTTCGTTTTTTAACTTCAACTTGCCAACAGCACCAATTGATTAGAAGGGATATATAGGGGATTATTATACATTTTTGTATATGTCGATTCTTTTCAAAAATTACCTTCATTTGGGGAAAAATCTGAGCTTAAATCTTCTTGATATTTTTTTGAAAAGAAAATTTATTTTCCCTTTTTAGTAGAAATCAAGTTGGGGATTTTTTCGAAGAGAAAAAAAAAAAAACCCTCATTTGGTAAATTTATAGACCATATATAGATAGGCCACGCATCCCCCCTCATTATCTGTCCGCGACATGTGCTAGCTTCCCCAGCTAAATTATCACGTGATGCGGACCTGGAGAGAGACACAAGAATGAATATTATGTTATTCTTCGATAGGAAAGAAAGTAGTTTTGGGTTTTTTAATTTCGATATTGTACACATACCTTTTATTAAAGCTTTTAGATTTACGCTTCTTTGGAAAGCCAAAATGTCATAGATTAATTATAAAAAAGTTTCTTTTCTGAGTAACCATTTTGAAGGGGAGAATTTTTTGTTTAAATTCTTAGGAAAATAAGTGCTTTCTTATGGAAGAATCTCCTTCAAGTCCCTGTCACGTGAGATACGGCGCGACCGTAAAGGATGAAGGTATTAGATACAGATTACACCCTCATGTTGAAGACATTCTCTATAATGTATACTGACGAAACGTCTCCATTTTCTGGGGACAAATGGGAACGTTTTTTTTTTTTAAGGCATTTTTCTAAGTTTTAGAAAAATGTAGAAACAAAATTATTAATGAATAACACTTTATTTTTAGTCCTTATTTATTAGGAATGAAAAAATACATCCATAAATTGATAATTGTAGCAATTTTTAATGCTTCCCTATTATAAAGGTACTTTGATCTGGTCAGACTAGCCCACAGGTTATTATACAGATAGGACACTCCCGTATATTCTTCGGTAACCAAAATTTGACTGCAACGAACCTATTGTCAACGGCTGTAAGTCTCTCGAGCTCTCCAGCTTACGCAATCGTTCGTCTTATTTTTATTCTATCTATGTTCATACTGTAATATTAATGCAACGTTAATCCCAACATCCAACCAACTAACCATTGTATTGATGTTTACATTTGGCATTGGCAACCACGGAGTAATATTAATAGGAGTTGAAGGTCCAATGGGAGAAAGCTACGAAACTGTGGTCCAAATTTTTGGTAAATATTGAGGGCGCCACTTGTCATTACTCCCTACATCGGCGCGGATATAGTGTTGTTTTCAATAGAATTTTGCTGGAGTACATTTAAATTTTTTTAATTTAATCAATTTAATTTTTTTGTCAGTTCTTAAAACTGCATAATTCAGATGTTTCAAATAAATGCTTCGTTCCTAGTTGTAAAACAGGCTATGATAGTGGTAAGAAAAAATATAGCCCCAGGAGAGAAATAATGTCCGAGTTCGTATTTTCTGTACCTAAAGTAAATTTATCTTTTTTCTTTACAAAATTTCATCCATTCTCCTTCCTCCCAATTGTCTGTTTTAGCTAGCTTCGGTTCATAAAGATCGTCATTTTTTAAAAGCTCTCTTTCAAAGTAAAATTAGTATAAAATGGCTTTTAAAAAAAACATGTTGGTTAGAATACTCTATTTAATGAAATTTGCTTTCAATCGAAATTTTTTCAGCTTGATATTATTTTTAAAAAAATAATTAAAACGAGACATTTCCCCATTGAATACATTGCGGAAGCTGGAGAGAAGGAAGTATTGTACGCTGGCGCCATCTGTAAACATTATAAAACAACATCACAAAATTTCAGCATTACCTTCTTCTCCTGTCTTTTTACTCCGTGTTGGGAACCTTGTTATTGTTTACGAACTTGATTGTCGAAAGCAATTTATTTTAAGAAGCAAGTACTAAATATTAAGCAAATAAATTTCGAAAATATACATAAATGAGAAATATTTTTTTCATTTTAAAGCATTTTGTATTATTTAAACAAAGCAATGTTAAATATTTAAGATATCATACCATACTGCTATTTCAGCATTACAGTTTGTTATATAAATTTGTACACTTGAACACGTATGCGTTTGGCAAAATTTATTTTCAAACATAATAAAAATAAAAATTAGTTTTATTTCTTAAAAAATAGCTATGAATGTTATGATTTTGTAAACTTAAAAGTAGTAGAAAAAGTGAAGGAAAGAAACTGCACATACGTTTTCGTTTGGCAACTTTATTATTGTTTACAAACTTGATTGTCAAAAGCAAGTTATTTTAAGAAGCAAGTGCTAAATATTAAGAAAATAAACTTTGAAAATATACATAAAATAAAAACATTTTTTGATTTTACAGCATTTTATATTAATTAAACCAAGCAACGTTAAATATTTAATGATTTCATACTATTTCAGAACTACAGTTTGTAATTTAATTTGTATTTGAATATGAATTACAGATTATCATACAGATAGGACGGTGAAGCTAAAACGCGAACCGGAAATATAGTAGCACCAGTAGTGTCAACAGAGGAGAACTATATGTGTTAAGTCTACATGAATAGCATCTTTGACCGAAAGTTGTTTTTCTATTTCGCGAGTAGTTAGTAGCAGGTTAGTATGGGAAGTTTTCATTTTCTTCACTTTCTATTGTTTTTGAATTCACAAAATTATCCTCAAAACATTCACAGCTATTCTTCTAAGAAATAAAAATTAATTTTTATAATGTATAAAAATATGCTTTGTCAAACATATTCATATTCAAGTACAAATTAAAATTACAAACTGTAATCCTGAAATAGCAGTATGAATTCATTAAATACTTAACGCTGCTTTGTTTAAATAGCACAAAATGCTTTAAAATGAAAAAATGCTTTTATTTTGTGTATATTTGCAAAGTTTATTTTCTTAATATTTAATACTTGCTTCTTAAAATAAATTGCTTTTGACAATCAAGTTTGTAAACAATAATAAAGTTGCCAAACGAAAACGTACGTGTAGTTTTCTTTCCTTCACTTTTTCTACTTCTTTTAAATTCACTAAATCATAACATTCGCAGCTATTTTCTAAGACGTAAAACTAATTTTTGTTATGTTTGAAAATAAATTTTGCCAAACAGATTCGTGTTCAAGTGTACAAATTAATATAACAAACTGTAATGCTGAAATAGTAGTATGGTATGAAATCTTAAATATTTAACATTGCTTGGTTTAAATAATACAAAATGGTTTAAAATGAAAAAAATATTTCTGGTTTATGTATATTTTCGAAGTTTATTTGCTTAATATTTAGTACTTGCTTCTTAAAATAAATTGCTTTCGACAATCAAGTTTGTAAACAATAACAAAATTGCCAAACGTAAACATCAATGCAATGGTTAGTTGGTTGGATTTTGGGTTTAACGTTTCATTAATATAACGATATGAACATAGATACAATAAAAATAAGACGAGCGATTGCGTAATCTAGAGAGCTCGAGAAACTTACAGCCGTTGACAATCGGGTCGTTGCAGTCAAATTTTGGTTACCAAAGAATATACGGGAGTGCCCTATCTGTATAATAATCTGTGATATGAATATGTTTGACAAAGCATAATTTTAAACATTATAAAAATTAATTTTTTTTTCTTAGAAGAATATCTGTGAATGTTTTGAGGATAATTTTGTGAATTCAAAAACAATAGAAAGTGAATTAAAAGAAACGTTCCCATGCTAACCTGCTACTAATTATTCGCGAAATAGAGAAACAATTTTCGATCGAAGATGCTATTCATGTAGACTTAACACACGTAGTTCCCCTCTGTTGCCACTAGTGGTGCTACTATATTTCCTGTTCGCATTTTATCTTCACTGTCCTATCTGTATGAGAATCTGTGGCCTAGCCCACTATAATCGGAAGTCCCGCAAGCGAAGTGTGACGTCACTGACTGTCCGTGGATGTAAGAAAATGATTTCCTATGTTAATCGCCCAATGGATTTTCTGTAAAAAAATATTTAAAAAAGAGGAAAATTATTTCCTGGTTTTAATTCCCATATTTGGATATAGATACGTATTTGTTATCATATGCATGTGTTAGACTGAGCTATTTTGCTATCAAATTGACATAATTTTAATTTTAAATTTCCAAACTCTGTTGTTCTTGGCGTTTTTGTATTTGGCGATCAAAAACGTAATACGAAAATATAAATGCCAGATGTATATTTTCGTAAATTGTATTGTACGAAATATTGCTTCATATTATTCATTACTTTCTTAATATAAGTTGTTAAAATAACCATGATTTTTGAAGGGAATTAAATTATTTTCGCCAGAAAATTTGGCGATATTTTGTTTTCTGCCAAGGATGGCAGAAATCAAATCTATTCCGCTGCAACATATGAATATCTTTCTTATATTAGATACTCTATTTAGACATTTGAAAACAAATTTGACTTAAAATTATGTTAGAATATTAATCATTTTCCTTTTAATTAGTATATTAGTTGGATATTTATTGTGTTAATATCATCCTTTAAAAAAAAAAAAAAAATGTTTATGTCTTCAAATGAATATGGAAGTTTTTTTTTTTTTTTTTTTTTTTTTTTTTTCTAGAGTTTTGAAATTTAAAATTCAAATTTTATCAATTTTACAGCAAAAACAACTTAATCTAACGCATGTACATGATAACTAATACATATCAATAACCAAATATGGGGATTAAAATCAGAAAATAATTTTCCTCGATTTTTACAAAAAATCGAATGGGCGTTTAACATAGGAAATATTTTTCTTACATCCACGAATGGCCAGTGACGTCATCACTTCACTTGCGTATTGGTGGCGTAGTCTATCTACATAAGGTCTATGGGTGAATTTGAAGAATTGTTTGGGGAAATAATATTCGACCATCTGGCATCACTGAATCAACAATCTATAGGGTGTATCCACCTACGTCACAAATTTTAGTGGCAACACTTCTTGTATCATGAGCAGACGACTATTTTGTACAAACACACCGCCATCTTTAATGAAACATGTCCAGCTCAACATATAGATCCAAATTAAATGAGCCATATAAAAGTGCCTATGTAAAAAAAATTCATGGTATAGGTAACATTGACCCATATGAGGATAATACGTTTGAAGAAAATTTGTCTATATGGCCAAATGTGTCATATATAGACATTTGTAATTATTTAGTATTTTCTACAAATACTGTTACTCGTGAGCAAATGAAAGCATATAAATCGCTCGAAGCTCACAATTATTTCACCAGTGGCTTAGTTAACCAAAAAGTACTTGTAAAAAATGTATCCAGTGACTTGATTATTATGAGAGGAAAGGTATGTAATTACATTTTAGGACGAGCGATTAAGTTTTTCCTAACAGCAAAATGCGATGCGGTAAATCACCACGGAAAAGAATAGAAAAAAAAAAAAAAAAAAAAAAAAAAAGCTGCACACCTGTTGTAGTTTATTCATTACACACATATTAAAAATATGCCTCATTCTAAATGTAATAATTCGAAGGCCAGAAATAGTAATTATAAAAGTTGATAATATTATTTTTCAAGTTTAGAATGTATTTATTAATTCCAGATTGGAAATAATTATGGGTGTATAAGCTGGTGGACCTTAATTACTTTCATTATTATTTTCTCTCACCATGTATTTGAATTTCACATTATTATTATTTTTCTCGGCAAAATTAAGACCAAGCTTTTTTTTTTTTTTTTTTTTTTTTTTTGCACTCGGAAAAAATAATTCGCTCGTCCCTAAAAATGAATAAAATAAAATATCGACTAAAATTTTAATAAAAAATTGATAATTTTGATGCTTGCAGATGAATATTTCAAAATTATATGTGAAAGAAAAAAGTAAAATGGATCAAAGTCAAACAATTACAATTTTAAAAAATAATTTTGTTTATAAAGAAAGATAGACAAAAAATGTTTCTATGCATAATTTAAGAAGAAACTAAAGAGTTATGAGATTTTTATTGCATATTAAATAATTTATTAGGACTTAGGGCCTATTAGTCTCAATCTGGGATTTTTGCATTGTCGATTTCGATAGTTGGACATTTGTCGAAATCTAAAATTTATCGAAAATATAATTGAATAATTTGAAAGCGATGTTATAATTTGAAAAAAGAAAAAAAAAAAAAAAAAAGAAACTAATAGTCCTCCGTCCTAAACTAAATTCTGCTTTTGCCAGAATTTCATCAAAATCTTTTTTTTTTATTTTTTTTTTTATTATAGTTATGAAAGAAAAAGAAAAGAAAATTAATAATAATCAGTATCGTTACAAGCGGTATCGAAAAAGTTTTTTTTTCAATAATTTTGAATTAGGAAATAAAAAGTGCGCGTGAAATAATATGAAATAAAAATAAGTAAAAAAATGAATTTAATGATTTAATGTTTTTATTTTTCGGGGGCTGCTCATGCATATAAAAAATGCGTATTAAAATGAGTCGAAGAAGGAAGCAAAATAAGTATTGAGTTATATTTACGATAAATACGATATATAATATGATACGATATATTAGACCTATCGTCCAGGGTTAGTAGGCATTTTCGTTGAAAGAAATAGTTTGTTCGTTCGGTGCAACTTGCACATTAGTCCCGTGAGGTACAACTTTCACATTAGTCCCTTGAGGTACAACTTTCACTTTAGTCTCGTCAGGTAAACCTGCACATTAGTCCCCTTTAAATATATATATATATATTTTTTCTGCTGAAATAAATTGGAATTTATTTCTGAAATAAATTATATTACATTATTAGACATGTGTAAATTGAAATACAAGAGCACATTGAAGAATTGCATGCAATTTAAAAATGTAGTATAACATTTTTATTATTTCTGAAATCAAGCAAAACATTTAGTGAAGATTATTTTCTCTCTAACAAAAAAGTCTATGAACTCATTCCACATTGAATAAAAACAAGGCACGTTGGTCCTCGGAATCCAAAATTAGATTTTTAGCAGTTGTTTTGATATTTTGTATGTGAGTCTATTATTAATATAATTCAAAATCAACAATTAGCATGAAGTTGAAACTCAATATTTTGTATCAATACAAAAATGCTACTTGAAACTTTTAGTTGAATCAGAAATAGATTATATAGCCAGGGCCTGATTACCCAAAAGGCTCAGGAAGCACAAGCTTCCCCTCTAAAATTTAAGAGGGGCCCCCAACATGACTAAAAACAAATTCTTGGAATTTTCTGTTTCATATTTTCACCCCTCAGATTGAATTTTTTCTGAGAAAGGTGGCCTAAAGCAAGGTTAAATACTCACTATTTCGGGAAAAATCTGTTATTTAGCCTCAAAAATCTGAATGTTCTTAATTAATAAGTTGTACGATTTTAATGTTGTGTGTAGAAACCACCTAGGTATATGAATAAAAAATAAAAAATAAAATCTGAAATGAAAGGGGGGGGGGGCAGAAATGATACTGAGCTTCCCCTAGCTTCAAAGCTTAATCGGGCCCTGTATATAGCAATTTAAAATAAATATTAAAATACTTTATAACTACAGGCAAAATTTCTCTTAGATACAGTTTAATATTTCTAGATTGCATTGTTTACATTGAAATCAACATACAGTCGGCAACTAAAGTCTCCGAACACTAGCAAAAGTTCCTATATAAAAAAAGTAGAGTTAATACAGTATCTATAATATTTAAAGAAGATGTCTGTCTGTCTGTCTCTCTGTCTGTCTGAGCATCTATACGTTCAGCCCCTACTGAACGCAGAAGTATAAAATTTGACATACGTATGCTCTGAAGCCTTCCCGAGTTGATAGTGAAAACAGAATTTAAAATTTTTAATTAGTTGCGGAGATATTAATTAAAATGTCGACCCATGTCGATGGAAAAATGACCGAGAAAAAGAAGCTTTCTATCAGCAGTCGATTTTCTAAGCTGTCTCGATCGGAAACAAAACACATGGAGACAACGGTCTGCGATAAAAAAGGAAATTAATGTAACCAATTAAGATATCACATGCTTCATAGTGGGAATAAAAATTGCAATTTTCAACCTTTTTCAAATTTTCATTCACGTTACATTTGAATTAATATTTGGCCTAGACAGAATATTATAAAGCTACTGTTCAATTTTCATGAAAATATATGAATAAATAAAAAAATGACGTATTTATTGGAAAAATATTAAGTTTTCTTTTATACTTTGCAGTATTTTAAATTGAGATATGCTGTTGAAATTTCGTAGTATTTGGATTTAATGCCCGATAATTCGATTGTGAATATTTTTGAAAGAGTACGATTATTAGGGAGGGCTTGAGGAAGGGGGAAAAGGGGCAAAAATTAAAAAAAAAAGAGTTACTGCGTTTGAAATTGGTTGGTATATTTAGATTTTAAGGCAAGGTAAATTGAATGCGAATATTTT
This sequence comes from Salticus scenicus, assembly GCA_963930645.1. Lineage (NCBI taxonomy): Eukaryota > Metazoa > Arthropoda > Arachnida > Araneae > Salticidae > Salticus > Salticus scenicus. The sequence goes on along the minus strand of OZ005662.1, from coordinate 136,501,579 downwards.
CGAGTGTAAAATTATTATTATCGGCGTAAAGGGGGGGGGGGGAGCGAAGGGGCAAAGATGTAGAAAAGAAACGGGAGTTTCGGAGAAAACAACGGAATACCCAGAACACCTTTATTCTTTAATATTTTGCAGAGTTTCGAATTCGAATTTCTGCTCACATACCGTACTAAGGATTTTAACGTTATATTGCCCGGAATTATGCAAGTTTCGGGGATTACTGAAAGAAATTTCGCTGAATAAAAGAAAAAAAAAACATTTTTATTTACATTGAATTGCAAATAAAATTTTATTTCTAATGAGCGAGGAAGGTGTTGTAAGTTCTAAAACGGGGATAAGGCGCCGCAGTCGCCACCGAGCGGGACTTAGCTAAAGTCAGAAATTTGAAAGATCATAACATGGTGAGCGAACAGGCTGTTTCAGATATTGAAAAGGGAAGAGGGCGCCGAAGGCGCTATCGAGCGGGAATTTACTGCGATTTCAATAAGCTATTTTCACGATATATCAATAAGCTGTTATTAGACCTGAAACGGGAAAAAGGCGCCGCAGGCGCCACCGAGCGGGAGTTTCGTAAAGTCGGATTTTTTAGGGATCGCGAACCAGCAGGTCGCCGATGGCGGCTAGTTGTTAAATAAATCCTTATCGAATCCTGTTTTTAGATTGACTAAGAACAGGATTCAACAAGGATTAATTTAACAAAACTGCATTATGTGTACTTTTTTATATAGGAATTTTTGCTAGTGTGTGGAGACTTTTGTTACCGACTGTATCCTTTTTTTTCCGCACAAAACATGTTTCACTTGAAAAATTATGAAACTTATAAACCTTTTATTTTCAAGTTTACAAATTGGCTGTATATTACTGCAACAGATGGACGTTGCTAAAAATGCATTTGTTCTGTCATGCTTTTTTTTTTCTCTGCAACGTACGCTGTTTGGTACATATATCCGAGTTTACCTCGGACAGTTTCAAGAGGGAATCGCATCCTGCATACCCTATCACTGAAAGATTAGCACCCTACTTGCCCCCCCCCCCCCCTCCCAACACACCTAAAAAAAATCTTATACCCTTACAGCTTTCTATTGAAAATAACCTTCAATCTGAAGATATGCTATTAATATAAATAAAAGTACTATGCATGATGACAAATATTCATTTATACATCAGTAACAAATAAAGTGCAAAGAAAGTTAAAAAAAGGTGTCTTCAAGAAATATTGAAAAAAATATATGTCATTCTACTCTTTATAAAACAACAGAAAGGGAAAAAATTATCGGTTGAAATGAATTACAGCGACCACAAAAATTATAAATATTAAGTATTTTTGGCGATTTATTGCTGTTAGGCGATAAGTTCACCAGCACCGAGATTGCCGTGTATGAAGAGAACCGTGTTTTGAATCTCCGCCAAGTACTCAAAATCAATCACCTAACAGTGTGAAATCGCCAAATATGCTTAATTTTGATAATTTTTTGTGGTCGCTGCAATTATTTCAGACGATAACTTTTCCACTTTCTGGTGTTTTATGAAGAGTAGAATTACATATAATTTTTCCAATATTTTTTGAAAACACCTTTAAAATGTTTCCTTGTTAGAAAGAGGAAAAAAAAAAAGGGTTTTAACTCTTTTCTGTCTCCCCCCCCCCTATTTTTTTTTTTTTTTTTTTTTAATGGTTTTAGACAACCACCTAGGTTTGCCTAATGATAAAGAAGGGCCTGCGCTAGGAATGTTTTAGTACTGTAGACTGTAGTATCTCATATCTAATACCGTATATTGTAACAATATATATCTATAGTCCTATTGGGTAAGCGTAAATAGTTTGAGTGCCATAACAGATTATTTATATTGTTTAACAATTTTTTTTCAACTATTACATATAATTTTAATAGTAATTTCCATTGTATTTATTTCTATTTCATTTATTTTGTAGGTTAAACATCCTCAAAGTTTCAATTTACCAGAATTGGAAATTTGGTTAGCAACTAAGCCATCTGGTGAAATTGAAACTGCCCACTGTACTTGTATGGCAGGGCAGGGAGAATGCTGCTCACACATAGGTGCTCTGCTTTTTGCTATTTCAACTAGGCTGAAATTGCAAGAGGAGAAAACATGCACTGATAAAGCAAATGCATGGCTAGAACCTAATGTTAAAACTCTATGTGCAGAAGAGTTGCAGAGTTAAACTTTAGCTCTGGAACTAGGAAAAAAAGATGCATATTGCAGTCATCCATGACTGCACGAAATAAATCTTCAAAAATAAAAGAGCCACCATCAGAAGATGATATAGCGGGTTTTTTCAATAAAATCGCAGTCTCTGGTGATAAATCAGCTATTTTATCATTAATACCAGAGCATTGTCACATATTTAAAAAAAAAACTTACTTGTTCTTAAATCACATTATAATGCAGCTTGCATTTCAATGACTTTTTCTGAAATAGATGCTTATTGCAAGAAATTGTTTAGCAATATAAAAATAAATAAAGAAGAGGCAGATAAGATTTTTTCAGAAACTGTGACACAACACAAATAAAAAAAAATGGTTTGCATACAGAGCAGGTCGTATAACTGCCTCTGTTATGAAAATGACTTGCCATACGACTCCAGATAAACCTGCTTTGTCTGTATTGAATAAAATATGTTACACTGAATCATTTAAAATTGCCACAGAAGCCACCTCATGGGGCTGTAACCATGAGGAGCAGGCACGAGAAATGTATTGGAACAGCAAAATGCAGAACCACGAAAATTTTACTATAAAAAGAAGTGGCTTGTGCCTAAATCCTAAATATCCCCATATTGGAGCAACCCCGGATGGGATAATTCAGTGCACCTGTTGTGGAAAGGGTGTAATTGAAATAAAATGTCCCTTCTGCATCAAAGACAAAGATTTACATGAGCTAGGGAATATGTCTCTAAAAAAATCCAATGCATACTATTATCAGGTGCAGACGCAGATTTTTGTATGTGATGCAGATTACTGTGATTTTGTACTATTTTCAAAAGGAACCATTTCAGTTGAAAGAATACACCCAGATGATATTTTCTGGGAGGAGATTGAAACCAAATGAATGCTGTTCTTCATTCAAGCTGTATTGCCTGAAGTAGTTTGTCAGTGGCACACACAAAAAAAAATAAAAAATGATGTGATTTGTACCATTTTTTTTTCAATTAAAATATTACAGTGTAGGATCCGGCATCCCGTAAATTCTGGATTTGTTGTTTAATGTTATAAATGCAATTTTAATTGGATTCCAATGCATATTCCTTCACTTACTTTAGCAGTTTTTTTTTTTTTTTTTCCCTCTTCATTGAGCCACTGAATTTCATCTCTTTGGTATTTAATGTTTAAATGAATAACATATAACAAGATAAATAAATAAGTTGTCATAACAGTCTGTTTTTACAATTAATATTTTAAATAGTATAAAATAAATGTATTTTACGTTTGTGTATCTTAGAAAATGATTTTTAATAAACATTAGTCACTGAACGTTGCTTACTTATTTTGTTACCTCTCATTTAAGTTTAGTGTAAGTTGATATTTAGAATGTTTCTTTTTTACTTTGAAAATGTATAACACAGTCGAATCTCATTAATGTGGTCTCAAGGGGGATAAAAAAAAAAAAAAACTTTCATGTTATCAATAACTAATCTTTATATAACTAATCTTTATTTCGACGGGGATTGTGGAACCAGTTTATGTTAAAAGTGTAATTAACATTAATAAAGTTCCACTGTCTTATATAAGGAAAGTATTAAAGTAATGAACAAAATCTGACTGGAAGATTTTGGTGCATAAATCAATATTTTAAGATTTATTGAAGTAATTGTTGTTATTGTAATGGGAAAGTACATGTGTGAGTGAACAATCAAAATGCTATATAAAAATAAACACTTTTCAGTACATAAGAGAAACTTCCAGTATTCAATATTAACCCTAAATACTTGATACCATTATTTTAAACTTTGGTTCGCAGCTCTTATGTTAACTATTGCCCTGAGTAGGGTATCTATTGATAAAAAGGTGAATAGGTGAATATTTGAAAGAATTAGACAAGTTGTTTGCTATTTATTTATTTACACAAAAGGAAATAATTATTATAAAAAATCCGCATTGTACAATTCATATTTTACATTTCCAGCCACCGATAATCTGTATCATGTATAAGCCTTCACGCACATAAATATATATACAATACCCACTGCTTATTAAATTCACGTTCGTTCTGAGCCAAAGTGATTTTATTAAGCGGCTGATTTTTGTATACGTGGAAGGTTCCTGCACTCAAGAAAAAGGTATTACATCTCTAAATTTAGAAAGAAATTTCAAAATGTAACGAAAATGGAATTAATAAACAATATTAATTGATTTTTGACTGATAATTAATTAATTGTTACTTCAAAATATGTATATTAAGCCCACCCCAAGTTCTGATGCGCTTTCTTTTCAGGATGATCATAATTACTTTGCCGAAAATTCACACTTTCTTTTAAATTTAAAATGTTTCCATTTAAACCTCTTGCTTCTTAGCTATTTTAAAATAAGTAAGAATTATCTTTTAATAATAAAGTATCATTTTTGAATCAAATCAAATTTGCAATTTATTATTGCACTTAAATGAACATGTTTCTTAAAATTGTTAGACGAGTGATGGGGCTTTTTTAATTTGTAACTATGCTGAATGTAAAATTTTTGACAAAGAGTAGAAAGAACAGAGAGATTGCTGCATTTTCTTTAATTTTTTTTTTTTAAATTAAAAAAAACACAGGGTAAATAAAAATTTGTTTAGTGTGCATAAATTAAAATTTTTCTGTGGCAGATTTTTTTTTTTTCTTTTTTTAAATAGTTTATTAACCGACGAAGCTGATCCATGCAAAATAATTATCGCCTACCTATCATTGATGAAAAATTTAGCTATATTTTTACTTTCCGAACACTATAGTGAGGAAAGTATTGTAATCATGTCAAAAATCCGAATTCGAGATTTTGATGTTTCTATACGTTTTGAGGTCCCCTGAGTCCGTTTTCACTATTTTTACGATGATGTATGTATGTGTGTGTGTATGTGTGTATGTATGTGTGTATGTGTGTATGTCTGTGAGTGAACACGCTAGCGTCTAAACGCTTTGTTCGATTAACCTGAAAGTTGGTACGCATATTGTAAGTCACCATAGTACGAACCCTATAGATTTTGGTGAATCTAGCACTTATAGTTTTTTTACAGGGACACAAAGAAAAATTCTTTATCATTATGGCCTATGGGAGCAAAATCTTAAAAGTGCGATAGCATCTAAACGCCTTATTCAATTGAGCAAAAAATTTATACACATATTATGGGTCACAAATACTCAATCTGTATAGATTTTGGAGAATCTAGCACTTATAGTTTTTTTACAGGGACACAAAGAAAAATTCTTTATCATTATGCCTATGGGGCCAAATTTTTAAAAGTGTGATAGCGTCTAAACGCCTTATTAATCTGAGCAAAAAAATTGTACACATGTTATAGATCACTGTTGAACTAACTGTATAGATTTTGGTGAATCTAGCACTTACAGTTTTTTTACAGGGACACAAAGAAAAATTCTTTATCATTATGGCCTATGGGACTAAATTTTTAAAAGTACGATAGCATCTAAACGCCTTATTGAATTGAGCTGAAAATTTATATGAGTATTATAAATCACTGTTGCACTAACTATAAGCATTTTGGTGAATCTAGCATTTATAGGTTTTTACAGGGACACAACGAAAAATTCTTTATCATTATGATCTATGGGCTCAAAGTTCAGTAGCGTTAAATAAAACATCGTGTAATAGATGGAGAAAAATACTCAAACACTCTATTATGGTTTTCTCTCTTTTGTTTGTTTAACAACTCCTCTTTCTTTACTTTATCTACAAAACTGTTAATTACTCAATGTTCGGAAAGTCGAGTGGAGTCACTCCAGATTTTTTTCTTTACCAAAAAATAATTCCATTTCACGAGAATTTTTTCTAGCAAATTACATTTAAATCAACCAATTCCTTCAAGAGTTATGAATTTTTAAAATGTCTACAGACTTATGAAGGGACACTCTGTATTTTAAACTTATTGATGAAAAATAAATACATTCAACAAGTTCCAATAACAATATCTAAAAATAATTATAAGATAAAAAAATTTTTATAAACCATGTTTTTTAATTTTCTGTTGAATCATATAAACGCTACTGAAGGCAGCCGGAACCCCAGCAATTGGATAAAAGTATTAAAAAAATTCCTTGCTATCGTCTTTTTTTGAGCTATTATAAAAGTTTCAAATGGCTATCTAGCCGGAAAGTTAGTTAAAAGTTGATTGCAAGCTTTGTACTGGAAACGCTGCCGAAGGCAGCAGGGTCCCGAAGCAATTGGATAAAAATATTTTTAAAAAGCACTTTCACCGTATTCTGAACTGTTCCGAAAGTTTCAAATGTCTAGCTACTCGGGAAGTTAGTTAAATGAATTTTCTGTTGAATCATATGAACGCTGCCGAAGGCAGTAGGGACCTGAAACAGTTGACTAAAAGTATTAAAAAAATATATTGCCACCGTGTTCTGAGCTATCCTGAAAGTTTCAAATATCTAGCTAGTCGGGAAGTTAGTGAAAAATCGATTGCAAGCTTTGTACTGGTAACGCTGCTGAAGGCAGCAGGAACCCGAAACAGTTGGCTAAAGGTATTTAAAAAAATGCATTTTCACCGTTTTCTGAACTATTCTGAAAGTTTCAAATGTCTAGCTAGTCGGGAAGTTGGTTAAATAAATTTTCTGTCGAATCATATAAGCGCTGTCGTAGGCAGCGGGACATGAAAAATTTGACTAAAATTATTAGAAAAATGTATTGTCACCGTGTTGTGAGCTGTCCTGAAAATTTCAAATGTCTAGCTAGTCGGAAAGTTAGTGAAAAATCGATTGCAAGCTTTGTACTGATAACGCTGCCGAGGGCAGCGGGAACCCGAAACAGTTGGCTAAAGGTTTTAAGAAAATGCATTTTCACCGTGTTCTGAACTATTCTGAAACTTTTAAATGTCTAGCTAGTCGGGATGTTAGTTAAATAAATTTTCTGTCAATTTTTATAAGCGCTGCCGAAGGCAGCGGGACCTGAAATAGTTGACTAAAATTATTAGAAAAATGTATTGTCACCGTGTTGTGAGCTGTCCTAAAAGTTTCAAATGTCTAGCTAGTCGGAAAGTTAGTGAAAAATCGATTGCAAGCTTTGTACTGATAACGCTGCCGAAGGCAGCAGGAACCCGAAACAGTTGGCTAAAGGTTTTAAGAAAATGCATTTTCACCGTGTTCTGAACTATTCTGAAAGTTTCAAATGTCTAGCTAGTCGGGAAGTTGGTTAAATAAATTTTATGTCGAATCATATAAGCGCTGCCGAAGGCAGCGGGACTTGAAATAGCTGACTAAAATTATTAGAGAAATGTATTGTCACCGTGTTGTGAGCTGTCCTGAAAATTTCAAATGTCTAGCTAGTCGGAAAGTTAGTGAAAAATCGATTGCAAGCTTTGTACTGATAACGCTGCCGAAGGCAGCGGAAACCCGAAACAGTTGGCTAAAGGTTTTAAGAAAATGCATTTTCACCCTGTTCTGAACTATTCTGAAAGTTTCAAATGTCTAGCTATCTGGGAAGTTAGTTAAATAAATTTTCTGTCGAATCATATAAGCGCTGCCAAAGGCAGCGGGACTTGAAATAGTTGACTAAAATTATTAGAAATATGTATTGTCACCGTGTTATGAGCTGTCCTGAAAATTTCAAGTATCTAGCTAGTCGGGAAGTTAGTTAAAAATCGATTGCAAGAATTGTCCCTGACAAACACACAAACAAACCCACAAACAAACCCACAAACAAACCCACAAACAAACACACAAGAATCGAAGTTAATAAAAACATGGTAAAATGTATTGTCACCGTATTGTGAGCTGTCCTGAAAATTTCAAATGTCTAGCTAGTCGGAAAGTTAGTGAAAAATCGATTGCAAGCTTTGCACTGATAACGCTGCCGAGGGCAGCGGGAACCCGAAACAGTTGGCTAAAGGTTTTAAGAAAATGCATTTTCACCGTGTTCTGAACTATTCTGAAACTTTTAAATGTCTAGCTAGTCGGGAAGTTGGTTAAATAAATTTTATGTCGAATCATATAAGCGCTGCCGAAGGCAGCGGGACTTGAAATAGCTGACTAAAATTATTAGAAAAATGTATTGTCACCGTGTTGTGAGCTGTCCTGAAAATTTCAAATGTCTAGCTAGTCGGAAAGTTAGTGAAAAATCGATTGCAAGCTTTGTACTGATAACGCTGCCGAAGGCAGCGGGAACCCGAAACAGTTGGCTAAAGGTTTTAAGAAAATGCATTTTCACCCTGTTCTGAACTATTCTGAAAGTTTCAAATGTCTAGCTATCCGGGAAGTTAGTTAAATAAATTTTCTGTCGAATCATATAAGCGCTGCCAAAGGCAGCGGGACTTGAAATAGTTGACTAAAATTATTAGAAATATGTATTGTCACCGTGTTATGAGCTGTCCTGAAAATTTCAAGTATCTAGCTAGTCGGGAAGTTAGTTAAAAATCGATTGCAAGATTTGTCCCTGACAAACACACAAACAAACCCACAAACAAACCCACAAACAAACACACAAGAATCGAAGTTAATAAAAACATGGTAAAATGTATTGTCACCGTATTGTGAGCTGTCCTGAAAATTTCAAATGTCTAGCTAGTCGGAAAGTTAGTGAAAAATCGATTGCAAGCTTTGCACTGATAACGCTGCCGAGGGCAGCGAGAACCCGAAACAGTTGGCTAAAGGTTTTAAGAAAATGCATTTTCACCGTGTTCTGAACTATTCTGAAACTTTTAAATGTCTAGCTAGTCGGGAAGTTAGTTAAATAAATTTTCTGTCGAATTATATAAGCGCTGCCGAAGGCAGCGGGACCTGAAATAGTTGACTAAAATTATTAGAAAAATGTATTGTCACCGTGTAGTGAGCTGTCCTAAAAGTTTCAAATGTCTAGCTAGTCGGAAAGTTAGTGAAAAATCGATTGCAAGCTTTGTACTGATAACGCTGCCGAAGGCAGCAGGAACCCGAAACAGTTGGCTAAAGGTTTTAAGAAAATGCATTTTCACCGTGTTCTGAACTATTCTGAAAGTTTCAAATGTCTAGCTAGTCGGGAAGTTGGTTAAATAAATTTTATGTCGAATCATATAAGCGCTGCCGAAGGCAGCGGGACTTGAAATAGCTGACTAAAATTATTAGAAAAATGTATTGTCACCGTGTTGTGAGCTGTCCTGAAAATTTCAAATGTCTAGCTTGTCGGAAAGTTAGTGAAAAATCGATTGCAAGCTCTGTACTGATAACGCTGCCGAAGGCAGCGTGAACCCGAAACAGTTGGCTAAAGGTTTTAAGAAAATGCATTTTCACCCTGTTCTGAACTATTCTGAAAGTTTCAAATGTCTAGCTATCCGGGAAGTTAGTTAAATAAATTTTCTGTCGAATCATATAAGCGCTGCCAAAGGCAGCGGGACTTGAAATAGTTGACTAAAATTATTAGAAAAATGTATTGTCACCGTGTTGTGAGCTGTCCTGAAAATTTCAAGTGTCTAGCTAGTCGGGAAGTTAGTTAAAAATCGATTGCAAGATTTGTCCCTGACAAACCCACAAACAAACCCACAAACAAACCCACAAACAAACACACAAACAAACACACAAGAATCGAAGTTAATAAAAACATGGTAATAATTATATGCGTGAGACGTATGGAGCACTTCCAAAGCCATATATCTATAATCATAAAGGAAGATGTCTGTCTGTCTGATCATCTATGCATTCAGCCCCTATTGAACGCAGAACTACAAAATTTGACATACCGGTGCTCAGAAGCCTGCCCGAGTGAAAAAAGAATAAAAAATATTTAATTAGTTCCGGAGATATTAATTAAAATGCCGACCAATGTCTAATTAAGAAGCGAGCGGATCGTATTTTCCGCCCTCCAAGTAGAATTCAGTGCGTTCCTCAAAAGAAGAAACACAGAGAGAAAATTTCTCATGTTTTTGTAAATCCATCCCAGCTTAGCAGTTGCAGATATTGAAAATACACCTGTACCACGAGAAAAAAACATTTATTTCCGATTCTTACGGTACAATTTTTTTTTTTGAAAAATACGGTTTTTATATTTTTTAAAAAAGTTTAAAAAGGGTCCAAAATTTCTTTTTCTAGATCGTCATTTTTGAATCGCCCTGTACAAAAGACTAATTGACTCCTTTCCTAAACAACTGGTATATTTTGAAAGGTCTTTTAATCCTGTTTCAAACCATACAAACATTTTTACAAAATACGGATTAGCAATCCATATATTTTTATTTTACGAAACATCGATTTTTTCACAAAACATTTTATAACTCAAAATCTTTTAGAGATAAATCATTTCTTTTTTATTTTGTATATAGATCTCGGTCAGACAATTCACAGAAATGTCTACCCCCAGATGGCGCTGTAATATTTTAAAATTTCAATATTTCAAATTCTAATTATGTTTAAATTATTTTTAATGCATCATTCGAAAGCTATTTTAAAGTTCTTTTATATTATCGAAAGTGGAATTCAAGATTTTACCCGATTTACACATTTTAAGGTCTCTTGAATCTGTTTTCTTTTGTATCTCAGCTACTAATTAAAATATTTTCATAAGTAATACATCATTTGAAAAGTTTGTTGATTTAGAATTGAACAGTAGATTACAGAAATTTCTACCGCCAGATGGTGCTGTAATATTTAAAAATTTCAATATTTTAAGGTCTACTGAGCGAGGAAGGTGTTGTATGTTCTAAAACGTGGATAAGGGCTCCATCAAGCAGGACTTTGCTAAAGTCAGAAATTTGAAAGATAATAACATGGCGAGCGAACAGGCTGTTTCAGATATTGAAACTGGAAGAGTGCGCCGCAGGCGCTACCGAACGAGAATTTACTGTGATTAAATTTTTTAATAAAGCTATTTTCACTATATGTCAATAAGATGTTGTAAGACCTGAAACGAGGAAAAACGCACCACCGAGTGGGAGTTTCATAAAGTCGGATATTTCAAGGATCGTGAAACAGCTGGTAGCCGATGGCGGCTAGTATATAATAAATCGAAGGGAGTTTGAGCTTTAAAACAATGTTAAGTGTTAAAAATAAATAACAACAAAATTTTCAAGGATTTTCAGGGGTGGGAGTTGTGGAATAAATTTTATAACAGTTATATAATTTTATATTTTTACTTAATGTCTTTTCTAGAAATTGGGGACAGGCTTTTGTCATCAAGAATGGATTGGATAATATACATCTGATAATACAGTAATAAGTTAAAATTTATACACAATAAAATGTAATTATGAATTTATTTAGAAATGCCTTGCAAAGTTCTTATTATGAAGACTCAAACTTTTTCTGCCAGGTACATGGCCATAATCAGGATTTCTTACGATGATCTATTTGTTCCTATTAATTGAGTAAACTACACCACCATGTATTCAAGTTGCGAGTCGGGGCTGCATTGTTACAAACATGTATGCTAAAATTTAATAGTAATTTGGTCGTATTGGATATAAAAAATGTTCTTTCAACTGGTTTTATTATTTATTATCCCTATATAATATAATTCCTATGACTAAGAAATGACAAAGCATAAATTCACGTTTTAACAATATTACGTACGAATGAATTACTACCATCCTAGCCTATGTGCATGCATGCAACAATGTGAGCTGACTGAGAACTGGATGCAAGGTGACGTAATCTACTGAAACCAAAGGAATAAATAGATCATTAGAAGAATTCCTAAAGATGACTGGATGCTTGGCAAAAAATATTTTAGTCATCACAAAAATTCCACAAGGTATAAAGAAAATATGAAATTCTAAACGAAAGTCTGAACTATATAAAGATATAATTGGCTTATTTGAATTTTAAACGAAGCACAACATAATTATAAAATAAAATAACAGACCTTACTTAGGCTTCATCTTCTGCAAGAAGCTTTTCTGTGGAGGATCCTCCCCCTTTATCAATTGCAAAATGTGCTTGTGGGCCCTGGCTATTTATAGCTTTACTTCGTTCTTGTAACAGGTAGCGCCACTGCGGATCTATTTTGGCAGATTCGAGATCCGCAGTGGCGCTACCTGTTACAAGAACGAAGTACCGTAAACCGGGGTTACTTAGACCACTTTTCAACTTCAAACACCTATCACTCGAAAGCTATTTATGTTAGAGATTAACTAATTTCTGGAAAACTTGGGTCTATTGCTCTACTTTATTATTACATATAAGAAATTTTTTTGAAACATGCAAGTTAATTATAAGAAAATAAAAACTTGGTGGTTTTAGTTACCCCGTGATATGGGGTAACAAAAACCAGTGGTTGTAAATCAATGTTTAACTTCAATTATTCAGTAAAGGGTAACAAAATCCACATAAAATGCCAAAATAAATGTATTTATAATATTTTACATTTGATGTACTAGTAAAAAAATATACAATAATGGCACTAATCAGTGTTGCAAAAAACCCACAGTTTTTCGTCAATGGGAATAAACCCGGGAATTTTGGGGAATAAACCCGGAACTTTGGGGAATATTGGGAATTTTAAAAGTAAACAAAACCAGTTATTTTCAAAATGGAAGTTAGGGTTAACACATTGAACATACATATACATAATATTTAAAATGTCAATAAGTATTGTATAAATTAGTTTTAAATGCAGGAGCAATTTTATTTTCAGGAAATACTGCTTCTGTTCATTGCAACTATTACATAATACTTTTTTAATATATTTCCAAGAGAAACGAACTGACAAATTTATTAAAATTTCGTCTTTAAAAAAAAAAAAAATTTCTAGCAAAAAAAAAAATAAATTAAAATTATGTGTGTTCGGTTTTAAACTTAAAAATATAGTTAAAGTAATATTACTTGATCAGAAAGGTCTTTAAAAGACTACTTAACTAAAATTATCATCGTAAATGCAATGATTTTAAGATATTTTTTTATTTCTTTTTTAAGGATTTTCAATAAATATCATTTTAAATGTTTCACAAACGAGCATAATCAACTCTCTTTAATCTGCAATTAAATTTTTAATGTAAACAAACAAAAATAAATAAAAATAAAATTAAGACAAACTACTATAACATCAGTATTTAACAAAATTAAAAACAAACAATGATAAATATTTATTTCTGCACTTAAAAAATATTTTTATTTGTATTTTAAAAATAAATATGTATTACTTGAATATGCTCAAATTATTTACCTTCATATATGAATACGCAATTTTTTTAATATTGAAGAAATATTTTATTCTGAAATTTATGAGAAATAGTCTTCTTATTTTAATGTCTATTTATGAAATAATAACTGGCTTTTTATCTGTTGATTACAGGGACTTGATTGTATTTCCAAATTATTGCTGCTTAGAAAGTATTTTCTTTACTATTTAGCTATGAATGCTTTTGCTAATGAATCATCACTACAATTTCATAAATTACTCATCCAGTTCTATAAAATGAGGTATATTATTTAATTTCTCTCTATAATGAATTTCAAATTGTTTGCTTAAGCGCAAAAGATACGAGAAATTTTCAACATTTGTCTCGCAGTCTTTATTTATAAGTTATAGCAAAGTTTTTTTTTTTTTTTTTTATCAATGGCTTAAAAGCTTTTTGGTACCTACGTTTTATGTGGTCAACCAATAATTTCGCAAAAATATTAAAAATTTACACCTACATAATCTTAAGGTATTTCACAATGTTTTAATTTGATTGACAAATGAATACGCAAAAAAGCAACTTTTTTATATTCAACTTAATAAAATGGTACTCTGAAAAAATATTATTGTCAATTGATTAATTATAATAAAAATACAAGGTAAACACGTAAAATGCAGCCAAAATGTTTTGATTTTGTTACTTAAAAATAAATAAAAGAAGAAAAAAATAAAAAGGAATGTTTTTGCTGTTAATGCCCAAAATCTAACAGATAAATTCATCTAGGGGTGAAATCCCAGTTAACAATGGATGCCCCATCACACTTTTTGACAACTTCTGTTGGCGCAATCCCTGCCAGCTTGTAGGAGTGATTAACTTTCCAACATGATGGCTGTTGTTGATTCTAACAATTGTTTTCACCTCACAAATTAAATAATAATAATAAAAAAAAAAAAAAAAAAAAAAAAAAACATTAATAAACGCCTTTTTTAAATCTAAGTCACACCAACAAGCTGAAGAGGATCACACCAACAAAAGTCGCATCCAATATAAAAAGAAAAAGTACTAACTTTTTCTTTTGTCAGGAGTACCTGGTACTGGGATGAAACCCGTCTGGTGTTTCCCTAACATGTTAAATCTAAATACACACTTATATCTATTTCCGTGAGTATTTTTTGTCAGTGGTATTATTGAAACTAAACATAACAAAAGAAAGGGAAAAAAAAAACCCTCAGCTTTTCAACAACCAGTCAGAGAAACGCTGAAAAATCATTAACCGTAAAATCCCGAAAGTAACCCCCCTTTTTTTCAAAAGGAAAACGGATAAATTTCAGGTGAGGGGGTTATAATCAAGATTCTTTTAAAAAATGAAGAAAAGGGAGGGGAGGTTATATTCGATGGAGGGGGTACTTTCGGGATTTTACGGTACTTACTTAAAAGGAAATATTAAAGGTAATTTCTAACATTAAAGGTTAAAAAAAAACTGTGTAATGATTCCATTGATAACATGCATCCGACACTTTATGAAAAATTAGTTAAATTAGAAATAATATATAAATATTGAAACTTAATTGAATGACAAACTTAACTTGCAATGCTGACGTACAGTAAGTGCGCCCGAAGATTGGATGTAGCTTTGGTGGATGGAGAAAAAAAAGGAGGGGGCTACTTTCAGGATAATGGAGACATTTCACTTTCAGCGAGAAAAGGGAGGGGGGGATTATACTCGATGGGGGGGGTTACTTTCAAGATTTTACGGAATGTCAATGTGTGATTTATTATGACAAGTAATAACTATGATTCCAGTGATTGAAAAGTATCATGAAATAAAACTTATTTACGCTATGGCAGTCGAATGGGCTCGAGAATATAATTAGATAATTAGGAAAATCCTTACATCAGATATGACACTTAAGATGTAAATTCTAGTCATAAAAATACAAAACTTGGTTGCAAAATATGCCTAACAACTGTTCGATGTCAAGTTACAAGAAAACATGTTTAATAACAAAGGGCATTAAAATTTAAGATAATAATTTGCAAGTACATGTTTTAAATTTGTCTCCAAATAGTTACTCTTAGTTGTATTAAGAGATCTTTAATGAAAAAATTTTCATTCCATAATCTTGCAGAAATTATGAAACTTTATAAGATTATTTAATCATGTTGTAAGTAATTTATTTACTTAATTTTAATTTATAAAAACTAATAAAATAATGTCACTTTATTTATTATATCAAAATGTAATTTTTTTTTCTTTTTTATCGTTTAAACACAATTTTTCAATGCCCTTTTTAGCTGTGGCTGTTGTAGCTACAAGTACTTTTCATATCTAGAGTAAAAACTAAAAAAGCAATACATTTGAATGAGCGAAAGAATTAGGCATACTTTTACAATATTTAAACATTTGGAAAGTAATTGAATAAATACATACCTACCTGTTATAGAATTCGACGTGAAAATTGTAGATAAGTGACATCTAATGCTGATAATTGTTAATATCAGCATTTCTCATGCAGCTGCTAAATGGCTTTATTTAACATGCAAATTTTAAACCTAGGTTGCTTTTTATTGTGATAAGTTACAATTGAAATTTTATCTAAATTGAAAAAATTGGTGTTCTACTTTTAGCTGTAATGTTCATTAACAATTAGCATTTAGAATAAATTTTACATACAAAAATACATCTGTGTTATTTTTATTACACACAAAAGTATACAATTTTTTTTTAATCACTTTCCATATCAGTACAATCATTTGATGACAATGACTTTGATTTTAAAATTAGGTTTGTTCGTACTGATACAAGTTTCGACACCCTTTCATTATTTAATCGATTTCGTTTTAAACTGTGAGTTTGGGAAAATGCTGAAAAAATCCTTTCGCATGCTGCTGAAGAGGGGGGAATGTTGAACAATCGTAAGGCAACAGAGCATAAGCTCTGGTCTTTAAAAAACCCTTTCCACCATACAAGTGGTGAAATTAATTTAGCTGATTCCCACACATATTTATTACTGTATGCAGATTCATGTGATTTATACTGTGCAAAGTCTGCTAAGATACTTGCAGTTGCTTCACCAGAAGGAAAATGTGAAAGACAATCTATTCCTGATCTGAAATCTTCATCAGCTAAATCTTTTTCTATATAACGTGGGTCTAATAAATATGTAGCATAATGTATAGGCTGACAAAACATAGCGCAGCGAGTTTCTACGAGAGTTTTCACTGCTTCCTCCTCTTCTGTCTGCAATGGAGTCAAAACAAGGGAACCCAAAGATTCCTTTAAGGAAAAAAAGATATCAGGAACATCAGACAAAGTAGCAGAATCAGATTCGATTCTTTTAATTCCACAACGTATAGGATTCAGCATATTGACAAAACTATGAATGCTCATCCAGAAAATATCATTATCCAGAACTAGTTGCCCGATTTTCTTTTCAACATTTAAATCCTCAATCAACACAGCCTCTTGTAAGGATTCTTTGCCATTCAAGAGACTTTCAAACATAATCAAACTACTACACCACCTTGTGTCTCCGGGAAGTTTTAAAGTAGATGCAGCTGACCCTCTCTTTAACTTTTGCTTTGAAGTAAATACCGATAACAGTGCCTGTTTATTTCTCACATACTTTACCACTTCCTTCGCATTTGAGAAGATCATTGGAAAAGTTTTTATTTTATAGATATCACTTAATAATAAATTTAATCCATGAGCTGCACAACCGATTGGAAAAATATGTGCAGATTCTGCTTGAACTAACTGCCATGCTGCTTTCATATTACTTGCATTATCAGTTACTATGGCTGTAACTTTTTGCGCACCAATCTCTTCAATGACCTTTATCAGTTCTTGGCTAATATATTGTGCAGTATGTCGATTTTCTCTCACTTCCAAAGATTTGTAAAATATTGGTGAAGGCGTAGTTACAATATAGCTCACTATGCCTTCATTACGTAAGTTACTCCAGCCATCTGTAACTACAGTAACAAAACCCGCTTTACTAATTTGTTCATTTACAAAATGAATCACCTTCTCATACAGATTATCTAACAGCCTATTACTTAGATCATGTCGAGAAGGAACTTTATATGATGGCCTGATTAACTGAAAAAACTGCTGCCAATAGCTATTATCAGTTATTGACAAAGGCATGTTGGATGAATAAATAGCTTTAGCGAAAGCAGAGTCTAGTTTTTCAGCCTCACTTTTAGACATTGAATCAAAATACGTTCTTAAAGATGGTTTCATTAACTGGTGTGCATTAGAACAGCTTGCAACAGAGGCAGGATTAGGAACATTGTCTGAAACTAGAAGAGTAGAGGAGGAATCATCGGCTGCAAAAGATTCTGAAGAGTCTTGATCAATTGATATACTTTTAGACATGGTTGAATCAATTATCAGTTCTTGAGAACCAACGATAACCTCATCATCTGTATTTGAAAACACAGGTACAGATACAACAATAGTTTTTCGTTTACAGACATCTAAATGTTTTGCCATTTTGGTGGCATTAGGTACCATGTATACTTTCTCACAGTATTTGCACTTAGCAGTTCTTTTATTCTTATCAGTTCTTTTATACTCAATAAAATGTTCCCACACATTTGATATAGGTCTAACCATCTTAAATAAATAGAAGGTTGCACAAATAGATAGCAAAAACACAAAATAAAAATCGTATTCGAAATTCCTCCAAAACACTCTAAATTGTACTCGAAATTAGATATTAATCCAAGTTCCAAGTTAGCGGTAACGCGCGTTTACAAATACATAGACATACGGGAAAGAAGAGTTGAGTTGTTTTCTACAGTTACAGTTAAAAATGCTAAATAGGAAATCATTAAAAATAATAAAAATGCAAAAAATGTGTCCATGCAAGAAATTATTTCAAAACTCCCACAAATTTTTTAAATTCCCGGGAATTTTCAAAACTCCCTTCCCAAAAAACCCGGTTTATTTCCGGGGAAGAAACGGGTTTTTTCCAGCCTTTGCAACACTAGCACTAATATTAACTTAATCTAACATTTAATTATTAAGCGCAAAAGGGAAAGTATGACGTCCTCTATTAACTTTAACAGGCTTAACAATTGTGATAATGTCTGTGACCTTAATGTCCATCTCATCATCAACATATGGAAACACATAATCATTTCCCAGTGATTTGGAGCTTTTCCTAAAAAATTTTAACTTTGATGTTTCTTCCTCGGGTTTAGTTTCTTGAACAATAACATAGAATTGTTTTTTCACTTATATTTTCTATTTTCATTAAATATAAGTTCTACAATAACGTATATATTTGGTGTAAGATCCTGTATTTGTACTGAGTAATCTTTGTATTTTTGGGCACCAACAGGCCTTTGATACTTTCGAGGCATATTGTGTCCTGAAACAAGGGAAAGCATAAAAATCATTTATTTAATAAATACTGTAATTTGTTAATAACCAGTACTTTTTTTTTCTTTCATTTTATATGGTATAATGTAGTATGGAGTAACAAAAGCCACTGGCTTTTGTTACCCCGTTTGTGTAACAGCTTTAGTTTTTTATATATAATATATAAAACTAAATGGAAATGCATCCTGTGAAATGGCAAATATTAAAAAGTATTGTTTGAGGTTAGGTTGAACAACATTTGTTATTAAATTCTATTAAAAATATTGTTGGGATCATTGAAGTTATGTAGGTTATAAGATTTCACTAAAATTAACATCAAAACAAAAATATTTATGTAAACTTACCATTAAAAACTTAAGTAACTATTTGTAGACTAGTGAAAACTCTATTAAATAATGCAAATAATAGCATCAAAACGAACTTCAAGACATCTACACAGTGTTGCCAAACCAGCATTCAAAATTTACCTATTAAAATGGCTTTTGTTACCCCGCCGGTCTAAGTAACCCCGTTTTACGGTAAAGCTATAAATAGCCAGGGCTCACAAGCACATTTTGCAATTGATAAAGGGGGAGGATCCTCTCCAGAAAAGCTTCTTGCAGAAGATGAAGCCTAAGTAAGGTCTGTTATTTTATTTTGTAATGATATAATTGGCTTTGACAAGTTTGTAAAAGCTGAACAGATTTTGACAATTTTATCAATAGGTGCATATTTTTCGCCTTCACGGCATGTCAAATATTCAACGGGTAATTGGCCTTTCAATATAGTATATTTTTGTCTAAGATTCCCAATAACTCGGTCAACATAAATCCTAAGTGATGCCAAACTCCTTGTTTTTTGCACTTCATCTGGAGATAACTGGCGTTTTCCTCGTGCAGATGCAGGTTTAATCAATTGTGCACAGTAAAACCCAACAGCATCTCCTACGTTAAAGCCACGGTCAGCCATAACATAGTCACCAGGCATTAATTTTTCTAATATGCCGCAGTTTTCTGTAATAAATTTGTCACTGGCTCGTCCACCCCATGTTTTTGAAACAAAGGTAATAACACTTTGAGGAGCTATACCTATCAGAAATTTTATTGTATTATGGTGTTTATAATTGGACCAAGTAGCCCCCCTTGTGTTCAGTGAAGTTGGTCGGTCAATCATGATTTCAAAACAATCTATTATTACTGCTACCTTATTCTGGAATGCAATTTTAAAATCAATTGGCATAGTTTCTGTTAGTGTATGCCTATCTGGCCATATCAATGTAGGAGACATTGAGATGAAAGCAGCTTCAAGCCAAGCATAAAATATTCTTGTTACAGTTGATTGAGCGATACAAAATCTGAAAGCTAAATCCTGTAAAAGAAGATTCAGACGTAATTTCATAAGAAAAATAAAAAAAGATTGCTTTAAAGTGATAGACAAAGGCTTGTATCTTAGCCTGGGCTGAATGTTCTCAAAAACAATGTCAGACATATTTTTTGATGGTAAGCCAGTATAAAACTGAATTTTTTTTTCGCTAAGATTATCTACAGATAAATCAGCTTGTTTGTTTTTTAAATATCCTTTTTCTTTCCGTAAGTTCGATATTTCATGTTCTAGTTGAACAATATGTAACATTGTACAATCTGTCTGTGTTGATGTTGATATATATTTATTTTCAGAAGTGTAGCTTCTACAGTAGGAAAAGTAATATTTGTGTCAGGTAATGAAACGGATGATGAAATTGAATTGACAATTGATTCAGGTTCTTCCAATGGCTCTGCAGTGACAGATGCGGGCTTAGGAGCCTGAACGTTCCTTGGCAAAAGTGACGACACTTCAGTTGCTTTTGGAGCGACTCGTTGTTGATACCTGAAATAAAATTACCACAAAATAAAACAGCTGCCAAAAATGTTGTTCAGTAAAATAATAATGATAACAGAAATTTAAATTATTTTATATTAAATCACTGTAAGGGCAAATAATTTATTAAAACTATTATTTAAAATTATTTAAGGTGATGAATGCAAATAATTTTCATCTTACAGAAAAAAAAAAAAAAAACACTAAATATCCAAAGAAAAACAGTATTATTGTCTATATATAACATCTTAAGAAATATGTTTTTATGATTATCTTACATATCAAGTTTCGTACAGTTATATGCCATACAAGTTGATATATAGCCTTTCTAGTATAAGGAAATTTCTAGTATAGCAGCACTATCTATTGGCCCATAAACATTCGAATTGAATCAGTATAATGTCTCATAATAGCCTTCTCACATATCAAGTTTTGTTTGATTATACACAATAGAACCAGAGATACAGCCTTTCCTTAAATTGCAGAAATTGCTGTGAAGCAGTGCCACATGTTGAGTGGTTGACACCAAAAGTTGATAGGAACTAATTTATGGCAAAGTACATGTACATATAAATTTATATACAATTCTGTGCCTGTCTGTGCCTTCCTTTAAATTGTGGAAATTGCTGTATAGCATTGCCGCCAAAAGTTGATAGGCACTAATTTTTGTCAAGATGCATCTAAATACAAATTTATATACAATTCTGAGCAGTAGATTCAAAGATACAGTTCCACAAAATTTTTGTCACGCACACACATTTTCTAAAAATAGTAAAAATCGTGTTCTAGACCTCTCAAAATATTTAAAACCATTGAAAACCGGAAGTTGAAAATTTTTAAAAATCCAATACTTTCTTCTATTGAATGTAGAAGAAAGTAATAAATTATACATTTCAAACACAATCTTGATTTTACTTTGAAAGAACTTTCAGTAGCTAAAATACTAATTTTCATGATTATTTATATAAAACAATACGGAAATTTACACAGTTTAAAATAAAGGGTTTGCAGATTTTAGGGTAATTTGTTTTATTAGAACTGAGGACTATTAGTTTTAATCTGTCTAAAAATGTCACCAGTTTTGTGTAACAGACGAAAAGAAAAATAATGATAATATTAATAAAATAATAATAAAGGGAAAATAAGTTAGAAATATCAGTTCTGTGGTTACAAATTCGGTACCAAGTGAAAGGGACGATTTTTCTAAATCCAGGGGCGCAAACATCTTTTTTTGACACAACAATTAGATCTTTTTAAATTAACAGAAGTGTGAAATTTAGGTGACAACACTTCATTTTAATTCATTTCAGTCATTTAAAAAGTACACGGCTCAGTTTTACGCTCAAAAAATGAGAAAAAATAAATAAATAATTTTACAGATTGAAATTAATAGTCCTCCATACTAACCTAAATTCTGTCTTTGACGGAATTTTTCAATTTTCCTTTTTTACATCTTAAGAGCCTCATTTGAGAGGCAAATTATTATAGAACCATTTATCTCCTAAACCAGCTGCTCAATTTGTGCAGTTCTCTAATTGATACAAATTAATTGTGAAAACATTTTAGATAACGGACGACTTTAAAGTTGTTGATTTTTTTTAAATAGTTGGCTGTATATGATTCTTTAATACAGGAAAAAATTTGATTAAGTAGAAAATTGAAATTCTTAGTACAATGCTTGATCAATTTCAACATTAAAAAAACAACAACAAAAATTGGAAAATAAAAATATCCAATAATTAAAAAAAAAAAAAATGCTTACAACTTACATTTAAAAAATTTAAGTTGTAAGTAATGAGCTAGCGACTGTATTTGTTAAGTTCTGCTACATATAGTGCTAATGTAATAAAAATGTAGTAGAAAAGTTAATCATTTAAACAAAAAGTTAATTGAATGCTAAAACATAATGATTTACTGCATTTATATTTGTTACCAGAAACGCATTTTTTTTATATAAATATTCATACTTTATTTGATGAAGCAAAAATAAATAAAATAAAAGTAACATGAAAATATTAACAAAGTTAAGAAGTTGCATATTTTTAAAAACGTGATGACTTCCCCCTAAATGATTTTACTTAAATTCTCAACTAATTCAAAATGTTTGATTTCCCATTAGTAGTGTATTTATCTTTTGGCCAGGCAAACTTTTAATGGAAGTATATTACCATACTTAAAGCTATTTATTGTAACATAATTACTTACCTTGTACTTCTATTATGAGCTTGTAAAACATTAATTTTAAGATTCTTATGACCCAGTTTTAAGCATGGTGCCCAGTCAGGATTAGTTTCATCCAATAAATCTGAGGGTTTACCTATTTTGAAAGAGAATATATATATATATATACGTGTGTATATACACACACACAATTACAAAAGAAAAGCAATGATGAATATTTTTAAACCATTCTGGTAAGTATTGTTATGGGAAACCTCTATGCAAATATTTTTAGATAGTAAACAGTGAAATTTGCTTTATGTGATCTGTAGTGTAATTTTATTTTTCTGCAACCAAGTATTCAACTTATTCACAGGGGGTCTTGAAACATATTTAGTCACACTGCTAACATAAATAAAATGTAAATAATAATAACATTCAATTTAGTATCTATAATAATTCCTGTTTTTATTAATTACAATTACAAATGAAATCATATATGATTAATGCAGGGGTGAAACTACTTAATATGCAAAAACCCTGAAAACTGCTATTTGCATGCAGATGGGAGAGAGTTATTGATGATAAATAATACCGCTACCTTTAAAAAGTGATATTTGAGAGTTCTTAGTATATTATAAATCAAATTAAACATTCAAAATGAGAAATTCCTATAAAAACAAAATAATTTAACATGAAATTGAGACAGCAAAATTTTCAAAAACCCTGAAAAGTTTTATCCCTGTTAATGTTATAACTTCTTATAGATTTATAATTGACTGTTTTAAACTAAATTTAAAAGGATTTTGACTTTTCATTTTTATTTTCTGCAAGAAGATGGAACTCACTTGTCATTAGCTTCCATTTTTACGAATTTTCCTATTACATAACTTAATGCTTAAAATTGAACAGATAAAATAAATTTTTAATCAATTTACAACTATTTAATGGTGAAAGAATTTAACCTAAAACATGTAAAATGAAAGAACGATGGAATTAAAGAAATACAAGATTCAATTTTTTTATATTTTACAGTGAGGTGTGTAGGTCATAGGCTTTTAAAGATTAAAAGCACTTTCATTTAAATTACACACACATACATAAAAACACAAATATACACATTTTATTAGTATCAGAAATTAGGTGTTAAAAAGTTTATAGTTTTACTTTACAGATCTGATTAGTGAAAGTGTAGAGCAGTATTTTTTTAACAGACATGGTGTCATACAAACCAGTACAAAACTGTACATATGCAGTACAAAAACATTAAATAATTTATATTCTATATTTAATACCTATATTTTTTACAATTTTGAGAAGTCAGCAACGTAAGAATGTTTAAGTTATTTATGTATAAAGTAACCAACATATGCAATGTATATAAATAAGTACTCACCTTGAACGAAATGTTCGCTGCAGACTTTTTTGTGATTTAAATTATTATCATTTAAATCAGCTCTGTTAATTCGAGAAAGCCATTCCTTCCTGCGCCTCCTCGAGACTCCCTCAATTTTTTTACCTTTGTTTGTTATAACACTAGGAAATCCAAAAAACGACACAGTATCTGTTACAGAACGATTACTGCAATTAAAAACTGCACACATTACCATTATGAAAATAAAAGTGTCTAGACCAAGAGGCCTAAAAATAACACGTACTAAAATTTCTTATAGTAAAAAAAATAATAATAACAATAAAGAAAGAAAAGAAACACAAGATTTATATTAATCAAAATAAACGAAGCCGCTATCTGTCATTCAATATGTTTCGGTTTCATGGGTTTTGTTTGTACAAAATTAGTTTACAAAAAGCGCCACTACGAGCGCATATAATGCTGTGACGTCATGTGAATACGCCCTTATGTAAGCGTTCCGTTTGAATGTAGGGAGGCATACTATTGTAACAATCGCAGCTATCGTAGATCACAAGTCGGATCGTAGTCGTAATTTTGATACAAATGTAACGCCATCGGCCATATTGGATCGTAAAGTTGTGATTGTTGACATAAAAATTTGCGACTGCCTGCGCTCTCCCGTAAGCTCTCACAAGCCTCTCACAAGTAAGATGGCGGATAGTAGGGTTGATCAATGAAAAATAAAATATTTATTTATTTATTTATTTTTGTGTGTGGAGTGTTATTATTGATACAGAAAATGAAATTAAAACCTTTGTATAATTTTAAAATGACAAGATTTACTTCATTAAACATGATATCGCACAAACACGAAAACGTCCAATATTATTCATTTATGATTCATTATTTAAATAAATTGTATAATAATGTGAGATGAACAGCATATTTCTGATTTTCTATAATAATAATAATTATTATTACTATTATTATTAACTGTATGTATATTATTTTGTATCGTTTGTTCCTTGTTAAAAAAAGTCATACTATATTTTTACACTAATGGTACTGAATGCGTTAAGTACGCCTTAAATATCATTCACAGGTATAAATGAATTCTTTTAGTAATACATATATGATATACTTATTAATAAGTCTTTCCTCGCCATTCTTTCTGCAGACAAGTAGGAAGTTTTAGTGATTTTGCATGTTAAGTAGTTTGACCCCTAATTTATCACAGAAGTCATTAAATAATATAAAGCAGCTTGATACAACTACAAACCTAAATTCTAAATTGATTTTCATCAAAATTATTTAAATTGTAGAGTTAAAATTCTTATTAGGAAAAAGAAAAACTCTATATGTGGGGAATTAATTTTGTATCTAAAAGTAGATTATGAGAGAGTTACTTTCTAGAATTTTTAAGCTATTGATGAAATGCTAAAATTCATTAATGTAATTTTTTTTTATTCACAAAATTTATATACAGTCTCTTTTTTATAAGATTATTGTAACTCCTACATTCTTGAGATATTTTAACTCCTACAATATTTTAAGCATTAAAATTCAGAAATATTCTTTAAAGTTTCAACTTTCCAAGTTTAGGTATATACTATACATTATGTTTACTTTAATTTTTTTATTGAATTGAAACATTTATGTTTAATAGTTTTAATGTAAGTAATGATATAAAAGCATGGGATAATTTGGGTACACATTGCATTTTATTAATTAGGGAATGAAAAATAATCTTTTTATACTCCTGCATCATCGTTACTTAAGGTTGTATATGCTGAAAATATGCTTGCAATACTGATATTGACAAAAGTTTTCTTTTCTAAAGATAGCAATGTAAACATATCCATATATTATTAATTTAAATTAAGGTATACTGATTCAAATTCATCATTTGTGATAAAAATGTTTCCACCACTTGTGCAAAGTAGCTTTTGAATTGGTTTTTATAATCATTTTCATTCAATTTTGTGTCCTCTAAAATGACCTCTTTTTCAAAATTGAATGTTTTCTATTTTCTTATAAAATAAAAGACATTGCATATTTTCTCCTCTTTTACCAATAAAAAATTCTCATCACCTTATACATAAAAAATAGAGTAAGATAATCATATTTTGTGGCGAGTAGTTTTTTTTTTTTTTTCAGTGAGTATAATATAAGTTGAAATTTTGGGCTCTGATACTGCTATCCCACTTAAATATTAAAACACTTTATTATGAAAGGTGCTACATTGAGTAAGAAAATGTTACATATTTTTTTTTTTCTAATTAAATCTTCATGTAATGCAGAGTTAAATAAATGCTTTGCTTAGTAGGGGATCTAATAATATCTTATGTGTTTAAATTTTGAGTTATTTTTGAAATATTTCTGGGTTATTCTTTTATAGATAAAATAATTTATTGTGCTTTAAGTTATATTGAAATTAAAAGGTTTGTAATCCAGCTATCTCACTGTTTCAATTAATTAATAAATTGCTTAATTTAAGATTTTAAATAGTGTTTTTTTCATGATTTAAGGAGGGGGGGGGGATATGAATTTTCTTGCTGTTAATTTAGATTTTTTTTTTTTTTTACTTGTTGCATTGGCATTTTAAAAGATAACTTGTTGTTACAATACACTTTTAAAGCAAAAAAAAAAGTCAAATAAATTTGGGTTTTGCTTTGTATAGAGGGCACGCATAATTTTGATTTACTTATTGGTGAATTGATTCACAAGAGTTGTTTTTCACTTTTAAGATTTTGAACTTTGTGTGTAAAATGATTTTTTTTTTTTTTTTTTTTTGGGGGGGGGGGGGAGGGGGGAACACTGCTCTGCAAAAAGAAAAAAAAAATTCGACATCTGATACCATTCTTGCTCAACTTATGTGAAATGACCTCCTGAATCCGAATGTGACTCCCATTTTGCTTAGTCACTAGTCACCCACCATTTTCTAGATACACCACCTCCTCTCTGATTTTTTTCCCTGTTTGATAATTTTATGACCATGAATTTGATTTGAAGAATTAAAAATAATTTAACACCTAAAAGCAAAAAATATATAAAGTTTAAAAAATAACATTAATAACAGATTAAAAAAATATAAGATATGTAATGCATAATTTCAGTTTCCTACCCAAAATTTTTCCCTTGTCGCAAATGTCAATGTTTTAGAATTTTCCAACTCTGTAACCCCTCAGAAGGCATTTAATGGTTAAAATAATCCTCTCCCCTCCTAGAAATCAAATTCATAGCCATAAAATCACTGAAAAATGATAAAAAATAGGGTGCCATTCCTAAAAAACGGTGGGTGATAGGGCAAAATGGGCATCATATTCGGATTCAGGAAGTCATTTTACATAAGAATATACTGAAATGGTGTCAGAGGCAACTTTCATGCCGATCAGTTTAATGGAACTAGCTGTTTTTGTTTAAAAATGCATCCAATTTTAAAAGAGTCTTTTTCTGCATCACAATCACATCTTTTGCACCATAATATTTGCATATTTTAGAATCCAAGTGGTTTCAAGAATGACACATAATCCTTTAATTTAAGTGTTATAATTGCCATTTGTTACTTTCATATTAATCGCATGCTGGCAATTTATACTTTAGTATTAACTTGGCTCATGAAATACAGTCGCCTGGTTACCATAGCCAACCAGTATATTTTAACTGGCAACATGGTTTTCAACTTTGAAACTTAATTTAAGAAAAAAAAAAAATTGGTTCTAGATTCGGGCTCTGATTCCACTCACGATATAAGCAAACTCTCAGCGTTTTCATTCTCGCTTCTCTTACTACATTTTGAGACACCATGTTAAATCAATACACTATTAGGGAAGTTACACCACTTTTCTCCATATATATTTCACAACTTGATGTTAAACTGCTGCGTCATTTTAGGGAATTGGTCTAGACAGCTCCTCGTTTGCATGTGCTTTGCAACCAGGAGCTGAATCGTTGTGCTGGTATAATGATATATTGATAGTGATAGTGTATTAATTTAGTGAAATTATTAAAACTGTTATTTGTATAACTTAAATAGTTATATTACTGTTATTAATAAACTCATTATTTAAATGTATTTCAAGTTAAAACGTCTAATAAAATTTATGACATTTCACTTAAAAATTTTTTTTTGGAAAAATGCTTACAAATAGAAATACTATATATGACATCACTTTCTACAATGTACTGTCAGTGTGACGTCAAACTGACTCCAAAAAAAACAAGCTATCTTTATTTTCTATATCGTTTAATACTAAGACTACATGTTATGATAATAACCTTAAATTTGTATGATATCTTTAACTCTATTTTGTTTGAATTTCTATTTTTAAATAAAAGCATCACTAAAAAAATAATCATCTGTAACAAAAAAATTATCTCAAACCAAACAGAACAAGGGCTCGTAACCCCGATGCCTGCAGCAGCTTATACGTGGGCTGCTAATAACATGAAAAATTCTCAAAAATTAACCTTGAACCGAATGAGCCTCTGACTCGTGTTTCCCCTGCCTGTGGCTGTGGCACTGTATAGCAGGAATGCTACACACACGCTGCAAAATCCACTTTTCTCCACCAGGGGTCACAGTATGTTGTGTACAAACCACCAATTGCCTTGAATTTCTAAGACCTTTCAAATAAGGTGTCACATGGTGTTATCAACTGCAAAATCTTTTAGTTGCACTTTCCACCGCCAGGGGGCACAATCTGTTCTGTATGAACATCACCAACGGTCAGATAATATAAAGACCTTTAAAATAAGGTGTAACATGATAGTCTACTACGAAATCACTTAGTTCCACTGTTCACCACCAGGGGGCACACTATATTGTATATAAACATCCCCAATCAACATGAAATTTCAAGACCTTTATCGCCAATCTCCTTCAATTTCCAAGACCTTTCAAATAAGGTGTCAAGTACAAAATCCTTTAGTTGCACTTTCCACCGATAGAGGGCACAGTGTGTTCTCTATGAACATCACCAACAGTCAGGAAATACCAAGACCTTTAAAATAAGGTGTAACATGATAGGGTCTACTACAAAATCACCCAGTTCCATTTTTCCCCACCAGGGGGCACACTATATTGTATACAAACATCCCCAATCTACCCGAAATTTCAAGTCCTTTAAAATGTGGTGCTACATGTGTGTCTAAAAGGGATTTCCTTCTTAAACTAATTCCCCCCCCCCCAAAAAAAAAAAAAAAAAAAAAAAAAATCTACTTTTCCTCTTTAAAATCGAAAATTCCAAAATCACAGAAATTGATTTTATAGTATTCGAGTCTAGTCCCCCCATGTTCAACTTCTTCGCCGTGAAGTAATTTGGAGCTAAGTTAAGCTTGCAAACATGTTTTTATCTCCTGCCCCGACACCTCAGCCAAATTTTTACACCAAGCTGTTCTCTCGATTTAGTGGATACAGACAAAACACGTGTCAAATTAACCCCTTTCACTCCAGGGACGTACGTGCATACCTCCAAAGAAAGTATACGATACTATTTCAAAATTATATCTGGTATTTCAGACATTTACACTACAGCTAGCCTGGAGCGGAAGGGGTTAATATATAGATATTCAATAATGCATCAACCATGAAATTTCATTTAGAAATATTGTAGTGGAAGACTGATTTATTTTATTTCTTTTTTATACCAACTACGTGAAAAATCAACCTTACACTCCAATCTTTCTAAATGAAGTTTCTAATTTTACAGCAAATTCAGAAAACTTTCTACGAATTATTTTCACACATTTATCTTGATTTATAGAAAACTGGCCCTTCAGAGAGGTGGCCTTTCAAAAAAGGTTTGTCCTATGGCACAATTTGCCAGTGTTCTAAAAATTACTACCAAATCAATATCTGACTTGCACTCGACTATAAATATATAATCTGACAAATAAAACAAAGAGTTAAGTTGTAATGAAACTGTTCATTCTTATCCAGCAAACATTAAATAAAACCTAAGAGAAAGTACTAAATACTGTGTCTATATTTATCGAACAGGTCAAAAGGTTTCATCTTTCTACGAGTTAATATTTTAGATGTTTACCAGAAAACTTAGTTGGTATAGGGGATTAGAATCTGCGAATAATTCTGATTTAGAATCGATCAATAAAATAACTGATTTAAATAAATGTGTGATGAGTGAGAAAGAAATTAAAAATTGTTAAATATTTTTTTATGTAAAATTTTGTAGTAAGGAAGAAAAAAAAAAAAGCGAGAGGAGATGTGTTATTTTCTTCACTGGCAAAAAAAAAAAAAAAAAAAAAAAGTTTTAAAAAGATAAATTACAATTTTTTAGCCATCTGTAAATGTAATATGGTTAAAAAGAAAAAAAAAATGTAATACTGCATTTGTATTTACATAAAGAAAAGAAAAATCTATTTCATGCGAATGCTACGGTAAACTCAAATATTGAATGAGAAGATCCCATTGCAGAACAAGTTGCACAGCAAACTTACTCCAAATATTTGAACTGTAAGTTTACTTTCCAACGTTGGTTTAAATCAGCCTAGTATTTCAAAAGTTATCATGATGGCATATTTTCAAGTGACTGCAACTTGAAAGCAAAATGGCAGAGCAAGTTGTCCAGTGAACTTATCATCAAAACATTTATATAAGTTCACTACCCAACTTTGGCTTGAATTGATTGATTAATTCAGTGTTTCAATAGTTATTGTAATAATAAATTTTCAATTAGCCCTAATTAATTTAAGGTATCCGGGTTTTTTTTTTGTAAGAAAAGAGCGGATGAATTTCATTAATAAACTTGGTTGAGACACTTATATGGCCTATGTATATATCAAAATTCAAGCAAATCCAACCTTAAATACACTTATCACAATGTGGATTTGTAATTTTCAAGTGAACTCTTGAAAATAAAATAGCACAGCAACCATCGTTAATGAACTCATCCTAGATATTTGTAAGATAAGTTCGCTGTCCAATTTTGGTTCGATTTGGAGTATTATTTTGGAAGTTACTGTGATGACAAATTTCTATTATATATAGACTTTAAAAAAAAAAGTGATTGTAGTAGGTTGATTTCTAAAGAAATCAACCTACCTTTAAATCAACCTTGATTTCTAAAGAAATCAACCTAAAACTGATTTACGTACATGAGTGCTGGCAGAGAAGGAAATCTAAATATATTTAATACTATTTATTTAATGTTTTGCAAAAAAAGGAAAAATCGAGGTTTTTTTTTTTCCCTTAGCTTAATTCAGGATAATTTTTTAAATATAAAGTTTTTAAATTATAATATTTAATATAAATAAAGCTTAAAGCTTTTAAATTTTCTTTTAGGCTCTTTCGGTAGATTTTACCAATTGCCCACTGCATAGCTCTGCTAGATTAATATGTAATGTCACAGTGTAAAGTAAAAGAAAAGAAAGAGAAAAACAGCACTCGCTGTTGATTTCATTCTGCCATCATCTATGTTTACATAAATCTTTAAATAATATAGATAATTTTTGGATGTAATATGCACTAAAATGGACATGTCTATATTATGTTCACATGTTTATTTATTTTGGCTTCAAGACACTTATTACATAAAAATACATTTCAATATAATATCTACAAGATCTGGTGAAAAATCTAAATCTAGCTGTAATATGGACATATCATATTATGTACTTTGACCTAATCTACATGAATTTGTGTTGACTGGGTTCTTTCTTTAATAATAATGTTCTATATACTTTTTAAAAATCAACTTCAAACTAAAAAATAACTTTTTGAAACACTAATCAGTAGAATAATAGTTGTAGTGATTATATAATTATATATATATATTAGATAACAGATGTATAAAGACATTAATTAGAATCAATTTTTCAAAAGATGCTTTTTGATGTTAGAAAATGAAATATTACAAGGAAATATTTTTAAATATCTTGCTTTTAAACAACTTCAAAATTACTTTTTGACACTTTGTTTATAATGAAAAAATTAGACTAACCCCTCTATTTCCCATTTTGTGTAGGACTTTTACAAAATACATAAATAAAAGAGAAAATATTTTATAAATAAAACACTCTTAAATGAACTTTTTATTACGAAAATAGGAAAAGTAGTATATGTGTAAGTTTAACTAGGATGTTAATATATAGTTTTATTTTATATTTTTTTCTCTATTTATACATCACACAAAAGACACTTTTTACTGAAAAATGAAATTAAAATGAAATGTAATCAATCACTTCATTCGTATTTAAAAATTGGTAAATAAAATATATCATATTTTTTTTTTTTTTCAAATGTTTGTAAATATAAACATTGTATTGCACACGGCACACCGGACACACCTACATATCAGCCAATCAGTGAAGCCAATCGTTAAAATAATCGAAATGCCAGTTACCGGAAATCACAAATTTGCGATCGAAGGGTTGCCATTTGTGATAGTCACAAATGTTACAATAGTATCATAATTTGTGAGCCGATCGCAAATTCCAGGATTTGTGATCTACGATTACGATAGCTGCGACTGTTACAATAGTATGCCTCCCGTAACCGTAATACATTTTTGTATTTGGGGATCCTTTTCAAAAATTGCCTTGATTTGGGGAAAAAAATCCGAGCTTAACAGCCCAATTCACAGCGCGGCCGAGTAGACAAGCGAGTGAGACGTGACGTAGCCGAAAGCCGAATCTCTACTCCATCGCTGTTCTCGGTAGTAGGAGAAATTGCTATTCCGGGGCCCGTTTTCACTCGGACACGAGTTGTGCCAGCTGATCGATGAAGCAAGCGAGAAGGCGTCCCTAAAATGACGTCAGTTTTACCGATTATGATAGAAAACGTAGCGATATAACCAATAGGAAAGGTTTCATCGGAATATTGTTTGTAATCAAAAGCACGTGCACGTTGTGCTTACTGCGTAGTTGTAGAAATTCGATTGTAGACATGACAGTCCGTGATTGCTCTAATTTACATTTTCACCTATCTGATTACGTCAAGTTTTTCCAACAAAATTTTAACTATGAATTAAATAAGTTCTTAATTTCAGACTGAAATATTATTGTTTTATGTATGTGAATAATGAATATTTTGTCATATACATTAACTTTAATTATTCAGTCATTTGCAAATTGGATTAAAGCATTTCTTCTTAACATCTTATGTGGAGTATAAAAATATAATTACAAGATGTAAATAGGTAAGGAGAGTGATTTATATATTCTTGCTTCATTATTAAATTTCAGTTGAAAATTTGATATATATATTTTTTTTTAGTATTGATATAAAGATTTTTGTTATAAATTGCTATGAATTTTTTTTTTATTTAGAGTGTTTGCTTACAAAGTTTTTAATTCTGCGTCTTTTTTTACATCAGTTTTTCAATTCATTTTAAAGCTTTTATAACATTAAAAAAGTTGCTTTTTCCTCTGTTCCTCTAAATTGTGTTTCAGATGAATATTTACTTTTGCCAAGTTTTTCGATTACTTCAATATTTCCAAACAGAGTAATTTGTTAGCCAATGTCTAAATATTCAGCTTCATTATTGCCAAACATAGTAACTTTTTGTCATATATCTAGCACTTTTAAAAGTGTGCAATCACATCTTCACTTATTTATTTTCAAGAGATATTTGTTAAAGAGCATAAAATCTATTTTGAATAGACATAAAACCTATTGCCAATAAACACAATATATGTATATATATACATATAATACTTGGTGTGGACGCTAGATGAAATCATTCTATACCCATATTTATAACATTTTTATAGACAACTCTACATATTACTATATACATGACAAGCCAACAATTTTTCGTCAAATGCAACTCTTTATAGTAATATCTTTACAGTTCAAAATACTAAATAGGAAAATTCTGTTTTAAAATATTTTTTCTCTTTAATCAGATGAAAATTATTAAGTTTTTTCACTATTTAAATTAAAGAAAAGAATTTATTTCAAATATCACAAATATAATTCTTTATTATTTACTAAAAGTATTCAATATCATATATTTAGCAATGCTGAAAGCACCGAGTGAAACCATATTTCTCTTAACATAGTCATAAAAATTCCTTTAAGCAAAATCTTGTATAAGTTATCAAAATAGAAATAAAAGTCACTAATTTATCTAAGTTTATCTTATTATTCTACTATGGTGCTTTACTTTTTTAATACCAAAGCATCACACAAAATATGACATTTTTAAGACCTATAATTGAATTTCTTATAGCCATAAAGTAGCTGCTTCACAAACTTTTAACACATTAAGGGTGTTTTGTATTGATTAATAATACAAAAATATATCAGTAATTTTTCTTACCTATTTGCAGCTTAATAAAGTGAATCATAGTTTAGTATTTTTCTTGGATCCAGTTTTTTTTTATTCATATGAGATTTTAATGATTATTTTCAGATGACTGAATAATGCATTACATGTGTGTCAAAATATTTAATTCTACATACATAAAATAACTATTAAGTTAAAAAACAATCAAAATAATATTTAAATAGATTAATCACCAGGTTTATTTATGAAATTAATGGCCTTGATCATTTCGACATTAAATGTTTTTCACAAGGGAAGCATTTAAAATAGAATGGAAGTTTATTTAAAAATAAATAAATAGTTAGCTTTGCAACCTTATTATGTATTGATAGAAACTAAACACATTAATTTAATTTGAAATTTAAAGTCTCATACACACTTTAATCATTTGGAATTCAAATTAACAAAAATCTGTACTTAAAGAGGGAAAAAAGTAAATATACATGTATAAACAAACCTATTTTTATTTTTTGAGTAATAAATATGAAATTCTGTACAAGATGGAGTTTAGTTCAGTATGAAGGACCTTTTTCAAAGTCTATTCTTCTATACAAAAGCATGAAATAACTCATAAGTGTTTTGCTCCTTCTAAATAGTTACTATATCCATTTCTTAAAATGTTATATTACAATTTTAGTATAGGATAATCTTAGTGACTTAAATTTTTGTTGCCATTTTGAGGATAAATTAAAATAGCTGTCACAATTGCATTAGTATAATCTTGGCGAGAAATATTAATTTTCTTAAACCGAATATATATATATATATATATATATTTCCTTTCACGTAAGAAAAAATTGGATGCATTATTTTGAAAGTGGGAGGAATCAACTTGTTTTAACTTTTTAATAATTTTGAAGTTAAACTAGTGCTTTTTATTTAATATTGTTTGAACTGAAAAATAAGCATTATTAGATTTTGATACCAACTTTTGTAGTGATCAATTGAGCGGTGTAGTTTTGTATAGAGAATTGAAATTTAACAAAACTTAAAAATTGTTTGATTCAAGGGGAGTAATGCAAATTTCCACAATGCTAAAATCACTGTCTAAAAACAATAGTCGTGTAATGCAGTATCAAGATAACTAATAAATAAATGTTCCAACTTCCATTGACCAAAATGAAATTTCTTCTAGTACTAACATTACCGCTGTGTACAAGTTTGTCAAAAGATTATTGTAGCAACTGTATCTCAATTTCATGTTAGATTATTTTGTTTTTATAGAAATTTCTCATTTTGAATGTTTAATTTGCCTTATAATGTTTTAACAACAACTCTCTAAGACAGGTGCCAATACTTAGATATTTATCGCATTTTTTTCTCCCCAGAAAGTGATAAATTGCTAAATATTAGCACCTACGTGGATGAAACTACTTAATATTGAAAAGCGCTGAAAACAACTATTTGGGATGCAAAATAAATGACCTATTATAAAAAATATCTATTAAAACCTATAACAATGATATTTAGACAGTTGTTGTTAAAACATTATAAGGCAAATTAAACATTCAAAATGAGAAATTTCTATAAA
This sequence comes from Salticus scenicus, assembly GCA_963930645.1. NCBI lineage: Eukaryota > Metazoa > Arthropoda > Arachnida > Araneae > Salticidae > Salticus > Salticus scenicus. Next base: position 136,465,769 of record OZ005662.1, on the reverse strand, counting down.
AACAAAATAATCTAACATGAAATTGAGATACAACATAATTTTGAAAATTTGGTTTGCATGATTTACAAAACAATTTGCATGTCTGTTTATCTCTTACATTCATTGCTTGTATGAAAGTAGTATGTATATGTTTTTATTTAATATCTTGTATCATTAAAAAAAAAATAAAAAAATTATCTTGTTATGATGGTAAACTTAAAAATTGTTTAAGCATATTGCTGTTTATTTATTTAACTTTCCAAAAAAGTTAAAAGGTGTTTATGACTTGGTTGATTTTTTTAAGATGACAGTAGTTGAAAATTGTTTATTCATAGTTTTTTCACAACTTTTGTCATGTAAATAATAGTTTGTTGGAATATTTCAAGAATATCCATCAAATAAACATCATTCATAAAACATAAACATAACATTCATAAATAACAAACATAACATTCAATATACATAACATATCAAACATCATTCATGCCTTTCTTTGAAAATTTCAATATTCTCGAAAGATGCATTGTAACCAAAATATGGGATCTCTTATCATTATAAAACAAGCGATTTATCGCCAAATGTGACCTTTCACAACAATCTCAAGATTTTGTTATGCAACATAGTGTTTCATAACAAAAAGTGTGTTTCAAGTTTTGTGTACAAAATCTATTTTAAAACACAATTTTCTCTTTGATTAATTGAAAATTGATAAAGTCTTTTTATTTCTTAAATCTGAAATATGTATAAATTCATGGACAGGTGCAGTATAATACATCATTTAACAAGTTTTCAAAATTGTAACCAAAAATCACCAAATTGACATTTTAGCATTTTTAAGCCATTTGAAAGTTAGCTATAATTGTGTTTTTCTCTAGATAATTGTCTATGTAAATATTTCTTGAAAGTATAATATATTATCTTTATATATCACAAAACATAATGAAATTTATATATAATTCAGAGGCACAAAGCCACGTTTTCTAATGAATAAGGTGTAATCAGCATTAATGATTGATTTACATGTTTATATTAAATTAATCAAGTACATTTTAAAAAATAAGTCGAAAAATTTTAAAGAGCATTTTTTTTTTTTGTATTGAAACAAGGATGAGAAGTTGGAGGTTTAAAAGTGTAACAAATGGATACAGATGCAAAGTGTTTTATAAATCATGCAAACCACCTGTTTTTTTTTTTTTTTTTTTTTTTTTTTTTTTTCTCCTTCTTTTAATTTATTGAAATTTGAATTTTAAAGCAATAAATTTTGTAAATATGAGTTTTGCAAAATATTTAATACATGGTTACTTAATGCAAAAATATTTAATTCTCCTTACTTATTTACAGCTTAGTGATACACATATTTTCATCCCAAAAGAGGCATTTTTCTTAATGTAGTATCCAGTGTAAAGATAAAGGACTGAATTGATACTGCCTATGAATATGACAAAATTTTAAATATCCACATTCATAAAACAATACCCATTCAGTCTAAAAAATGAAATTTCACTTTATTTTAATCATTTTCATTAAAAATCATGTTGAAAACTATAAAGTTAAAATAAATAATATTAAATGATTATTTTCTTAAAAAACGCAGTATAACTTCCCAAAATAATTGTAAATCTGTCGCAAATTTCTTTTCTGGAGAGTCAACAACAACCGTTCTCCGTCAACGCACACTTGTCCATCGCTGCTTCTCGGTTCTCGCCGGCATAGAAGCAGCCGAGTTCACGGTGCAAACAAACGAGACATTTAACACAACGATGGAGTAGAGAAAATGAGCCCCAGAATTGCTATTTCTCACTCACCGGAAACGCTGACGTCAAAATGACGTCAGAGATGGGCGTTGTCACTGCCATTTCTCCACTCGTACGTACTGTGAATCGGCCTGTAAATCTGCTTGATATTTTCTTTTTGAAAATTTTTTTATTTACCCTTTTTAGTAAAAATCAAGTTGGGGATTTTTTCGAAAACCCCGCCTCCCCCTGATTACGTTAATTTTCGACCATCTGGCATCACTGAATCAACAATCTATAGAGGTAATTTCATTTTAAAAAATAATTATTAATTCATTTCAAATTACATTTCTAATGTATATTTTAAATGATTCGTTAAAAATATCTATTAAAAGACATGTCTAAGCTATCAAGCAAAAGAAAAATCGAATGTGTATGGAATGTGTGTCAGGATGCTTTCTGTAAACAGTAGTACGAAAGCATATCTTCACATATATGTAAAAGGTAAGCCGTATATATTAAGACGTCTTAGTATATATGTAACATATGTTCTAAAGCTTTCTATCAGAAAAAATAAACTAAATAGACAATTATGCGTACACATTAATGAAAAGCCACATGTTTGCGAAATATGCTCAAAAAGATTTCCTTACAAGTCTGATCTAGACAGACATTTGCGCATTCACACCAAGGAAAAGCCATATGTGTGTGAAATATGTTCCAAGAAATTTTCTCGAAACAGCAGTTTAAAAACACATCTGCGTGTGTACACGAAAGAAAAGCCCTATGTATGAGAAATATGTTCAAGAGGATTTTCTGAAAAGAGTAAACTAAATTTACATCAACGCACTCACACAAAGGAAAAGCTCTGTGTGTGCGAAATATGTTCAAAAGGATTTTCTAATAAAGGTAGTCTTGATAAACATCTGCGCGTTCACACCAAGGAAAAGCCATATGTGTGCGAAATGTGTTCAAAAGGATTTTCTCAAAAGAGGTATTTAAAAACACATATGTCCATTCACACCAAGGAAAATCTGTTTGTGTGTGCTATATGTTCCAAAGGATTTTCTGAAAAGAATAACCTAAGAAGGCATCTTTACATTCACACGAAGGAGAAGCCCTATGTGTGCGAAAAATGTTCAAAAGGATTTTCTAATAAAGGTAGTCTTGATAAACATCTGCGCGTTCACACCAAGGAAAAGCCATATGTGTGCGAAATGTGTGCTAAGGAGTTTTCTGAAAAGAGTGATTTAAAGAGACATATGGGTATTCACTCGAAGGAAAAGCCCTATGTGTGTAAAATATGTTCCAGAGAGTTTTCTGAAAACAGCAGCTTGAAAAGACATTTGCGAATTCACACGAAGGAGAAGCCCTATGTGTGTAAAATATGTTCCAGAGAGTTTTCTGAAAACGGCAATTTAAAAAGGCATCTGCGTATTCACACGAAGGAAAAGCCCTATGTATGCGAAATATGTTCTAAAGGGTTTTCTAATAAAAGATCTCTTTATGATCATCTGCGTGTTCACACCAATGAAAAACCCTATGTGTGTAAAATATGTTCCAATCAGTTTTCTCTAAACAGCAGTTTAAAAATACATCTGCGTATTCACACGAAGGAAAAGCCCTATGTGTGCGAAATATGTTCTAAGGGGTTTTCTCAAAAGAGTCATTTAAAGGGACATATAGGTGTTCACTCGAAGGAAAAGCCCTATGTGTGTAAAATATGTTCCAGAGAGTTTTCTGAAAACAGCAGCTTGAAAAGACATTTGCGAATTCACACGAAGGAGAAGCCCTATGTGTGTAAAATATGTTCCAGAGAGTTTTCTGAAAACGGCAATTTAAAAAGGCATCTGCGTATTCACACGAAGGAAAAGCCCTATGTGTGTGATATATGTACCAAGGAATTTTCTCGAAAGAGTAATCTAAATATACATCAACGCACTCACACAAAGGAAAAGCCCTATGGGTGTGAAGTAATATCTGATAAAAATAGTCTAAATAAACATCTTCACATTCACACCAAGGAAAAGCCTTATGTGAGAGAAGTAGGTGCGAAAGGATTCTTTCAAAAGAGTTATTTAAAAACACATATGCGTATTCACACAAAAGAAAACCGGTTTGTGTGTGTTATATGTTCCAAAGGATTTTCTCAAAAGAATAACCTAAGAAGACATCTTTACATTCACACGAAGGAGAAGCCCTATGTGTGCGAAAAATGTTCCAAAGGATTTTCTCAAAAGAATAACCTAAGAAGACATCTTAACATTCACACGAAGGAGAAGCCCTATGTGTGCGAAAAATGTTCTAAGGGGTTTTCTCAAAAGAGTCATTTAAAGAGACATCAGCGTACTCACAGAAAGGAAAAGCCATATGTTTGCGAGATATGTTCTAAGGGGTTTTCTGAAAAGAGTAATTTAAAGAGACATGTGGGTATTCACACGACGGAAAAGCCCTATGTGTGTAAAATATGTTCGAATCAGTTTTCTCTAAACAGCAGTTTAAAAATACATCTGCGTATTCACACGAAGGAAAAGCCCTATGTGTGCGAAATATGTTCCAAGGGGTTTTCTCAAAAGAGTCACTTAAAGAGATATATGGGTATTCACTCGAAGGGAAAGCCCTATGTGTGTGATATATGTACCAAGGAATTTTCTCGAAAGAGTAATATAAATATACATCAACGCACTCACACAAAGGAAAAGTCCTATGGATGCGAAGTAATATCTGATAAAAATAGTCTAAATAAACATCTTCACATTCACACCAAGGAAAAGCCTTATGTGAGCGAAGTAGGTGCGAAAGGATTCTTTCAAAAGAGTTATTTAAAAACACATATGCGCATTGACACAAAAGAAAACCCGTTTGTGTGTGTTATATGTTCCAAAGGATTTTCTCAAAAGAATAACCTAATTAGACATCTTTACATTCACGCTAAGGAGTAGCCATACATGTGTGAAGTATGTTCCAATAGATTTTCCAAAACGCCTAAATCATCATCTATACTTACATACAACTTAAAACCGAATGTGTGTGTAATATTTTCCTATATCCCGGATGAAACGGGCAGTTTTGGAATTTGCAAATCGCACTAACAATAGATAACAGATAATGAATTTAACGAATGACTTTCATATTACATTTTTAGGAATTTCAATGGGGAAATTGCACATTTTTCATTTCAATTTGTAAATGACAGAGCATGAAAATACAAACATTTTGATACCATTTTTATGCATATTTGAAAACCGGATGCTTTAATAAATTAACTATAAAACGATGTAGTTTTCATGTTGGCACGAAAACGCAAAATAATCCCGCAATAATTAATAAATAACAAAATCATACATTTTACATATACGACTTTTAACATTTTATGTCAAACACTGGAGCATAGGATGCTAATAATTGGTAACATGGAAAAAAATTTAGTGTTGTTAACTGTTTAATTGAAATTTCACTCTCATTATGTCAAAACATTATGTAAAAATCTGAAATTTCAAAGAGATCTTGTAACTCCTGGAACTGAAATTAGTTGAACATTCATGGAGTTTTTTCATTATATTTTGAAACCGAGTTAATCTTCATTCTGTGTGTGTTAAATTTTATATGGAAAACATAAAATCTTTATACATTGTTTTTTATGCAAATCGTGATTAACAAAAAACTATTAGAATAAAGTGTTTATTTGAGCATTTTTTGAAATGGAATTTAAGAAATATCAAAACATAAATTTTATTCCACCTAAATTTATTTCTTATGTTGATTAGAAAATAACTTTTGTATCTTTTTTTTTTATTATTTATTTTATTTTTTCTAAACTTTTTACATGATTTTCTTTTCTTTTACCATACATATATATTAAAAGAATTTTAAAAATATAAAGAACTGCTATTTTTTAATGCAATTTCTTTAGCATTAATGCATTGTAAATACACAATTATTTACAATTTATGCTGTGACATGTTATAAATTATTGAATGACCTCCTTTTTATGTATTGTTCGAAAAAGCAACAAAATTTACTGTCACGTTGTTCTATAAAACAAAATTATTTTTGTATGTTTATATGAAAACTGTTTTGAAAATGTAAAGATCGTTTAAATTCAATGTGGAATAATGGTGCAATTATAAATTTTTTTTTATTTTTATTTAAAATAATACAGTCTCGAATATATATATATATATATATATATATATATATATATTAACATTCTGTTACTTTTTTCTGGAATCGAAATATTTTATTTTATTTTCATTTTTTTCATTTTACTCATACAATTAATTTCAACGAAATCACATGGTTTTTCAAATCTTTTTTAATTAAAGCTTAATATGTTATTCTATAAAATATTTTTCTTAATTTATATATTTGAATAAACAAGTAAACATAGTCTTTTAAAATTAAAAACTTTTATTATAAGCAGTGTAGGATAAAAAATTGAAATTAAAATCCATTAACATTACTATTTTTTAAGAACTATATTTAAGAAAATGCTATGCCTGAATAATAAAATATATTTTTTTCGGAAATATTTCATAGAAAATTTAATGGTGCTTTTGTAAGAAAAGCATCAAAAGAAAAAAGAAATTATTACTAATCTCTAAACGTTGTAAAAATTATTTACATAAAACATTTTCTCTATGATTTTATTTTGTTTACTTATTAAGAAAAACTTTTATTCTAGATTTAAATTACTTATTGAAGAATATTACAACATATGTTTAAAAAAAAATAAGTTATTTTTTAAGCTTGTTTATATTTATTCTAAATTAAAAAATATAAAACTGTAGAGATTTTTAACTATTTAAGTTCTATAATATAATTTAATACACAAATAGTGTCAAATTCAACATGTCAGAATTTACATGACATTTATGTAAGCATCTCAAAAAAAACAAACCGACTGTTTATTTTTATAAGAAATAAAAAGAAAGCACGCACCTGGTTTTAACGGCTGAATAAAATTGCAAAAGTAGAGAAGGTAGTTTAGAAAATTTTTGTTTGTTTGTTTGTTTCAGAGAAGCAGCAATTTGTTTTTCTTGTTCTATAAAAATATGCCAGGTGACGATAAATTCTATAAAAGCCCAATTTTTACATTGCTTAATTTCTTTGATACAATATTAAACGTATCACTTTATACATATAATATCAGGCATTTTCTTTTAGTTATTATACGCGTAATTTTACACTGAGAAAAAAAATATATATATATATACCGCCTTTCTCTAGAATGAATAAGTGGCTATTTTCTAAATCCCTTAACTAGAAATATAGATTTCCGAGCTATGCGCATAAGGCACGCCAAAAAACTGAATAGACCAAAATTATCGAGAATTTCTATTGTACACATTTCTAGATGGCGAAACAATATACTGAATACTCTAAATATTCTGAATCATTTATATAGCGATAAAATCTCGCTTGATTTTCTAGAATTGAGTAATAAACCAAGATTATAGTTGCAGAAACCCGCCTCTTGTAGTCTCATTTATTTGCAGAGATTTTTAAATAAATTTGCCCTATAGTATATAGGCAAATGCTCTAGAACTCTAATAGGGGCTTCTAGAACTCGCTTTCCAAGGGGACTAGAATTTATAAGGATGACATGGAACTATTTTTTATAGAGCCACAATTTAGATTCTAGTTGTCAGTTGCAGAATTTTTTGTCAGTGTATTAAACTTTCAACTTATCATCGTTAATAATACTGTTTTTTAATAAGTTTCCTGAAAAATGTGTTGTTCGAACAATCAAGTCCACGCATATTTAAATCTGTATTCAAGGATAAAAAAATTTTAATCTACTCACTTACTTACTTTTCCAGTTTTCTTTTTACTTTCCGAACACTATGGTGAGGAAAGTATTGTAATCATGTCAAAAATCCAAATTCGAGATTTTGATGTTTCTATACGTTTCGAGGTCCAACGAGTCCGTTTTCACTATTTTTACGATGATATATGTATGTGTGTGTGTATGTATGTGTGTATGTATGTGTGTATGTCTGTGAGTGAACACGCTAGCGTCTAAACGCTTTGTTCGAATAAGCTGAAAGTTGGTACGTATATTGTAAGTCACCATAGTAAGAACCCTATAGATTTTGGTGAATCTAGCACTTATAGTTTTTTTTACAGGGACACAAAGAAAAATTCTTTATCATTATGGCCAAGGGACCAAAATCTTAAAAGTGCGATAGCATCTAAACGCCTTATTCAATTGAGCAAAAACTTTATACACATATTATAGGTCACAGATACTCAATCTGTATACATTTTGGAGAATCTAGCACTTATAGTTTTTTTACAGGGACACAAAGAAAAATTCTTTGCCAAATTTTTAAAAGTGTGATAGCGTCTAAACGCTTTATTAATCTCAGCGAAGAATTTGTACGCATGTTATAGGTCACATTTGAACCAACTGTATAGATTTTGGTGAATCTAGCACTTACAGTTTTTTACAGGGACACAAAGAAAAATTCTTTATCTTTATGGCCTATGAGACCAGCGATAGCATCTAAACGCCTTATTCAATTGAGCTGAAAATTTGTATGAATATTATAAATCACTGTTGCACTAACTATAAGCATTTTGGTGAATCTAGCATTTATAGATTTTTACAGGGACATAACGAAAAATTCTTTATCCTTATGATCTAAGGGCTCAAAGTTCAGTAGCGTTAAATAAAACCTCGTGTGATATATGGAGAAAAATACTCAAACACTCTGTTAAGGTTTTCTCTTTTTTGTTTGTTTAGCATCTCCTCTTTCTTTATTTTATCTACAAAACTGTTAGTTACTCAGTGTTCGGAAAGTCGAGTGGAGTCACTCCAAATTTTTTCTTTTATATTTGAAGAACGTTTCTTTAAATTTAAATATAATTAAATTATTTCTTGAAACATTTCAGTATAAATAAGAATCAAATTAAAAAAGTTTCCCTGTTAAAAAATCTTGTTTGGTTTGAGTAGTTTTGGTACAGTTAAGGGGACATACGACCCTTAGAACTTGAAAAAACATCGATTTAATTATAGTCTTTTTTTTTAATTAAATTATTGTTAACTAAGCTTCATTGGGCCTGTCTAATTGTTACGAATAAGTTTATTATGTATTTTGGAATATAATTCAAATTCTATGGTGAATTAATTAATAATCTATGTGTTAATAATAAATGTTTCCTTTTTTTTTTTTTTTTTCACATTCTTGAGATTTTTATAGATTATGTAACATATCAGATCCTTCAATCTAAACCTAAATTTGTTTGAATTTAGGTTAAAAATATATTTTAAAAAAATGTTTAAAGATCATTTTTTTTTTTCTTTTTCTTTTTTTTTTCTTTTCTTTTCTTTTTTTCTTTTTTCTTTTTTCTTTTTTTTTTTTTTTAAATAAAATCTGAAGTATCACCTGTATGAAAAATAGGGGAAGGGGGGGATACAAATTTTGGTTCAGTTTGAAGGATCTGATATGTTATATAATCTATGAAAATTTCAAGAAAAAATATTAAATAGTTTCAGAAATATCCTGCGCGCAAAGTGAAAAAAACACATTTCTTATTAACACATAAATTATTAAATAATTCACCACAGAATTTAAATGATATTCCATAATACATAATTAACTTATAGGTAACAATTACACATTCCCAATGAAGCTTAGTTAACAATAATTTACTTTAAAAAAGACTATAATTAAATGAAAGTTTTTTGAAGTTCTAAGGGTCGTATGTCCCCGTAAAGGAAGAAACGCAAAATGTCGGATAAAGATATAATTACAGGGTTCTCATAATTAAAGTTCGCCTGTTTACAAGGCTCTGGAGTTACACGGCTCTAGCCTATAACTCCAAACGAAACAAAACTTCATTAATATGTAGTACAAATGATGCGCCCTGTGAAAATTGAAATGAACAAGTTGGAATTTTTCTCAATAACTGGATCTAAGATCTAATGCAAATTTTGCAGATTTATTCTAACAATTTAGGTCAATTAAGGCGAAACACACAAAATTTATTTATTTATTTTTTTTCTTTTGTAAAAAATCTGAAAAATCACCTTAAACAGAATTTTTTTTTTACTTTGTTTTTAACAAAAAATCTGAAAAAATCGCTTTTTAGATGTTGGTGCAGATGACAATTTTACCTGTTCACTAAAATTGTAACTCTTTTTTTTTTTTTTTCGATTTTGTAGATTGCATCGCCATCTATTGACGAAAATAATTAGGCGTTGAGCGAAAATTGAAACAAAAAAACAAGAAAAGAAATGAGTTACAATTTTTATCAATAATTGGCACCGTGCCAATATCTAAGGCCTTTAATGCAGATTTCTTGTAAAAACAAAATAAATTTTGTGTTTCGTCTGGATTGACCGAATTTGATAGAATAAATCTTCGAAAATAATTTCACATATTAGAGCAGCGCCACCTATTGACTGAAATTTTAGCTATTTTTTATCGATTTTTGCAGAGAGCATAACTTGTTCTACATACTAGTAAAAATTTGTTATGTTCGGAGGCATAGAACCAGCTCTAGATCCTTCTGAATAAGGGAACTTTAATTATAGCAACCCTGTATATTGCCGGAAATGAAATTTGAAAGGAAAATAAAATAAACATATTGCACACGTAAGTTGTATGCTTAAAATATTCAACTGACTGTATTTTTTTTTCTGTTTTAGGTTTGATAAGGTTCACATTTTTTCTCTGAATCTTCCACAATTATAATTATACTAGATGTTGTATCCGTTCTTCGCATGGAAATTAAATTATTATTCACAGTACATTCTTAAAAATATATATGCTCTTAATTGAAGCTTATTTTTATTCATATATATATTGCTTTTAATTTGCATAACTCGTTGTGCACTGATTTGAATATGAATTTTCTGAATGCCCAAAATACATAATTTTCACTGCCAATTACGTTCCGATAAAGAGTACATTAGCCAGTAAATAAAAAGCCGCCAAGAGGGTCCTATACTAAAGCTGTACCTTTTCTTCAATATTTAAGTGCATCGGGAATATATTAGTACTTTCTTCATTGAATTACCATCAAATGCTGAATATATGTCAATACTTGAATCCGGTATCGATAAAAGGGAATCTCTTAACACGTTGAGCGCCTCGGAAAATCTTAAGGATATCCCCGTCAGACCACGCACGTTGCTTGCAAGCGCGTTATGTTTAAGGTGTTTCAATATATTCCATTAAAATGCCTTAATGACATAATCCTGTAATAAATAAAAATTAAGTAAAAATTAAATGATTTTTCAGTAATTACTTAAAACAAAGTAATTTTTTTTTTTTTTTTTTTTTTTTTTTAGTTTTATATCATATTTTACACTGTCAGCCACCGGTGATTAACACGACTTTATACTATATTGTACACTGTCAACCACCAGTGTTTGACGCAGCCTAAACGGAAAGTGCAGTGTCAGCCACTGATGGCTGACATGGCACATAAAATCGAGAAAATATTTATATTTTAGAAAAACTTTAGTAGCCCTACTTGGCAAATTTTGAAATTTGGCACCAAAGTAGTTCGATCGTTTCTCACCGAATTCTTTTCTAATGTAACTGCGATAAGCATTTTAATTCATAGTCAAAATGGGGCAAAAATTTAAATGTCAGTAAGAGAATACTCTACTGAAACCGTACCTAAAGAAAATAGAACTTTGTTATACATTAACATGACTTTTCTGGGAAATTACTCTAAAATTAACAAAAGTACAAAAAAAAAGTTTTGTTCTGAATTTGGAAACTAATGTATATTAATATATCAATTTTTTTCCCATACACCTATTATTACAGCAATATTAGAAAGTGTGGTAAAAATTAATCAGCTGATTGCAGGGGAAAGGTTAACTTTTTGACAATTGTAGCATTATTTGAGATTATTTGTTATGAATTTTTTTAATTATTATTATTAAAAGATAAAGCAAGCAAAACTTATTTACAACGTTAAATTTTCAGCTTTTTACTTCTATTTTTTTTTTTTTTTTTTTTTTTTTTTTTTCTTATTTAATACAATAATCCAGTGAAAAGTATAATTTCCTTAAATTATCATATAAACAATATAGCATTTTTTTTTAGATAATATGCGCAATTGTTATTTTTTAATTTAAATACCTAAATATGGTATTTATAAACATTTTACAAAAATAATTACATAAAAAGTACGAAAAAATAAAATATGAAATACATGTGAAATGTAATAGATCCTCCTTTTACATATCTTTCTTTACGGCTTTTTGCAGAACATCTAATCTTCATTGCTTGCGATAAAATGTGTTTTACATACAAAACAATCAAAATATTCTAAAAGGAAATAAAAATTTTAAAAAGAACTTTCAAAAATAAGGAAAGATATCGTCGAGAACACAGAAGAAAGCTTAGAATCTATATTTAAAAAACAAAACAAGAAATAAAAAGTTAAGTTTTTTGTCAAATATAGTCATTTTAACGTATCTAAATACCTAGGTACAGTTTTCAGCTGGTTACAGAAGCGATTTTTGCTCATATCTGTAAATCTAATTAAAATTTTAAAAAGATCGATAGATATAATTTTAAGTTGGGTGCGAACAGGCCCTGATTACCCAATAGGCACGAGAAGCATGTGCTTACCCATGGAAAACTTTGAAAAGACCCCAAATTGTAAGCTTGTGGTTTAAAAGCATTATCTGATTATAAAACGTCACAGTCCTACCTGACTGTACAACTAGCATGTCTAGATTATTTAGGATATATGCTAATAAAGCTTTTACACATTCATTTATAATGGAATAATTTCATATGTTGTGATGAATGTAGGCTTTCACCAGTTTATATCTTGGTACAAAAATCAAGTGATTTTGCTTGTCTATATTTTAAGCGAATTTGCTTGTCCTCAATTCCAGGTAACTACAAAATTTAATGAAAAATTTATAAATTTTTCAAGATGTTTCTATGAGTGTTTAGACCAAGAAGTCAGTGGGGGGGGGGGGGGTCCCCAAATGGATTTGTGCTTCCCCTCAATTGTAAGGTTAATCGGGTCCTGGGTACGTACTTAAACTGCAGGCAAGAGTCATCGAATTCCGTCTAGTCGGTTTCACGTAAAACCCGATCGAAAACAAAGTTTTATATACCTCCACCTCTGATATAAACACAGAAAAAATACTCTGAAATCATTTTTGCGTTTCTTAATATCTATAATGTAAAGAAAACACAAGTACGCATACGATGTTTTTTTTTCAATTCCTACTATTAGTTCACAATCTCCCTATATCTTGTACAAATATTGCAATCAATTTTTAACCAATTTCCCGACTAGCTAGAAATTTTAAACTTTCAGGATTGCTCAGAACACGGTGACAACACAATACTTCGAAGTCCGATTTTCGAAATTTTTATTAGTTTTCTTATAATTAATTAAAATGTGAAAATAATGACATCATAATAGCGTTAAAATAGCCAATAAAATATTAGCAATAATTTAATTGTTGCCAAAAAAAAAAAAAATATATATATATATATATATGAGTTTATTTTCTTTCGAAATAAAAATAAATACATTTAATTAAACGTGAACATTAAAAAATTATAAAAAGTTAAATTATGCATCTCGCAAAAATTGACGTCATTATCAATTTAAAAACTTTATGCACATTGGTAAGAGCTCTATGATTCGTCAGAAAATTTAAAACATGGTATATAATTTTTTTTTTTTTTTATTTAATTTTGCAAGCGCGCTTTTTATTTCCTAATTCAAAATTATAAAAAAAAAAAAAAAAAAAAAAAAAACTATTTCGATAGCGTTTGTAAGTAGGAATTGGCTTTAAAAAAATTTATATTACGTATTTTTTTACCCGTACCTCTAAATCTAATCAAAGTATTGAAATGTTCTTTAGATATAATTTTAAGTTGGGTATAGATCAAATCCCCGTAAAAGTGTTGTTGAATTCCGAAAACATCAAAGGCTTTATTTCCTGCATCGTTTGCATTTGATGGCGTAGCGAAAACCTCAGAGTTGCACTGATAAACTGTATAATTTTGAATAAAAAATTTCCGTTTCTTTTAGAAGTTATGCTAGATTCCGAGTGATATTTCCACTTTTTGTCTTCAAATCTAGAATTCTTTTCCTACCAAGCATGAAATTTCTCTTAGCAGCCTTTAAACTTTATTTTCTTCAATGGTTTGCTGAATCAGATTACAATTAACATTTCTGGTGCCTTCTTCAATCTTCTTCCTTCGAGTTTTACATAGTTCTGAAAATTTAAAATTTGCAAAAATATTTCCCTTTTAGTATTTCATTTTTCTTCTCTTCTTCATAAGCAGCAATCGTGTCTTTCCTGGGATTTTCTTAAAACGGTTTTTTTTTTTTTTTTTTTTTTTTTTTTTTCCCCGTACCAGAAATACACACACACTCATATATATGACAAATCATAGTCTCCTAAACCAGATGCCTTCCGCGTGGCTCGGAAACTTGGCATCAGTTCAAGCGGTAAACCGCGCCGCCTGGTATAGATTTCGTGATTTTTTGTATTCAACATTCACCAAAAATTTTTTAAAGTGGGATTTGATATACATAAAAGGCGAATAGAATAATACTCAAATAAAATCTCCAGATTTCACCACGCAATCAAAACGTATTATTTATTTTATTACTTTGTGCTTTTTGAAATCAATGCTTGGCTAGATAAATCGACTCATATTATTTAAACTTAGATGAAGAAAATTTAATGTACGATTCAGAAAGGTAAGAAAATATTTTCCTAGGAGATAATTTCCTATAATTTCCAATTATAAGAATTAAATTATTTTAAAAACATCAAGTGTTATCATAAATAAGAATCAATATTTTTTAATGTTTTAGGAAGAAACGAAAATTAAATATTTATTAGATTTAGAAAATAATAATAATAATAATAATGTGTAAAAAAATGAAATTTCAAAGAAAGAAACTTCTCGAATTGAAATCAATTAAATGTACTTGGGATCGTTTTGTTATACTTTGAAATTGAATTAAATAATTTTCTTTTTTGCGTGTAAAATTCTCTATGCAAATCATAAAATCTTTTTACGTTATTTTTAACGCAAATTGCGATTAACAAAATAATTATAAGACTATAATATGTATTTGGAATTTTTTTCAATTGATATATTTATTATATATCAAAACATAAATTTTCTTTACCTAAATTATTAAAAACAGTATGTATTCAAGGTATGCTTCCTTCTTTCTTTCCTTTTTTTTTTTTTTTTTCTTTTTTAACGATTAATTTCTCATATTAATCAATAAAGAATTTTTGTATGTTTTTTATTAAAAATTTTTACATACATTTCTTTACTTTTCTTTTTCTTTTCTTTCTTTCTTTCTTTTTTTTTTTTTTTTTTTTTTTTTTTGTTTAGCAGCAATTATTTCCAACTTATGTGTAAATACGCAATTATTTACATCTTATGCTGTGACAAGTAAATAACTCACATTATGTACATTTGTATGAAATTTTGTCCTATACTGTCATGTTAAGTACTTAGAAAAAAACACAATAGGATTGCCAGCACCACCTATTGAGCGATTGGTTCCCAAATCTAATCAGCACCAGTTTAGGTCAAGGTCCAACTGAATGCCAGTTTAGTCGAATCTCGTTCATATTAGGGGCTATAATTCGAAATTGCTAGAATTGCATTTTTAGTTGTGTTAAGCGTTTCTTACAGTTTCGAACAAGGTTTAAGAAAATATTATGGCATTAATTAGTTTTTCTGCCTGTCTGCTTGCTTACCTGTCCGCGCTCCATTTCCGAGTAAACCCAATTTCTGCTATATGTTGTGATTGGCCGTTAAAAGGTTAACGCAAATTTTTCTGAAGATCAGTCAGTCTAAGAACACGATTCGATAAGGATTTATTAACCAAAACCGTATAAAGTGTACTTTTTTTACATAGGAATTTTTGCTAGTGTTCGGATACTTTTGTTATCGACTGTATTGCTATTGGCAGTTAAAGGGTTAACTCGAATATCTCAAAAGATGAGGATACGTCCAATAGTTTTTTCGACAAAAAAAAAAAAAAAAAAAAAAAAAAAAAACTACTAACCAGACAGAAATAGTAAAACGGAAACGATAAATTTCTTTAAATGTCGTTATTCCATACAAAAAAAAAAAAAAAAAAAAAAGAAGAAGAAGAAGAAAAGAGAGAAAGAAAAATGAGTATCTGGAGTTTTTTCATTCATCTTTAGTACATAAACTATTCATAAATTTTATTGCTAAATTATCTGTGTTTATTCCAGTGTATATTCACTTGGGAAAAGACATCCAAAAGAGAGTAAAATGGCCGTCTTTCCCCGAGAAAAAAAGGCATCACTTTTTTGTCTTATTACTATATCTACGGTTTTTTTTTTTTTTGAAAATAATGATTTTTAACTCTACTATTTAGATAAATTTGATGAAAATCTGTTTAGAATTTAGGTCTGTAGTTGTATCTAGCTGCTTTATATTATTTAATGACTTCTGTGATAAATGAGGGGTTAAACTACTTAACATGCAAAATCACTGAAATTCCCACTTGTCTGCAGAAAGAATGGCGAGGGAAGACTTATTAATGATAAATATATCATATATCTATTATTAAAAGAATTCATTTATATCTGTGAATGGTATTTAAGGAGTCCTTAACACATTCAGTACTATTATAGTGTAAAAATATAGTTTGACTTTTTTAACAAGGAACAAACTATACAAAATAACATACATACGGTTAATGATAATAATAATAATTATTATAGAAAATCAGAAATATGCTGTTCATCTCGCATTATTAAATAATGTATTGCGATATTAAAATAATTAATCATAAATGAACAATCGCACAATCATTATTTATCACGTTATGAAATAAATCTTGTCATTTTAAAATTATACAAAGTTTATTAATTTAATTTTCTGTATCAATAATAACATTCCACACACAAAAATAAATAAATATTTTATTTCTCATTGATGAACTCTAATATCCACCATCTTACTTCTGAGAGGCTTGTGACAGCTTACGGGAGCGTGCAGGCAGTCGCAAATTTTTATGACAACAATCACAACTTTACGATCCAATATGGCCGATGGCGTTACATTTGTATCAAAATTACGACTACGATCCGATTTGTGATCAACGATAGCTGCGATTGTTTCAATAGTATGCCTTGCTATGAATTCATACAACAAAAAAGTGATTAAGTATAAAGGTATTCTAAATAATTTTGTCAAAAGTTCAATCTAAATACATATTTATACATATGATGTAAAAAGCGTGTGGAAAATACATTATAAAAGATTTCCCTTGAAGAATAATGTAAGAACTCTCATTAAAAAAAAAATAATAATTGTGAAGTGTTATAAAATATTTTTTGCAATCAGTGATGCCAGATTGAGGATTTTGTCCCCATTTTGGGGATTTTCGAGGCTTTTCGGACCAGACGGTGGCGGGCCTCCAAACCCTAACAACACACTTGTCCTTAATACATCCTGAAGACGTCCACAAGTAGAAGGAGAAGGGGTATTGAGCGCCAGCAGGAGTAAGGAGTTGAGGCATAGACCTTATATACTAGACCACGCTACCAATACGGCTGACCATTACAGCGAATGTCTTCAACATGAGGGTGTAATTTGATACCTCCATCCTTAGTTCTGAGTCTCGGAAGTCACGTGATCTTGGCCTAGGGGTGATTCCTCTCTCTCTCTCTCTTTTTTCCCGTATGCAAGCATAATCTCATACTTCTCTGACTGAAGTAAGAATTCAAACGCAATTTTTTCGCTTGCAAAATGTTTTATCATAATTTTTTTTTCTATGTAATTAATCTATGAAAATTTAGCTTTCCATCCATGTGTAAATCTAAATGCTAAAATAAAAAGTGAGTGCACAATAAAAATATTAAAAAACACAAAATTCGTTCCTACAGAAAAATAACATAGTGATCATTCTCCACTCTTCCTCTAGACCAACATCACGTGACAATTTTGCTGGGGAAGCTCGTTCATGATGCAGTCAAATAACGAAGGGGAATGCGTTGTCTAGTATATAAGGTCTATGAGTTGAGGGGTGAGGGAGTATGAGGGGTTGAGAGGCTCCCCAGTCAGCGTGTTATCTTATCAGCGTCCTTCCGGTGTCGCGTGAGCCTGAAAGATAAGGAAGTTATTATCTTGAATGAATATTATTTTCTTAATTATGATTTTAAAATTAATTTTAAACAGAAAAAAATTATGATTTTTAAAAAGAGAATTTCTTATGTTCCATCAGATCTTTTTTTTTAATCTGTCAACACATTTTTCTTATACTTAAAAAAAAAAAAAAAATAAAGAGATATACTGACCTTGGAATCGAACCCGAGACTTTCTTTCTCTCTTCGAACCTCTGGCGTTTGACCTCGCGACCATAGCCCCATCATTTAGAGATAAATAAAGAGATATACTTACCTTGGAATCGAACCCGAGACAAGCTATTTCCGCGGGGTAGTAGTTTACAAGCGATTTAGCCACTATCCCACAGGAATATAACTGAATGGGCTGATTTAAGATATAATTAGGTGTTTTTAAGTAGATTTCATTAAGTATTCAACATGAAATTTAAATAAAGAGATATATACTCACCTTGGACTCGAACCCGCCACTCGAGGACTTACCATTTTTCACGATGGTCAGAAAATTTAATTGAATGAATTTAGGTGTTGTCATTCAGATATTGTAAATTTATATTAGTAAATTTTTATAGAGTTTATAGAACATGTTGATTTAGGAGAAAATAATTATGGTAATGAATAGTATTATAAAATTAAGTGTTTTTTATATACAGATATTTTTAAGGTGCCATGAACCAATCAAAAGCATGGATTTTTAATTCATAGTATTAGCCTTTAGGTATGAGGGTTTCTAAGTGATTTTAGTACGCAAGTTTCAGAAAAAACCACGGAAAACTTTAAATATCTACCAGCTTTGAATCTGGTATAAAGAATGGGTTTAAATTATGATGAAATTACTTACAATCTATCTAGATAATAATAAAATTTATACTATTTTTTAAAATTTCTTATTAACTAAGTCTTTTAGTAAATTAGTAAATTTTTACAGAGTTTATAAAATTAAGCACTTTGTGGAATTAAGTGTTGATTATATATATAAATAATTTTGGGGTTTTTTCAACCACATAATGATTATAAAATTAAGTGATTTTAGTACGCTAGTTTCGGAAAACTTTAAATCTACCAGCTTTGAATCTCGTATAAAGAATGGGTTGAAATCTATGTAGATAATAATTAAATTTAAACGATTTTTGAAATTTCTTATTAACTAAGTCTTTTAGTAAATTAAAAAACTTGTGAAAAATAAAATACCTAAAATTGCTATGGTATATACTATAGAAGGTTAATTTCAATAGGGGTTTTTTATGTCAGTTATGTTCAATTAAGGTACTTAAGTTTTTTTTTTTTTTTTCATATGATTAAGCATCGTTTTCGTAGATTTTTAGTGCATAATTAAGGAAATTAATTATTTTTCAGGGAAATAAGCATTATTTTTGGTGTTTCATTAGTAATTTTAATGAAAAATTGTGATATAATTTAATTTAAATAAATAAGACTTACCTTCAGTGTAGATGTATCACGTCTTGCCTTCCAATCGAGCAGGATGAAATGATAGATAACAATTATCTGTTGTTTTATCATACGGTTATAGTACCTTCTGACGTAGCGAAAACAAACATTTTTTTTTTTCAATATTCTTATATATGTGAGAGAGCTGAAACTTAAATACACAATAATAGCTATATGAAATTAAGTTCTATTTAGATACAAATATTTTGAGGACATATGAATTTTATTTTGAGGTTACATGAATTTTATTTTTAGAAAGTTTCACATGTGGGAGATTTAAATATTATGTAAGAAGGCATTTTTATGTAGATAATTGCTAGATAAGCAGTTTTCGTTTAAAGAATATATATGTGATTTAGGATGAAACTTTGATAGAGAATTCACATAGATAATTACTGAGTTGCGATAACTGATAGCGTTTCCCAAATATTTAAAGTGTTAACCAATATCAATCGTTTTTATTTTCTCGGATGAAGTCTATTGATATATTTTTATCAACTAGCTATTAATAGTGTAAAGTTTAACTAAGAATTAATTAATAATTGCGTTGAGGTTTTGAATGCGCAATGATGATATTTTTAGACATGTACTCAGCTTTGTTATGACGTAGAATTGAACCCGTCACCTTTCAACTGAAGTCTTAACCAATTAGAAATTTATTAAATTTGGAATTGAACCCGATACTTTTCAACTTAAGTGCTCATATTTAATATTGTATTTTTAGATGAAATGAGTGATTATTAAAAGTTAAGTATAATAGAAAAAGTAACATAGGAATTCACCCTAATGAAGTGATTTAAGATTAAAATTAAACTAAATTTGAAATATTTAATCTATGTTTTATGAAATGAGTGATTATTAAAAGTTAAGCATAATAGAAAAAGTAGCATATGAATATATTACAGTGCTTACTGCAACAGAAAACAAGCATAGAAAAACAATTAAAAATAGGTCAAGAAAAACATAAACTATATACAATCTGTTAAAATAAAATCAGTCTCAGTCCCTTTGATGACAAACGATACATTGCTGAAGATGAAATAACAAGTTTAGCATATGCACATTGCGAAATTGATAAAGATTTAATATTGCAAACTTAATTATATTGAGTGAAATTATGATGTAACATATTAAATATTACTTGTAAATATTGTTAAAAGGATGAAATACATTAAGGTTTAATACTTACTTTGTTATATTCTATGTGTATATATAGTACTTTTTGGGATGATATGCAACTTATTAGATGTACAATACTTATAAATGATGCAAAAATGTTGAAGTACATTAAGGTTTAATACTTGCTTAGTTATATTTTATGTGCATATATAGTACTTTTTAGGATGTTATGTAACTTATTAGGTGAACGATACTTATAAATGTTGCAAAAATATTTAAGTACATTAAGGTTTAATAGTTGCTTAGTTATATTTTATGTGCATATATAGTACTTTTTGTGATGTAATGTAGCTTATTAGATGAACAATACTTATAAATGATATAAAAATGTTGAAGTACATTAAGGTTTAATAGTTGCTTAGTTATATTTTATGAATTTATATAGTACTTTTTGTGATGTAATGTAGCTTATTAGATGAACAATACTTATAAATGATATAAAAATGTTGAAGTACATTAAGGTTTAAGAGTTGCTTAGTTATATTTTATGTGCATATATAGTACTTTTTGTGATGATATGCAACTTATTAGATGTACAATACTTATAAATGATGCAAAAATGTTGAAGTATATTAAGGTTTAATACTTGCTTAGTTATATTTTACGTGTATATAGTACTTTTGTGATGTTATGTAACTTATTAAATGAACAATACTTATAAATATTGCAAAAATGTTGAAGTACATTAAGGTTTAATACTTACTTAGTTATATTTTATGTGTGTATATAGTACTTTTTATGATGCGAAACAAAATATTCCCGGGGGATAGTAGTTTACAAACGATTTAACCACAGGAATACACACTGTTTAAGATAGAAATAGGTTCACTAGTATTGAACAGGGTGGCTTCTTTTGTGGTCACGTGATTTTTTCAACCAATCAGAAGCATGGATTTTTAATAATTATAAAATTAAGTGATTTTAGTACGCAAGTTTCGGAAAAAACCATAGAAAACTTTAAATATCTACCAGCTTTAGAATCTATGATGCGCAAATTATTTGTTTTAACATGATGATAAACTAGATTGCATTAAAATGATATATATTTGGCGTGAGAAACAAGGTTATAAAAAATTTGGTTGCTTTTCTTAGTGTATGAATTTAGGATATATTTGGCGTGATTTCACCGATAATTACAAATTTGATGGTAAACCTGTAGTATAAATGCACTCGCAAAGTAATTTTAATCAGTTGCTGCTATATTTTTTAGGAGTGCGTACGTTTAATTTTGTTACTTGGATTTTGTATAACACTCTACTTTCTAAAATTGTAGTGAGAGATGGATTTATCTGAAAAGGTGTCTATTCCAAATGAGTTGTCATCAAGCTTGGATACTAAGAAAGTACCAAAAACTTTTAACTGTGTTTCTTGCAGTATGGTATTTAAACGAAAATGGGATTTGCTTCATCATATAAAAATTCATCTCAATGAAAAATCTTTTATTTGCAATGTATGCCAAAAAGCATTTACCAGATCAGATGAGTTAAAGAGACATTTAAAAATTCATGAAAACACTCCTATTGAACATAGATGTGAGCAATGTAGTGAATCCTTTAATCGCAAGTATCAGTTGCTGGTGCATATTAGAAAAAACCATCGAAAACCTTCACCATCACATTCCTGTGATGGATGTGCAGAAACATTTAGACAGAAATATAAACTTTTAGAGCATGTTAGAGAAAACTATCGAAAACCCTTATCGCGAGCAACATTAAAGGGAATGTCAAATTCTGATCGAGATCTGCTCAAGGAGAAAATTATGCATTTTAAAAAAAAAATGCTCTTAATACATTACAATAGCCACATTTGATAATAAAAACAAAGATTTGGATTTGACGTCATTTTTTAAAAATTTAAGAACTGATATTTTAAACGAATTAAACTTTCAATTAAATAAAAAAGGAACATTGAAATGGTATATTAATGTAGAAGTTATTTTTAGTTGTATTTATGAAAATGGAGAGAAGGATTTTATTACTCAAAATTTTAGGTCAAAAAGTATAACAACTCTTTTAATAAATGATTTGAATAATGATCTTGAAAGCGCTTTTAACAAGATGAAAAAGTGTTTTGATGAATTTAGCGAACAAGGATCAGGTTGGACATTAACAGAAATTTTCAAATTAGAACTTTGCATGACTAAATATGGTTCTTTTCAAATGTAATATCTGATTTTACCATATATATTAAAATTTGTTAGTTGAATCTTATAAAATTATTGTAAACTTTGTTACAAAAACTATGCATGTAAAAATCTTATAATTTGAAAAATAAAAGTATGTGTATAAAAATTGTATTTTTAATTATTTACCTCATATAAAAATTTTATGTAAAAGTTTAAACTATTAATCAGATTTTTAAAATAAATACACTTATGTTAATGTAGAGGTTTTTTTTTTTTAATATGATTTTAAAATTATATATTTTAATATGATTTTAAAACTACATATTTTTATAAAACGTTATTTCATAAATAAATTGATATTTTATAGTAAATACTAGCAGGCTTTGCCCGCTTCGCTGGACATTAAACTTAAATGAGTTGTCAAAATCCCATATCTTTATTAATAACCCAAGTTCTCGCTGTGATTGGTAGAGGTTTTCTCGCTCGCAAAGTCAGGAGTCTAGGTCTCCGCTGTCTTCGGCACAACTTACCCACTTCTTACTTTCCCTTCCTCAGCGGGTGAGTTCGAAGTTTTGCAAAATCACACTAATGTACATAATGCGTACACTTAATCAATATACAGTCTGGGTCCCCACTGCCTTAGGCACAACTTACCCACTTGTTACTTCCCCTTCCTCAGTGGGTGAGTTCGAAGTTTTGCAAAATCCCACTAACGTACATAATGCGTACACTTAATCAATATCCGCACACCAAAATTCGCCATTCTAAGATTATTCAAAGCGAATTCAATCGGAAAAACATGTTTTTACACATGTTTATTGGGAACGACTTCAGTATAAACCCACAACGATATTTGGCGATTTTTTTTGTTGGCGATTATGGCTAAATCATAAATCTAAAAATCATAAATCATATATGATAAATGATAAAATCATAATCTAAATCATAAATCCAAAATAAACAAAATATTAGGCTGCCATATTATATCGCAAACAGTCCAGAACGACATCGTTATCCTTCAAAACAACGCCAAAGAAAAATCGCCAAATTCAGCTGTGGGGTTATACAGAAGTTATACCGTTTATTGCCCTCCGACACCGAGAAGGGGGGGGGGGGGAGATTTCGAATTTCGTGAAATCCAGTTACAATAAGTGCCGGATGCAAACAAACAATTTACGCACCAAATTTCGTGACCACAGAAGTCTTTAATAGAAAATATAAATAAATAAGTACAAAATGCACAGCTTTAGTATGGGAACCCTTTGGTGACTTTAAATATTTTAAGCCATTTTTGCGATGAACTGAATTGGCTATCTCAATTGTGCAATCAAAGATCTTGGCGAGAAACGTCCGAGCTACTTCGGTTCCGAATTTCAAATTTTGCCAAAGGGATCCAATACTAAAGCTGTTCCATATCGAATCTAGGTTGAAAACGGAAAAAGGGTAAAATAAATTAGAAATATCAGACCTATATTTATAAATTTGGTACCAAATGAAAGAGGCGATTTTTCTGAATCCAGGGGTGCAAACAGTTTTTCGATGCGACAATTAGATATTAAAAAAATAACTAAAGTATGAAATTTAAGTGGCAACGGAAAAAGGGGAAAATAAATTAGAAGTATCAGACCTATCGTTACAAATTCAGTACCAAATTAAAGAGATGATTTTTCTGAATCCTGGGGTGTAAACAGTTTTTCTATACGACAATTAGATGTTTTAAAATTAACTAAAGTATGAAACTCAGATGGCAAAACTTCATTTAAATCTTTTCATAATTTGTAGTGCGATTCACGCGAATGAAAAAAGTCTTTATCTTAAAAATTTATTTTTGCATTTTATTTTTCCATTCAAAGCGTTTTAGTGAAAAAATATTTATGGCGCATGCGCAGGCGTTTTTTACCCACAATTTAAATACTAATCAGAATTTTGAAAATTTCTATAAATATAATTTTAAGTTGGGTGAAGACCTAAGTTTCTGCCAAGCGCCGTTGAATTCCGTCCAGCCGTTCTCGAGTGATGCCCGGACAAACGTGTTTTAGTCTTTTACCCCCCAGGGGGGAACGGGGGAGAATTTCTGAAAAGTTGATGGATATAATTTTAAGTTGGGTGAATACCTAAATCCCTGCCAAGCGCCGTTGAATTCCGTTCAGCCGTTCTCGAGTGATGCCCGGACAAACGTGTTTTAGTCTTTTACCCACTAGGGGGAGAACGGGGGGGAATTTCTGAAAAGTTGATAGATATAATTTTAAGTTGGGTGAAGACCTAAATTCCTGCCAAGTAGGGTGGTTCGAAAAAAACTTTTTTTTTTTATTTCAGATCGCTATAGTGCGCAAAAGTTGCCATAGGTATAGACATGAAAAAAGCACTAATTATTATTTTTTTATTAATTTGTCTTCCGGTCGCGCAATGCCATCGAAGTTAGCAAAAAATTGTGAAAAACCTTAATTTTTCATAATTTTTTTAAGCACGCCAGATGGTTTTAATTGCGTTCCTATCCCATGAATTAACTACTAAAAGTATGTAAAATCAATATATATGCACTTGTTATACATTTGTTTCATATCTTCCGGTCGCGCAACTTAGTACAAAATGAGTAAAATTAGTAGTTTTTTCAAAATTTCAAAGTTTGCCTGTTTAGTACATTTAAATCATACGACTTCTAGAAACGCTATAATTTAATTCTATTACAATAATATATTTAAAATCCAAGCATTGTAGATAAATATGGCTATAAGATAGACGTGGCGTACGTGTCGAATGCCAGCGATGCGCGCGCAGCGCTGCCAGTCACAGCCATTATCGTATCCCGCTATTTTCTTCAGTCTGCTCATGCCGCTAGTTCTAGTCAGTACTAGATTGTGTTGTGCTTAAGTCCGTATTCTACTTTTGTGTTCAGTGTTTGTACTTGAATACGACAGTTATTGATACAATGGATGTACCAATGAAAGTTGGTATAGGTACAATAAATAGAAAAGATTTTGAGTGCCCTAATTTTGGTCGCTCACGAGACTTGTTGCACAACAAGCTTCCTACTCATGAAAATGTCCTTCGCTGCTGCTTTCAACAGAGATTCAACCTAGCTGGGACAATAAGCAACAAGAGTGTATCTTTTTCAAGAGTAGCCTCAACAGTAGCAAAGAAAATTATCGGTTTGTATGACAAAGCCTCGATCCCAAGTGTTACGGAGTAAAGAGTCATCTAGCTAATTAGTTCTTACTATGAATCTTACAGTAAACTCAAAAAGTCGTTCCATCGTGACAAAGATGCATTCAAACTTAAACATGACAATTTCAAGGAGAAAGGATGCTCTCTTTTTGATGTCGCGGCGTGTAAATGTGCAAGTACGTAAACCTTAATTCAAAAGGTGGAATATTTTTTTCTCTTTCACAAATGCAGTTCACACTTAGAGGACATACACATGTATCTGAAGATTTCTTACATGAACAGTCATTACAACAATTACACATTTACACGCCGCGATATCAAAAAGAGAGCATTCTTTCTTCTTCAAATTGTCAAGTTTAAGTTTGAATGCTGGTTTATCTTTGTCACGATGAAACGACTTTCTGAGTTTACTGTATGATTCGTAGTAAGAACTAATTAGCTGGATGACTCTGTACTCCGTAACAGTTGGGATCGAGGCTTTGTCATATAAACCGATAATTTTATTTGCCACTGTTAAGGCTTCTCTTAAAAAAGATACGCTCTTGTTGTTTATTGTCCCAGCTAGGTTGAATCTCTGTTGAAAGCAGCAGCGAAGGACATCTTCATGAGTAGGAAGCTTGTTGTGTAACAAGTCTCGTGGGTGACCAAAAATAGGGAACTTAAAATCTTTTCTAGGTGTTGTCCTATACCAACTTTCTTTGGCACATCCATTGTATCAATAACTGTCGTATTCAAATACAAACATTGCACGCAAAAGTAGACAGAAAAATAAGGACTTAAGTACAACACAATCTAGTACTCATTCGAGCTAGCGGCATAAGCAGACAAAAGGAAATAGCGGGAAACGATAATGGCTGTGAGTGGCTGCGCTGCGCGCGCATCGCTGGCATTCGTCACGTACGCCACGTCTATCTTATAGCCATGTTTATCTACAATGCTTGGATTTTAAATATATTATTGTAATAGAATTAAACTATAGCATTTATAGAAGTCGTATGATTAAAATGTACTAAACAGTCAAACTTTGAAATTTTGAAAAAACTACTAATTTTACTCATTTTGTATTATGTTGCGCGACCGGAAGATATGAAACAAATGTATAACAAGTGCATATATATTGATTTTACATACTTTTAGTAGTTAATTCATGGGATAGGAACGCAATTTAAACCATCTGGCGTGCTTAAAAAAATTATGAAAAATTAAGGTTTTTCACAATTTTTTGCTAACTTCGATGGCATTGCGCGACCGGAAGACAAATTAATAAAAAAATAATAATTAGTGCTTTTTTCATGTCTATACCAATGGCAACTTTTCCGCACTATAGCGATTTGAAATTTAAAAAAAAGTTTTTTTCGAACCACCCTACTGCCAAGCATCGTTGAATTCCGTCCAGCCGTTCTCAAGTGATGCCCGGACAAAAAAAGCGACATTCGGACACGATGACACACACACAGACACACACACACACACACACAGGCAAAATTTTCTGAAGTCATTTTCGGCTTTCATGGGGTGTAAAACGTGAAGATATCGCAAAAATTTTCGATTCCGACAAATTTACAGACAAAAGTCTGATTTTATTAATATAGATAATCTTATCAATTTTAGAGATTGTATCAAAAATTCATAAACTTTGCAATTGGCACATAGTCTAGGGAAATACAACTTAAAAGTTTAACTTTTCTGCATGTCTTAACAGACATGAACAAATTATTTGTTTTGACACGTTGATAAACTGAAATACTTTATAAGATTTAACCATTAAAGTAACATATTTGGCAAGATTTAGAATTTTTTTAATGTGTTTGAGGATAAACTAGAATATTTTACAAGATTTGGCTATTAAAATAACATATCTGCGAAGATTTGGCGAGATTTTTTAATGTATTTGGCAATAAATACTAATTTGGAATTAAACATAGAGTATAAATTCAGTCTCGTAGAAAATTTAATCAGTTGTTGACTTGTTTTCGTGGTTCAGTTTTCATATAGCATTTTTAAAGTTTTACTTTGATTAAATTTATAATGGATCTCTCTGAGGAAGTGCAAGTTTCTGTTCATCAACAACCCTCTTCATCATGTTTTGAAGATGAGACTTTACACTTAAAGATTGTAAAGCCATATATTTGTGATGTGTGTAAGAAAGCATTTAGTAGATCGTACGATTGTAAGAAACACTTAAAAATTCATGAAAAACCTCTCATAGGATAAGGGTGTGAATACTGTATGGAAAATTTCTCTCGTAAACGGGATTTTTTAAAACGTAATGCAAAAATTCATAAAAAGACTTTACATAAACACAATTGTGATGAATGTAGTGAAGTCTATAAGACTCAACAAGATTTATTTAGGCATAAAAAAATGCTACATCGAAAGGTTTTACCTGAATATCTATGTGTAGAATGCAACGAAAGTTTTCGATATAAGTATGAATTATTACAACATGACAGAAAAAATCATCGTAAAGAGACTTCTGCTTACGTATGTACAAAATGCAATAAACGAAATACTCTACCAATCAACAACTTAGACAGTGAAAATATGAACTTAACGAATTTTTTGAATAATTTGAATACCAACAGCTAATCTTTAGCCAAAAGCTTTCATGATGAAAATAACAATATATATTTATTAATATTTTTAAATAATGAAAATATGAATACCGAACGCATAACACAAAATAATGACTCACCAACCAACAACTTTGGGAGTGTAAATGCGGACTTAACGATTTTTTCAGATAATCAAAATAATGTTTACGGTTCATCAACCAGTGAAAATGTGATCTTATCAAATGTTTCGGATAATAATGCATACAACGTTTTACCCACTGCTAATGAAAATATGAGTATCGAATGTTTGACACAAAGTAATATTTATGACTCACCAACGAACAACTTTGAGAATATAAATGTGGACTTTACGAATTTTAATGTAGAGTGTATGAGTAATCAAAATAATTTTTCACCGGTGAGTGCTGATAACGACTGGTTGAAATTTTTGGATAATTTTTATGTAGAGTGTATGAATCAATATAACCTTAACGATTTAACATCAATTTTGATTTTTATGAGCCTGTTTTTATATTGATAATAATAATGTAAAATAAAATATTTTAATCAAAAATTGTGTTTTTATTATGAAATTAATTTCTACACAACATTTCATCTTACAATAGATACGTTAATCACGAAAAAATCTAAACAGGTGTAAACTTTTCTTACACATAACGTATTGTAAATGTATTTTTTTGCTTTCTTATTAACTAAATCTTTTAATAAATTTTTATACAATAAGACTTAGTGATTTTAATTCGGTTTAAAGTAAATTACAAATGTGTTATAATATAAAAAAAAATCTCCCCCACAAACTGATATGGAACGAAACAGGCGAAGTGACTTATAAAAAGTGGCTATCAATGCACAGGGTGAATTATTACAAGCTCTTTATGATAAGTATATGCCTAAAACCTTTATTAAAAACAAATTTTTGTTATCCTCTATGCCCAAGGTGTGAAACCGTTTAAATGTAACACTATATTGGATAATTTTTTAATAACAATATTTTTTAACGTAAAACACATGTCTCTTTATTTATGTTTAAATATATATTAAATAAATGATATAAAAATTCGACTTACCTCAACACAGCTGTTAATTTGCGTCCTTCTCTTCTACTCGCATAGTTTTAAATGAGCGATAACGCTATTTCTTATCAAGATCACGTGGTAAGCTTTCTTATCTACTACGTCACATGACATTGCCTAGTATGACGTAGTAAGCTACGTATCTAAATCCTCCACTAATGTAGATACGTATATGTGACGTAGTAGATAGTAGATACGTAGCTTACTACGTAGATACGTAGCTTACTACCTAAAATCACTTAGAAACCCTCATACCTAATTTCATAATGCTAATACTATGAATTAAAAATCCATGCTTTTGATTGGTTCATGGCACCTTAAAAATATCTGTATATAAAATACACTTAATTTTATAATACTATTTATTAAAAATACATGCTTTTGATTGGTTCATGGTACCTCAAAAATATCTGTATATAAAAAACACTTAATGCTTTTCATTACCATAATTATTTTCTCCCAAATCAGCATGTTCTATAGACTCTATAAAAAATTATTAATATAAATTTACAATATCCGAATGACAACACCTAAATTCATTCACTTAAATTTTCTGACCATCGTGAAAAAATGGTAAGTCCTCGAGTGTCGGTTTCTAGTCCAAGGCGAGTATATCTCTTTATTTAAATTTCATGTTGAATACTAAATGAAATCTACTTAAAAACACCTATTTTACCATGTTTTTATTAACTTCGATTCTTGTTTGTTTGTGGGTTTGCTTATGGGTTTATTTGTGTGTTTGTCAGGGACAAATCTTGCAGTCGATTTTTAACTAACTTCCCGACTAGCTAGGTATTTGAAATTTTCAGGACAGCTCACAACACGGTGACAATACATTTTTCTAATAATTTTAGTCAGCTATTTCAAGTCCCACTGCCTTCGGCAGCGCTTATATGATTCGACAGAAAATTTATTTAACTAACTTCCCGACTAATTAGACATTTGAAACTTTCAGAATAGTTCAGAACACGGTGAAAATGCATTTTCTTAATACCTTTAGCCAACTGTTTCGGGTTCCTGCTGCCTTCGGCAGCGTTATCAGTACAAAGCTTGCAATCGAATTTTCACTAACTTTCCGACTAGCTAGACATTTGAAACTTTCAGGACAGCTCACAACACGGTGACAATACATTTTTCTAATAATTTTAGTCAACTGTTTCAGGTCCCGCTGCCTTCGGCAGCGCTTATATAATGCGACAGAACATTTATTTAACTAACTTCCCAACTAGCTAGACATTTGAAGCTTTCAGAATAGTTCAGAACACGGCTAAAATGCAATTTTTAAATATTTTTAACCAACTGTTTCGGGTTTCTGCTACCTTCGGCAGCGTTATGAGTACAAAGCTTGCAATCGATTTTTCACTAACTTCCCGACTAGCTAGACATTTGAAACTTTCAGGATAGTTCAGAACACGGTGAAAATAGATTTTTTTAATACCTTTAGCCAACTGTTTCGGGTTCCTGCTGCTTTCGGCAACGTTATCAGTACAAAGCTTGCAATCGATTTTTCACTAACTTCCCGACTAGCTAGCCATTTGAAACTTTCAGGATAGTTCAGAACACGGTGAAAATACATTTTTTTAATACCTTTAGCCAACTGTTTCGGGTTCCTGCTGCCTTCGGCAGCGTTATCAGTACAAAGCTTGCAATCGATTTTTCACTAACTTCCCGACTAGCTAGACATTTGAAACTTTCAGGATAGCTCAGATCACGGGGGCAATACTTTTTTTTTGTAATACTTTTAGTCAACTTTTTCAGGTCCCTACTGCCTTCGGCAGCGTTTATATGATTCAACAGAAATTTTATTTAACTAACTTCCTGACTAGCTAGACATTTAAAACTTTCACAATAGTTCAGAACACGGTGAAAATGCATTTTTTAATACTTTTAGCCAACTGTTTCGGGTTCTTGCTGCCTTCGGCAGCGTTACCAGTACAAAGCTTGCAATCGATTTTTCACTAACTTCCCGACTAGCTAGATATTTGAAACTTTCAGGATAGCTCAGTTCACGAGGGCAATACATTTTTTTTTTTTAATACTTTTAGTCAACTTTTTCAGGTCCCTACTGTATTCGGCAGCGTTCATATGATTCAACAGAAAATTTATTTAACTAACTTCCCGAGTAGCTTGACATTTGAAACTTTCGGAATAGTCCAGAATACGGTAAAAATGCTTTTTTAAAATATTTTTATCCAATTGCTTCGGGACCCTGCTGCCTTCGGCAGCGTTTCCAGTACAAAGCTTGCAATCAACTTTTAACTAACTTCCCGGCTAGATAGCCATTTGAAACTTTTATAATAGCTCAAAAGACGATAGCAAGGAATTTTTTTAATACTTTTATCCAATTGCTGGGGTTCCGGCTGCCTTCAGTAGCGTTTATATGATTCAACAGAAAATTTAAAACATGGTTTATAAAAATTTTTTTATCTTATAATTATTTATCTTAAACCAGCCCATTCAGTTATATTCCTGTGGGATAGTTGTAAAATCGCTTGCAAACTACTACCCCGCGGAAATATTTTGTCTCGGGTTCGATTCCAAGGTAAGTATATCTCTTTATTTATCTCTAAATGATGGGGCTATGGTCGCGAGGTCAAACGCCAGAGGTTCGAAGAGAGAGAGAAAGTCTCGGGTTCGATTCCAAGGTCAGTATATCTCTTTATTTTTTTTAAGTATAAGAAAAATGTGTTGACAGATAAAAAAAAAAAAAAGATCTGATCGAACATAAGAAATTCTCTTTTTAAAAATCATAGTTTTTTTCTGTTTAAAATTAATTTTAAAATCATAATTAAGAAAATAATATTCATTCAAAATAATAACTTCCTTATCTTTCAGGCTCACGCGACACCGGAAGGACGCTGATAAGATAACACACTGACTGGGTAGTAGTAGAAGGAGCCTTTCAACCCCTCATACTCCTTCACCCCTCAACTCCTTACTCCTGCTGGCGCTCAACACCCCTTCTCCTGCTACTTCCACAGGATGTCTTTTCAGTCATAGGACATTCTGAGGATGTCATTTGGAAAATATGTGCTGTTAGGGAACTCTCATCCAGGGTCCAACCCAGTATCCAATCGTGTACGACTTTACATATCTGATGAGTGAACCAATCAGACGAAGCGTTAAACTAGTGAAGTGATTGTCTTGAGATGAATGTAAACAAAACAAGAATGTATTTGGAAGAAAATCTTTTTCTGACGATCTGAACGCAACGTAATATAAAAAGAAAATAATCCGTAATATAATAAATTCATCCCAAAATCCGCTACCCCCTTCAACATTAAATAATTTAATAATAATAAAATGATTTAAACAAAAAATTAAAATATTAAAGTAGGTATTTAAAACTTTAAATGTTTTAAAGTAAAAAATCATTTAATAAACATTAAAACTAAAAATTTTACTAGGCATAGTTTTTTTAACAAGAAAAATAAATGTCTTCCTAGCAATATTTTGAGTACAAAATGTAATAGCAATTTTTTTTTCTTTGAAAGTTAAAAAATAGTCTATTCTCTCTCTCTCTAGTAATTAATAATGTATTTATCTGCATATATTTTTAAAATCACGTTTCTAATTATACTATTCGCATGTCTTTAAATATAAAAGAATTTATGACATTTATTTATTTGTAAATGCTATTCTTAAAGTACTTACCTATCTTCTAAATTAATGTATATATATATAGATATATATATTTACCTTATCCTCTCTGAACACAAGATTGAATAGTGCATCTTTTTCTTTCTTTTTTTAATCTACTTTCTGTAAAAGTATTAATAAAAAGTGTTACGTGATTATTAGTTGTTCTTTGTACAGTGCGCGAAAAAATTATAAGGACACGCGAAAAATCGCCAAATCTAGAAGCCTTGTTTACAGAATCGTATGCAAATTTTTGCAGAAAAAAAAGAAGTAAAACTAAAATATTTCATGCGTAAAGTAATTAAAATTTTCAATTTTAAATCTGCTAAAATTTAAATTTTGATTTTTAAACCTAAATGAAAACGGAAAAAAGTATAAGGACATTGCTTTTTCTCCAATAATTATTTAAAAAATTGCATATTTGAAAGCATAAAATGACAATTCCGAGTTAAATGATTCATTTGCGAAAAGAATTTCCCACTCGGCGACTTTCAGTGTGAAATTTTTAACGATGCCCAAAGGAACTCAACTTTCTCACACTGAAAAAGGAAAAATTGTTGCTTTTCGAGAATGTGGATTAAGTGGATGGGAAATTACAAAAAGAATAAAGAGATCTAAAACGGTGGTTTATAATTTTCTAAGAAATCCTGGGTGTATGGTATGAAAAAGCGAACTGGAAGACCAGAAATTCTCACTCGTCGACAAAAAAGATTGATTTTAAGGAGAGCTTTCGAGAAAAAAGAAACCGCAAATGAAGTTAGACAAAATTTGAGTTTACCATGCTCAACAAGGACTGTTCAAAATGTTTTGAGTAAACATCCTCAAGTTTCTTATGGGAAATTAGTGTCATGCCCCCCTCTTACAAATCATCATAAGAAAAGAAGAGTTGACTTTGCCAAAAAATACATTTCTCTTGGTCAAAAGTGGGCTGATGTAATTTTTTCGGACGAAAAAAAGTTCAATCTTGATGGACCTGATGGTTTTCGTTATTTTTGGTATGATCTGCGAAAGACCAAGGAAGTGTTTTCCAGGCGTCAATATGGTGGTGGCTCGGTTATGGTATGGGGCGCTTTTGCGGCAAATGGAACCACTCCAATTGTATTCATCAACCGTAAAATGAATTCGGACAGGTATGTTGATATGTTAGGAGAAAGTTTGTTACCTGAAGCGCCACTAATTACTTCAGGGGACTATATTTTTCAGCAGGATAATGCTTCGATACACGTTTCTAAGAGCGCAAAACTCTGGTTTGAAGCTAATTCTGTAAATTTACTTGATTGGCCGGCGAGAAGTCCCGATCTTAATCCAATCGAAAACTTATGGGGACTTCTAGCCCGAGAAGTTTATAAAAACGGCACACAGTATGTACACAATGTACACAAGATCTTGTCGTCGCTATCAAAGACGCTTGGGAAAAAATATCTGTGGACATTTTAAAAGATCTTTCAGGATCCATGACCTCTCGGCTTATTCAAGTGATAGAAAAAAAAGGTAGTTTTCTTGATTATTGAAACATTTTTTAAGTATTTTAGAACATGTCCTTATAATTTTTTCCGTATTTCCTTTAATGTTAAATTTTGTAAAATCAATATTTTGAAGCTAAATTATGTTTTTTATGTGGTATAAGTGTTATCACAAAATTATGAAGCAGAAGTAAGAAATATAAAAATTTCATTTAGGTGAAATGGAAATAAAGCATATTTTCATGCAATTAAATGTTGTCCTTATACTTTTTTCGCGCACTGTATATGCATACTCAGATAATTTATTTCAGAGTGTACCACAGCTAACTGAGCTTCAGAAAATGTTCAATTTGTCTGTATAAAATCTGCTTATTATTATGATATTAACATAGGCACCGACTTTCCAAAACTTTAACGGGGGAAAAAAGGGGACAATTGATCTTTTGGTGTTTTTGAGCAGTAATGCTTCCCCCCCCCCCCCACTCACACACACACACCTTTTGCAGCGAGGTATTTCTCTATTCTAATTTAATGTTTTTTTTTTTTTTTTAATGAAAATTTATATCAGAGATAAAAAGCAAGTTTTTTATTCTGTTTAGCACCATGTTGTGTTCCCATTGTGAAAGGATTGGATTAATGCTGGAAAACAATAATTTCCCTTCAGTTTTTTACTGAATGATAGTGATGATGCGTTTAGATTGTTTCTGTGTGAGAGATAGAAAATATAGCATGTAGGTGATTTTGGGCTATATAAGAATTATTGTTTATTATATTATACTCAGATTTAAAAAAATATTTTTTATATTACACCAAAATGTCACACAAATTTAATGTTTCTTGCTTTCCAAAGACAGTAACGTAGAATTGAGAGAATCTTTACACAACTAAATTTTATATTATTGCATTCTGTTGAACATAGTACCTTAGAATTTAACACACTTGAAGCGTAATTTTTTCTTCCACAGTAGCGACAAATGTTTTTTATTGCTTCGAGAAATTTTGTAGTCCCCCCCCCCCTTTTTTTTTTAAATATAAACATACAGCAAGCTTTTTATACTTTTCCACAATAAAGTTGAAAATTGACTTTATTTTATTTACCTATGTGTCTGATCGATAATTATGCTTATCAAGGTAAGAAATTAATATCCAGTATTGCGATACACTGTGGTAGGTACCCTATTGAAAATAAAGATTGTAGCATGTGCAATTTGTTTACAGGATTATAGGGGTACACAAAAATTTTCTTCTACATTACTCTATATGAGAAGGGGAAAAATATAGTAGTGTGTTTTAGGTGTTGATCTAGAGATTAATGTCAACTGATAAAGCATGAATAGCTAGATTTGGGTAAAATTGCCCGTGCAGGAGAGGGGGGGGGGTTAAGGTCCAAAATTTACACAAGTTTCAGAGAAAACTCAGACAGCTTAGCCGACAACTCCAACCTAGGATCCTGGCACTTCTCGCTTAACAGCTTGGAGAACAGAACTTTTCAACCACTGTTAGTATTTAGACTTTACGAAACTAATATACATTGAAATGTACACTAACATAATTCATTTAGAAATTGATGTGCTCAGCATGTCAACTAATACATTATATATATATCCTTTTTACTGTAAAGATTTTTTTTAATGCATTTACTTCTTTCACATGAGGGCACTATGCACAAAAAATGCCAAATGCATCGTTGGTTAAGTATATTTTTAGTCATACATTTATAGCTTTTTTACAAGTCATTGCAAAAGGTATTCGATACATTGCTGACTATATACAATAAATATATATATGTATATATATATATATATATATTTTAATTAAGATATGAGCTGTATGAAACTTTAGCAATGTATCGAAAGTTGTAATGTGTGTAATATTAACATTTTTAATAAAGGACCCCCCAAAATTTTGTACTGTTGTAAATCAAAATCTCAATAATGTGCATAACTTTACATTATTGTTAATTCTTTCAATTAAAAATTTTAAAAAGTACATTATAGATAATATTCAATGGGAACTAACAGGTTTTGCCTGTTTTGCAGGTCACGAATATTTACGCGAATTAAAAAAATATATACATATTCACGATTTTGTATCACTTTTTAAATATAGCCGGAAAAAAAATTAAATATATATATATATATATATATATAATAATCTTTTGAAAATTTTTAAAACCTTTTTTGGGGGCATTACATATAATTTTGGTTTTTAGGTTTTTGTAATTTATCCTGCTGCTTCTACACTGTTAAAAATTTCAACAGAAAACTCTGTGTAATCTATTATCTTAAGACTTACGTAAAATTACAGAGAAAAATAAACGGAGATGTTAAAAAACTTATTTTATATGTTCACTTTAATAACTAATATTAATTTAATTAATTATTGGTGAGAATATATTTCGGACTTGGAATTCTTTATCTAAAGTAGAAACAGTCATTTTTAATTTTAATTAAAAAATTAAATAATAAAATTAGGTAAAAATACAGAGTAAAGATTGAAAATCTCGATTATTCACTTTTAACTAAGAATTACTGTAAATTTACAGAAACTCTTTATAAATATTTACATTAAATTTACAGAAATTTTTAACAGTGAGATATATTTTGTCGCCCAAGTAAGCACTGCTGTAAGCAGGTACATTTTTTAGCAGTATGTTGTGATGTTTACTTTTTACTGTCTTTGGAATTTATGTGATAATTTTTTTAAACTATATTAGAAGTGATTATGAATTCATGAAAACATACCTGAAATTTTAGTGAGAAACAGTTTTGACATAATGGTGACATATGATTTATTTATTTTAAATCCTTTCATTATGAAAAATATTAATTTAATTAGGTTTAGCATTTATATGAAATTAACAGTCTAGTCTTATTTTATGAATTAAATTATCAGAAAAACTGAAATTCTGGCATTGAAAATAAAAAATACTTGAATTTAGGTAAATTACCTAAACGCAACCACCTACCTCTGTTAATTAGAATAATTTTAAACTCTGAGTCCTTGTTTATTTATTTATTTTTTTATTTATTTTGTAAAGTACTTAGAATCACGTAGTATTTTTATTTCACTATAACCGTACAAAACAAAAAGTCTAAAAAGGGGAAATTTATGACAGAGCGTCGAGTTCTCATTGTCGCTTATTTAAGTTTCAAATTGCATTTAAACTGCTTGATTGTAGTGGTGAAAATAGTCTGTGTCCTCTATTTCTAAACTATTATTTTGAGGCTGACAAAAACACAACCTCCTTTTAAGCACTATAATATTGGATAAATACATCATGCTATAATAAATTCTAAAATCAAAGTTTTATTATTATTATTATCAGGGCGCGAAATTTCCGCTTGCCGGCTCGCTATTGGCGAGTGGAAAATTTACTGTGGCGAGTAAAATTTCAGTCTAAATGTAGATATAATTCTTAGAATATACGGTGCTACAAAAAAAAAAAAAAAAAAAAAAAAAAAAATTCGATTTAAAAACGTAAAATCATGCTAATCTCTTAGGTAAAGTGACCAGACATCCTCTTTTTAAAAGTACAGTCTTCTTTTTCAACGATCTGCCCTCTTAAAAGAAAAAAACATTACAGGACTAAAAAGTCTTCGTTTTTAGGTTTTTCGTCCTCTATGTCCTCTTTTTCAAATGAAAAGGATTTAGTCCTTAATTTCAAAAATTTCACAAAACTGAGAAGCTCAATCGCCTGTTGGTTGTATCGAACGGTAAACACTAACTTTTTTCTGCGTTAGGTTCGCAAAAGAACAGCTTTCTAATAAACTTGCCAAAGCATATGGTTTATGTCTATTCGGATCCTTCGAATCACAAAGAAATAAAAGTATGCCCTATATTTGTACGGTTCTTTGATTCAGAACACGGAATCACAATTGAAATTGTCATGAAATCATTAAGAAGGTGGTACTCCGGTTCGTACGTGGTGGGTTGAAGTGTGTTCTCACTTTTGCATGAATAATATTCCTCATAAAAATAAGCCCAGCAGTGACCGAAAGGTTCTGTCCTCGAAGCTGGTATACCTGAGGTGCTGGGTTCGATACCCGATCGCGCTCATCGGCTCAGCCGTTTTCCATGGTTTTCTCCGAAACTAGCGTAAATATGGGCTAGGACCTGGTGCAGACAATTGGCTTTAATGATAACATTACCACCACCTCGCAAAAATATGCAAAAATTAGTTGAACTAATTTTATGTCCTCCTGACAAAAACGCTCCCACAAAACAACTGTTTTCTTCAATGAACAAAATGTCGACATGTGAAAAAAATCCCCTTTATATACCTACTTTAAGAACTTATTAACTACTAAGACTAACTTAGGTTATATCTGTGAGAACTGTTATAAAATGATGATAAAGAATGATTGTTCGTTAAAACAAATCGTTTCATCTGCAAAATATTAATTTTATTTTTTCTTTATCAATTTTATTTTTTCTTTCATGATTATGGTTTTAATAAAAAATAATGTCTATCAACTTCTTTTATGTAACTGCATGAAAGTACAAATAAATAAATAAATAAATAAATAAAAAAAAAAAAATGCCTATATCAAAAATTTATAATTTTAAAAAACTCAAATTGTCCAGTGACACCTATAAAAATTAGGGATTTTTCCTTTCGTATCGATATATTATTAATTTAAATTAAGGTGTACTGATCCAGATTCATCATTTGAGATTAAAAAAAGTTTCCACCATTTGTGTAAAGTAGATTTTGAATCGGTTTTTATAATCCTTTTCATTCAATTTTGTGTCCTCTAAAATGACCTCTTTTTCAAAATTCAATGTCTTCTATATTCTATTTTCTTATAAAATAAAAGACATTACATAATTTCTCCTATTTTTCTAATAAAAAATTCTGGTCACTTTATACGTAAACTAGTTGGCATAGGTGGACACTGCTCAGTTGCCCATCATATGTATGTTCTCATAAATTTCTTGTACAAAACATATTATATTCATGTTAAGAGAAATTAATTTGACCAAACGCTTAACACAGTGACATAACGAAATCCCCGCCTTATAGGCTACCCACCGTTCAGTTCGATATATTTATCTTATACTAATTTATTAACTTATTTTATTGGGATCAATTTCGTAGTCTAGTTTTCATGATACTATTTTTAATGCAACAATCTCCAAAATGCATATTTATATGGAATAACGCCACATTTTTTTATGTTGATAAAATCTTAAATTTCGAATAACTTAAGAAATTTTCCTGTTAGGATATTTCTAGTCAATCATGAACAAACAAGTACCATAAATATTATTTTTAGGTTGTCTGATATATTTATGACCTCAAAATGGACGTTTATGCTGAATTTTGCCCTATTCTGCCATGTTAATTAAATCGTAAATTCCAAATAACTTACGAAATTTTTAAATTAAAAAATTCATTGTCAGGGATGTTCATGCCAGTAACTTAAATGATATTTTTAAAGTGTTCTGACATCTTAACGATGAAAATGTTTCTCAAAGTGGACGTTTATGCGAAATTTTTCCCTATTCCGCCATATTAAGTAAATCGTAAATTTCCAGTGACTTACAAAATTTTTAAATTGGAAAATCCATAGTCAAGCCTGTTTATACCAGCATCTTATATAATTTCAAAAGTAGTCTGATTTATTTTCATACATGTTTATGTGAAATTTTGCCCTATTCTCCCACGTTAAGAAAATCATGAATTTCCTATAACTTCTAAAGTTTTTAATTTGAATGTTGCGAATGAATAGGGTTCTTGCCAAAACAATAACTAATACTTTAAAACAGGTTCGACCTCTCTGCGATCATTTGTTCGTGAGATATCTTGTACACAGACTATAACATATTAACACACTAACGGACTAACAAACTAACAGACACCCTACAGACGGACACCATACCCATTTTGATATTTTTGGATTCCTCACTCCCGAAAACGTGTAAAAAAGTTAAAAAAAAAAAAACGAGGTTGAAAATTTTCACTGTTATCTAAGTTCCCCATACCTATAGTATGATTGGGAACTAAAATTAGAGTAAGTTAATCGTATATTGTGGCGAGTAAATTTTTTTGTCAGCGAGTGTAATCTAAATTGAAATTTCGGGCCCTGTTATTATTATTATTATTATTTTTTTTTTATGCAGTTAATATATTTTATACTCATTTCAAACAATTATTTATTTACTTATTTTTGCCATTTTAGTACCTTTTTCAAAATATTATTCCAAAATAAATATTTGATTTTCTTTTTTAATTTTCTTTATTTTTTTAATTGCACAATATGAATTTTAAGTATATATTCATAAAGTATATATTCATAAAGTATATATATTCATAAAGTATATATTCATAAAGTATATATTCATATTTATATTCATAAAGTTTCCTTAAATTATTTGCTCATAAATTTTAAAAGCCTCCAGATTTTTTAGATTTTACAAAAATTTAAAAATTAATTATTGGTATAAAAATATATGATACAGCATGATCACCATAAATGTTTTATAATATACCAAGAAAATTAGTAGAATTTAAAATATAATTAAAAAATAAAACCTTTTACTTGCTTTGTGCAGTAGCCGTAATTAATTTTTGCTGGGGTTCACTGGCGTGATCAGCGGTGCTGGTAGTGGGACAGAGCAAGTAAAAGGTTTTATTTTTTAATTTAAAAGCTTTGTATTCTTCGGTGATTATTCATAGTACAGTTTTATCAAATAAGTTTTCCACTAAATAAATAATAATTGAAATATTTTTGCCACTAACACCATAAATCACCACTAACATTACGATTAAGTAGTTAAAATGTGATATTTCAAACGTAATTAACGTCTGTAAGAACTGTACAATGTAAAAAAATAACAGTTATCTGCTGCGAGAAACTCTCTGTAATCGTAGAAAATAAGTTCAAATAACGTAATTTTTTCGTAAATTACTCGTTCCTTGCAGCAGATAACTGTTATTTTTTTTACATTGTATGCTCTCGTGAATTTTCCACCTTTCAAAAATATTTTATTAATGTGTTAAATACACTATATACTTATAGGCACTGTACTTTAGGTATATTCCGATAGGCAAAGTCTATGTTATTTTATAGAGAAATTTGTTTCCCCAATTACTCATTACCTTTTTTTTCTTAAAAAAAAAAAAAAAAAAAAAAAAAAAAAAAAAAAAATCCATTATCACATTCAGAAAATTCCTAACCGTTAAATTATTACTTGTTTTCACTGAAAT
The DNA here is from genome assembly GCA_963930645.1 of Salticus scenicus. Taxonomy (NCBI): domain Eukaryota; kingdom Metazoa; phylum Arthropoda; class Arachnida; order Araneae; family Salticidae; genus Salticus; species Salticus scenicus. The sequence goes on along the minus strand of OZ005662.1, from coordinate 136,424,037 downwards.
AAAAAAAATCAATTAATTAATTAAATAGAAAAAAAAGAATTATGAGAAATTGAGAAAACAAATTACCCCATACGCATGGACATTGACTGTCGACGAACCCTTCATCAGATGATAAAAATAAGCAATTGTGCAGAATGAAAACTGCAATGCACTAATGAATACTTTAACATTTTAAAACAGGGTTGGGAGGTTTTTGACAGTTTACACTTTCATGTCAAAACCCCATATGTTTTTACTTATAAATAAATAAGTTCAGTTATTAATCAATTTGTTATTTGAAATAAGCAAATTTGAGTTTTAAAAGAAAAACAGTTATATAATATCTTGATTAATGCATAAGAATCTAACACTTTTATACATTAATATTTCACTTTATGAAGATTGTTACAAGCATTCAAAATATACAATGGCACTTACTTAATGCTCAATTATTTTAAGAAATCTTTTTTTTTTTTTTTTTTTTTTAATTCATAATTAACATGAGAATAAAAAAATTAAAAACATAAATGCTTTCTAGTTAATTAAATTTTTTCTTTATAGTATCCAATTTGATTTTTAAGCTTAATATTTCGTTTAATAGCGTATTTTAATATGTCCAGATGAATATATTTACTCAGACAAATATTTATGCATTATTTATTATGCAATACAGTCTAACCTCATTAACGTGAATATCAAGGGGGATAAAAAATTTGTTCATATTATCAGTAGTTCATGCCATCAGTAAGTAATCTTCATATAACTAAAGTAATTTTCATTTTGACGAGAATCGTGGAAACAGTTCATGTTAAAAGTAATTAATGTTAACAGTGTTCACGTTAACGAGGTTCGACGATACAAAGTTGAGAAATTTGTTGTGGAATAGCTAAATATTCAGAGATTGTGTAATTATTCTCTTTATTTTCACAGGGAATTTTTTTTTTTTTTAGTTTATTTCTTCAAGATGTAAATAAACATAAATATTTATAATAACTTGTATCATTTAACAATAGTTTTTTTTTTTTTTTTTTTTTTTTTTTTTTTTGTATTAAAAGAAGACAAAAATTATTATTACATGATAAAAGTGGTTATAAGTATAGTTACATTTGTACTCAAAATTATTTTGAAATTTTAATTAACCTAGTGCCAAAATATGCACTAGGACTAAAATAAAATCTACAAATATAAAATAAAATCATAAAAATAATCAACAAATATAAAATGAACAATCGACGAGATTGCGAAATCTGCCTCAGAAAAACCACACTAGTCTATTTAACGCTTCGTCTGATTGGTTCCCTCAGCAGGTATATAAGATGGCATGCGATTGAATACTGGGTAAGAGCTTGAAGGCCCTCCACCGTCTAGTGCTTTTGGGGACATTTTGTGGAATTCTAAACTTTTTGGGGACAAATCTGGGGAGTTCAATTTTTTGTCAATGTTGGCAACGTAATGCTTTATCCCTACGACTAGGGACTTCCAATTGTTTTATTCATGATTTAAGGACAAATTTTAAGTTCATAGGGACTTTTTGGTAATTTTGTAAGAAATTTCAAGGAATTACGCATGGATTATGTTGTTGTTTCTAGTTTTTTCATGATTATTCTCTAAAGTAGGGACTTTTATCGTCAATGTAGGGACATTTTGAGTTTTAAGGGGAACTTCACAAAATTTGAGTTTAATTAAAAAATATAGTAAAATGTCATATTACAATTTCTCTATAATTTTCACGTATACAATATATTATAGCTTTATTTTGTATTAATTTATTAATTTTTCTGTTCTTAATAATAAGTTGTATCCGGTTCACAATGTTCGATTTTTAACTTCAACTTGCCAACAGCACCAATTGATTAGAGGGGATATATAGGGGATTATTATACATTTTTGTATATGTCGATTCTTTCCAAAAATTACCTTCATTTGGGGAAAAATCTGAGCTTAAATCTTCTTGATATTTTTTTGAAAAAAAAAATTTATTTTCCCTTTTTAGTAGAAATCAAGTTGGGGATTTTTTCGAAGAGAAAAAAAAAAAAAAAAAAAAAAAAAACCTTATTTGGTAAATTCATAGACCATATATAGATAGGCCACGCATCCCCCCTCATTATCTGTCCGCGACATGTGCTAGCTTCCCCAGCTAAATTATCACGTGATGCGGACCTGGAGAGAGACACAAGAATGAATATTATTTTATTCTTCGATAGGAAAGAAAGTAGTTTTGGGTTTTTTAATTTCGATATTGTACACATACCTTATATTAAAGCCTTTAGATTTACGCTTCTTTGGAAAGCCAAAATGTCATAGATTAATTATAAAAAAGTTTCTTTTCTGAGTAACCATTTTGAAGGGGAGAATTTTTTGTTGAAATTCTTAGGAAAATAAGTGCTTTCTTATGGAAGAATCTCCTTCAAGTCCCTGTCACGTGAGATACGGCGCGACCGCAAAGGATGAAGGTATTAGATACAGATTACACCCTCATGTTGAAGACATTCTCTATAATGGATACTGACGAAACGTCTCCATTTTCTGGGGACAAATGGGAACGCTCTTTTTTAAAGGCATTTTTCTAAGTTTTAAAAAAATGTAGAAACAAAATTATTAATGAATAACACTTTATTTTTAGTCCTTATTTATTAGGAATGAAAAAATACATCCATAAATTGATAATTGTAGCAATTTTTAATGCTTCCCTATTATAAAGGTACTTTGATCTGGTCAGTCTAGCCCACAGATTATTATGCAGATAGGACACTCCCGTATATTCTTCGGTAACCAAAATTTGACTGCAACGACCCTATTGTCAACGGCTGTAAGTCTCACGAGCTCTCCAGCTTACGCAATCGTTCGTCTTATTTTTATTCTATCTATGTTCATACTGTAATATTAATGCAACGTTAATCCCAACATCCAAGCAACTAACCATTGTATTGATGTTTACATTTGGCATTGGCAACCACGGAGTAATATTAATAGGAGTTGAAGGTCCAATGGGAGAAAGCTACGAAACTGTGGTCCAAATTTTTGGTAAATATTGTGGGCGCCACTTGTCATTACTCCCTACCTCGGCGCGGATATAGTGTTGTTTTCAATAGAATTTTGCTGGAGTACATTAAAAATTTTTTAATTTAATCAATTTAATTTTTTTGTCAGTTCTTAAAACTGCATAATTCAGATGTTTCAAATAAATGCTTCGTTCCTAGTTGTAAAACAGGCTATCATAGTGGTAAGAAAAAATAAAGCCCCAGGAGAGAAATAATGTCCGAGTTCGTATTTTCTGTACCTAAAGTAAGTTTATCTTTTTTCTTTACAAAATTTCATCCATTCTCCTTCCTCCCAATTGTCTTTTTAGCTAGTTTCGGTTCATAAAGATCGTCATTTTTTAAAAGCTCTCTTTCAAAGTAAAATTACTATAAAATGGCTTTAAAAAAAAACATGTTGGTTAGAATACTCTATTTAATGAAATTTGCTTTCAATCGAAATTTTTTCAGCTTGATATTATTTTTAAAAAAATAATTAAAACGAGACATTTCCCCATTGAATAACATTGCGGAAGCTGGAGAGAAGGAAGTATTGTACGCTGGCGCCATCTGTAAACATTATAAAACAACATCACAAAATTTCAGCATTACCTTCTTCTCCTGTCTTTTTACTCCGTGTTGGCAACCTTGTTATTGTTTACGAACTTGATTGTCGAAAGCAATTTATTTTAAGAAGCAAGTACTAAATATTAAGCAAATAAATTTCGAAAATATACATAAATGAGAAATATTTTTTTCATTTTAAAGCATTTTGTATTATTTAAACAAAGCAATGTTAAATATTTAAGATATCATACCATACTGCTATTTCAGCATTACAGTTTGTTATATAAATTTGTACACTTGAACACGTATGCGTTTGGCAAAATTTATTTTCAAACATAATAAAAATTAGTTTTATTTCTTAAAAAATAGCTATGAATGTTATGATTTTGTGAACTTAAAAGTAGTAGAAAAAGTGAAGGAAAGAAAACTGCACATACGTTTTCGTTTGGCAACTTTATTATTGTTTACAAACTTGATTGTCAAAAGCAAGTTATTTTAAGAAGCAAGTGCTAAATATTAAGAAAATAAACTTTGAAAATATACATAAAATAAAAACATTTTTTGATTTTAAAGCATTTTATATTAATTAAACCAAGCAACGTTAAATATTTAATGATTTCATACTATTTCAGAACTACAGTTTGTAATTTAATTTGTATTTGAATATGAATTACAGATTATCATACAGATAGGACGGTGAAGCTAAAACGCGAACCGGAAATATAGTAGCACCACTAGTGTCAACAGAGGAGAACTATATGTGTTAAGTCTACATGAATAGCATCTTTGACCGAAAGTTGTTTTTCTATTTCGCGAGTAGTTAGTAGCAGGTTAGTATGGGAAGTTTTCATTTTCTTCACTTTCTATTGTTTTTGAATTCACAAAATTATCCTCAAAACATTCACAGCTATTCTTCTAAGAAATAAAAATTAATTTTTATAATGTATAAAAATATGCTTTGTCAAACATATTCATATTCAAGTACAAATTAAAATTACAAACTGTAATCCTGAAATAGCAGTATGAATTCATTAAATACTTAACGCTGCTTTGTTTAAATAGCACAAAATGCTTTAAAATGAAAAAAGGTTTTTATTTTGTGTATATTTGCAAAGTTTATTTTCTTAATATTTAATACTTGCTTCTTAAAAGAAATTGCTTTTGACAATCAAGTTTGTAAACAATATTAAAGTTGCCAAACGAAAACGTACGTGTAGTTTTCTTTCCTTCACTTTTTCTACTACTTTTAAATTCACTAAATCATAACATTCACAGCTATTTTCTAAGAAGTAAAACTAATTTTTTTATGTTTGAAAATAAATTTTGCCAAACAGATTCGTGTTCAAGTGTACAAATTAATCTAACAAACTGTAATGCTGAAATAGTAGTATGGTATGAAATCTTAAATATTTAACATTGCTTGGTTTAAATAATACAAAATGGTTTAAAATGAAAAAAATATTTCTGGTTTATGTATATTTTCGAAGTTTATTTGCTTAATATTTAGTACTTGCTTCTTAAAATAAATTGCTTTCGACAATCAAGTTTGTAAACAATAACAAAATTGCCAAACGTAAACATCAATGCAATGGTTAGTTGGTTGGATTTTGGGTTTAACGTTTCATTAATATAACGATATGAACATAGATACAATAAAAATAAGACGAGCGATTGCGTAATCTAGAGAGCTCGAGAAACTTACAGCCGTTGACAATCGGGTCGTTGCAGTCAAATTTTGGTTACCAAAGAATATACGGTAGTGCCCTATCTGTATAATTATCTGTGATATGAATATGTTTGACAAAGCATATTTTTAAACATTATAAAAATTAATTTTTTTTTCTTAGAAGAATATCTGTGAATGTTTTGAGGATAATTTTGTGAATTCAAAAACAATAGAAAGTGAAGAAAAAGAAACGTTCCCATGCTAACCTGCTACTAATTATTCGCGAAATAGAAAAACAATTTTCGATCGAAGATGCTATTCATGTAGACTTAACACACGTAGTTCCCCTCTGTTGCCACTAGTGGTGCTACTATATTTCCTATTCGCATTTTATCTTCACTGTCCTATCTGTATGAGAATCTGTGGCCTAGCCCACTATAATCGGAAGTCCCGCAAGCGACGTGTGACGTCACTGACTGTCCGTGGATGTAAGAAAATGATTTCCTATGTTAATCGCCCAATGGATTTTCTGTAAAAAAATATTTAAAAAAGAGGAAAATTATTTCCTGGTTTTAATTCCCATATTTGGATATAGATACGTATTTGTTATCATATGCATGTGTTAGACTGAGCTATTTTGCTATCAAATTGACATAATTTTAATTTTAAATTTCCAAACTCTGTTGTTCTTGGCGTTTTTGTATTTGGCGATCAAAAACGTAATATGAAAATATAAATGCCAGATGTATATTTTCGTAAATTGTATTGTACGAAATATTGCTTCATATTATTCATTACTTTCTTAATATAAGTTGTTAAAATAACCATGATTTTTGAAAGGAATTAAATTATTTTCGCCAGAAAATTTGGCGATATTTTGTTTTCTGCCAAGGATGGCAGAAATCAAATCTATTCCGCTGCAACATATGAATATCTTTCTTATATTAGATACTCTATTTAGACATTTGAAAACAAATTTGACTTAAAATTATGTTAGAATATTAATCATTTTCCTTTTCATTAGTATATTAGTTGGATATTTATTGTGTTAATATCATCCTTTAAAAAAAAAAAAAAAAAAAAAAATGTTTATGTCTTCAATTGAATATGGAAGTTTTTTTTTTTTTTTTTTTTCTAGAGTTTTGAAATTTAAAATTCAAATTTTATCAATTTTACAGCAAAAACAACTTAATCTAACGCATGTACATGATAACTAATACATATCTATAACCAAATATGGGGATTAAAATCAGGAAATAATTTTCCTCGATTTTTAATATTTTTTTACAAAAAATCCAATGGGCGTTTAACATAGGAAATCTTTTTCTTACATCCACGAATGGCCAGTGACGTCATCACTTCGCTTGCGTATTGGTGGCTTAGTCTATCTACATAAGGTCTATGGGTGAATTTGAAGAATTGTTTGGGGAAATAATATTCGACCATCTGGCATCACTGAATCAACAATCTATAGGGTGTATCCACCTACGTCACAAATTTTAGTGGCAACACTTCTTGTATCATGAGCAGACGACTATTTTGTACAAACACACCGCCATCTTTAATGAAACATGTCTAGCTCAACATATAGATCCAAATTAAATGAGCCATATAAAAGTGCCTATGTAAAAAAAATTCATGGTATAGGTAACATTGACCCATATGAGGATAATACGTTTGAAGAAAATTTGTCTATATGGCCAAATGTGTCATATATAGACATTTGTAATTATTTAGTATTTTCTACAAATACTGTCACTCGTGAGCAAATGAAAGCATATAAATCGCTCGAAGCTCACAATTATTTCACCAGTGGCTTAGTTAACCAAAAAGTACTTGTAAAAAATGTATCCAGTGACTTGATTATTATATGAGGAAAGGTATGTAATTACATTTTAGGACGAGCGATTAAGTTTTTCCTAACAGCAAAATGCGATGCGGTAAATCACCACGGAAAAGAATAGTAAAAAAAAAAAAAAAAAAAAAAAAAAAAAAGCTGCACACCTGTTGTAGTTTATTCATTACACACATATTAAAAATATGCCTCATTCTAAATGTAATAATTCGAAGGCCAGAAATAGTAATTATAAAAGTTGATAATATTATTTTTCAAGTTTAGAATGTATTTATTAATTCCAGATTGGAAATAATTATGGGCTTATAAGCTGGTGGATCTTAATTACTTTCATTATTATTTTCTCTCACCATGTATTTGAAATTCACATTATTATTATTTTTCTCGGCAAAATTAAGACCAAGCTTTTTTTTTTTGCACTCGGAAAAAATAATTCGCTCGTCCCTAAAAAAAAATAAAATAAAATAAAATATCGACTAAAATTTTAATAAAAAATTGATAATTTTGATGCTTGCAGATCAATATTTCAAAATTATATGTGAAAGAAAAAAGTAAAATGGATCAAAGTCAAACAATTACAATTTTAAAAAATAATTTTGTTTATAAAGAAAGATAGAAAAAAAATGTTTCTATGCATAATTTAAGAAGAAACTAAAGAGTTATGAGATTTTTATTGCATGTTAAATAATTTATTAGGACTGAGAGCCTATTAGTCTCAATCTGGGATTTTTGCGTTGTCGATTTCGATAGTTGGACATTTGTCGAAATCTAAAATTTATCGAAAATATAATTGAATAATTTGAAAGCGATGTTATAATTTGAAAAAAGAAAAAAAAAAAAAAAGAAACTAATAGTCCTTCGTCCTAAACTAAATTCTGCTTTTGCCAGAATTTCATCAAAATCTTTTTTATTATTATTATTATTATAGTTATGAAAGAAAAAGAAAAGAAAATTAATAATAATCAGTATCGTTACAAGCGGTATCGAAAAAGTTTTTTTTTAATAATTTTGAATCAGGAAATAAAAAGTGCGCTTGAAATAATATGAAATAAAAATAAGTAAAAAAATGAATTTAATGATTTAATGTTTTTGTTTTTCGGGGGCTGCTCATGCATATAAAAAATGCGTATTAAAATGAGTCGAAGAAGGAAGCAAAATAAGTATTGAGTTATATTTACGATGAATACGATATATAATATGATACGATATATTAGACCTATCGTCCAGGGTTAGTAGGCATTTTCGTTGAAAGAAATAGTTTGTTCGTTCGGTGCAACTTGCACATTAGTCCCGTGAGGTACAACTTTCACATTAGTCCCTTGAGGTACAACTTTCACTTTAGTCTCGTCAGGTACAACCTGCACATTAGTCCCCTTTAAATATATATATATATATATTTATTCTGCTGAAATAAATTGGAATTTATTTCTGAAATAAATTGTATTACATTATTAGACATGTGTAAATTGAAATACAAGAGCACATTGAAGAATTGCATGCAATTTAAAAATGTAGTATAACATTTTTATTATTTCTGAAATCAAGCAAAACATTTAGTGAAGATTATTTTCTCTCTAACAAAAAAGTCTATGAACTCATTCCACATTGAATAAAAACAAGGCACGTTGGTCCTCTGAATCCAAAATTAGATTTTTAGCAGTTGTTTTGATATTTTGTATGTGAGTCTATTATTAATATAATTCAAAATCAACAATTAGCATGAAGTTGAAACTCAATATTTTGTATCAATACAAAAATGCTACTTGAAACTTTCAGTTGAATCAGAAATAGATTATATAGCCAGGGCCTGATTACCCAAAAGGCTCAGGAAGCACAAGCTTCCCCTCTAAAATTTAAGAGGGGCCCCCAAAATGACTAAAAACAGATTCTTGGAATTTCCTGTTTCATATTTTCACCCCTCAGATTGAATTTTTTCTGAGAAAGGTGGCCTAAAGCAAGGTTAAATACTCACTATTTCGGGAAAAATCTGTTATTTAGCCTCAAAAATCTGAATGTTCTTAATTAATAAGTTATACGATTTTAATGTTGTGTGTAGAAACCACCTAGGTATATGAATAAAAAATAAAAAATAAAATCTGAAATGAAAGGGGGGGGGGGCAGAAATGATACTGAGCTTCCCCTAGCTTCAAAGCTTAATCGGGCCCTGTATATAGCAATTTTAAATAAATATTAAAATACTTTATAACTACAGGCAAAATTTCTCTTAGATACAGTTCAATATTTCTAGATTGCATTGTTTACATTGAAATCAACATACAGTCGGCAACTAAAGTCTCCGAACACTAGCAAAAGTTCCTATATAAAAAAAAGTAGAGTTAATACAGTATCTATAATAATAAAAGAAGATGTCTGTCTCTCTGTCTGTCTGAGCATCTATACGTTCAGCCCCTACTGAACGCAGAAGTATAAAATTTGACATACGTGTGCTCTGAAGCCTTCCCGAGTTGATAGTGAAAACAGAATTTAAAATTTTTAATTAGTTGCGGAGATATTAATTAAAATGTCGACCCATGTCGATGGAAAAATGACCGAGAAAAAGAAGCTTTCTATCAGCAGACGATTTTCTAAGCTGTCTCGATCGGAAACAAAACACATGGAGACAACGGTGTGCGATAAAAAAGGAAATGAATGTAACCAATTAAGATATCACGTGCTTCATAGTGGGAATAAAAATTGCAATTTTCAACCTTTTTCAAATTTTCATTCACGTTACATTTGAATTAATATTTGGCCTAGACAGAATATTATAAAGCTACTGTTCAATTTTCATGAAAATATATGAATAAATAAAAAAATGACGTATTTATTGGAAAAATATTAAGTTTTCTTTTATACTTTGCAGTATTTTAAATTGAGATATGCTGTTGAAATTTCGTAGTATTTGGATTTAATGCCCGATAATTCGATTGTGAATATTTTTGAAAGAGTACGATTATTAGGGAGGGCTTGAGGAAGGGGGAAAAGGGGCAAAAATTAAAAAAAAAAAGAGTTACTGCGTTTGAAATTGGTTGGTATATTTAGATTTTAAGGCAAGGTAAATTGAATGCGAATATTTTCGAGTGTAAAATTATTATTATCGGCGTAAAAAGGGGGGGGGAGAGCGAAGGGGCAAAGATGTAGAAAAGAAACGGGAGTTTCGGAGAAAACAACGGAATACCCAGAACACCTTTATTCTTTAATATTTTGCAGAGTTTCGAATTCGAATTTCTGCTCACATACCGTACTAAGGATTTTAACGTTATATTGCCCGGAATTATGCAAGTTTCGGGGATTACTGAAAGAAATTTCGCAGAATAAAAGAAAAAAAAAACATTTTTATTTACATTTAATTGCAAATAAAATTTTATTTCTAATGAGCGAGGAAGGTGTTGTAAGTTCTAAAACGGGGATAAGGCGCCGCAGTCGCCACCGAGCGGGACTTAGCTAAAGTCAGAAATTTGAAAGATCATAACATGGTGAGCGAACAGGCTGTTTCAGATACTGAAAAGGGAAGAGGGCGCCGAAGGCGCTACCGAGCGGGAATTTACTGCAATTTCAATAAGCTATTTTCACGATATATCAATAAGCTGTTATTAGACCTGAAACTGGAAAAAGGCGCCGCAGGCGCCACCGAGCGGGAGTTTCGTAAAGTCGGATTTTTTAGGGATCGCGAACCAGCAGGTCGCCGAAGGCGGCTAGTTGTTAAATAAATCCTTATCGAATCCTGTTTTTAGATTGACTAAGAACAGGATTCAACAAGGATTAATTTAACAAAACTGCATTATGTGTACTTTTTTATATAGGAATTTTTGCTAGTGTGTGGAGACTTTTGTTACCGACTGTATCCTTTTTTTTCCGCACAAAACATGTTTCACTTGAAAAATTATGAAACTTATAAACCTTTTATTTTCAAGGTTACAAATTGGCTGTATATTACTGCAACAGATGGACGTTGCTAAAAATGCATTTGTTCTGTCATGCTTTTTTTTTTCTCTGCAACATACGCTGTTTGGTACATATATCCGAGTTTACCTCGGACAGTTTCAAGAGGGAATCGTATCCTGCATACCCTATCACTGAAAGATTAGCACCCTACTTGCCCCCCCCCCCTCCCAACACACCTAAAAAAAATCTTATACCCTTACAGCTTTCTATTGAAAATAACCTTCAATCTGAAGATATGCTATTAATATAAATAAAAGTACTATGCATGATGACAAATTTTCATTTATACATCAGTAACAAATAAAGTGCAAAGAAATTTAAAAAAAGGTGTCTTCAAGAAATATTGAAAAAAATATATGTCATTCTACTCTTTATAAAACAACAGAAAGGGAAAAAATTATCGGTTGAAATGAATTACAGCGACCACAAAAATTATAAATATTAAGTATTTTTGGCGATTTATTGCTGTTAGGCGATAAGTTCACCAGCACCGAGATTGCCGTGTATGAAGAGAACCGTGTTTTGAATCTCCGCCAAGTACTCAAAATCAATCACCTAACAGTGTGAAATCGCCAAATATGCTTAATTTTGATAATTTTTTGTGGTCGCTGCAATTATTTCAGACGATAACTTTTTCACTTTCTGGTGTTTTATGAAGAGTAGAATTACATATAATTTTTCCAATATTTTTTGAAAACACCTTTAAAATGTTTCCTTGTTAGAAAGAGGAAAAAAAAAGGGTTTTAACTCTTTTCTGTCTCCCCCCCCGTATTTTTTTTTTTTTTTTTTTTTTTTTAATGGTTTTAGACAACCACCTAGGTTTGCCTAATGATAAAGAAGGGCCTGCGCTAGGAATGTTTTAGTACTGTAGACTGTAGTATCTCATATCTAATACCGTATATTGTAACAATATATATCTATAGTCCTATTGGGTAAGCGCAAATAGTTTGAGTGCCATAACAGATTATTTATATTGTTTAACAATTTTTTTTTCAACTATTACATATAATTTTAATAGTAATTTCCATTGTATTTATTTCTATTTCATTTATTTTGTAGGTTAAACATTCTCAAAGTTTCAATTTACCAGAATTGGAAATTTGGTTAGCAACTAAGCCGTCTGGTGAAATTGAAACTGCCCACTGTACTTGTATGGCAGGGCAGGGAGAATGCTGCTCACACATAGGTGCTCTGCTTTTTGCTATTTCAACTAGGCTGAAATTGCAAGAGGAGAAAACATGCACTGATAAAGCAAATGCATGGCTAGAACCTAATGTTAAATCTCTATGTGCAGAAGAGTTGCAGAGTTAAACTTTAGCTCTGGAACTAGGAAAAAAAGATGCATATTGCAGTCATCCATGACTGCACAAAATAAATCTTCAAAAATAAAAGAGCCACCATCAGAAGATGATATAGCGGGTTTTTTCAATAAAATCGCAGTCTCTGGTGAGAAATCAGCCATTTTATCATTAATACCAGAGCATTGTCACATATTAAAAAAAAACTTACTTGTTCGTAAATCACATTATAATGCAGCTTGCATTTCAATGACTTTTTCTGAAATAGATGCTTATTGCAAGAAATTGTTTAGCAATATAAAAATAAATAAAGAAGAGGCAGATAAAATTTTTTCAGAAACTGTGACACAACACAAATCAAAAAAATGGTTTGCATACAGAGCAGGTCGTATAACTGCCTCTGTTATGAAAATGACTTGCCATACGACTCCAGATAAACCTGCTTTGTCTGTATTGAATAAAATATGTTACACTGAATCATTTAAAATTGCCACAAAAGCCACCTCATGGGGCTGTAACCATGAGGAGCAGGCACGAGAAATGTATTGGAACAGCAAAATGCAGAACCACGAAAATTTTACTATAAAAAGAAGTGGCTTGTGCCTAAATCCTAAATATCCCCATATTGGAGCAACCCCGGATGGGATAATTCAGTGCACCTGTTGTGGAAAGGGTGTAATTGAAATAAAATGTCCCTTCTGCATCAAAGACAAAGATTTACATGAGCTAGGGAATATGTCTCTAAAAAAATCCAATGCATACTATTATCAGGTGCAGACGCAGATTTTTGTATGTGATGCAGATTACTGTGATTTTGTACTATTTTCAAAAGGAAACATTTCAGTTGAAAGAATATACCCAGATGATATTTTCTGGGAGAAGATTGAAACCAAATCAATGCTGTTCTTCATTCAAGCTGTATTGCCTGAAGTAGTTTGTCAGTGGCACACACACAAAAAAAAATAAATAAAAAATGATGTGATTTGTACCATTTTTTTTTTTTTCAATTAAAATATTACAGTGTAGGATCAAGCATCCCGTAAATTCTGGATTTGTTGTTTAATGTTATAAATGCAATTTTAATTGGATTCCAATGCATATTCCTTCACTTACTTTAGCAGTTTTTTTTTTTTTTTTTTTTTTCCGCTCTTCATTGTGCCACTGAATTTCATCTCTTTGGTATTTATTGTTTAATCGAATAACATATAACAAGATAAATAAATAAGTTGTCATAACAGTCTGTTTTTACAATTAATATTTTAAATAGTATAAAATAAATGTATTTTACGTTTGTGTATCTTAGAAAATGATTTTTAATAAACATTAGTCACTGAACGTTGCTTACTTATTTTGTTACCTCTCATTTAAGTTTAGTGTAAGTTGATATTTAGAATACTTCTTTTTTACTTTGAAAATGTATAACACAGTCGAATCTCATTAATGTGATCTCAAGGGGGATAAAAAAAAACTTTCATGTTATCAATAACTAATCTTTATATAACTAATCTTTATTTTGACGGGGATTGTGGAACCAGTTCATGTTAAAAGTGTAATTAACATTAATGAAGTTCGACTGTCTTATATAAGGAAAGTATTAAAGTAATAAACAAAATCTGACTGGAAGATTTTGGTGCATAAATCAATATTTTAAGATTTATTGAAGTAATTGTTGTTATTGTAATGGGAAAGTACATGTGTGAGTGAACAATCAAAATGCTATATAAAAATAAACACTTTTCAGTACATAAGAGAAACTTCCAGTATTCAATATTAACCCTAAATACTTGATAACATTATTTTAAACTTTGGTTCGCAGCTCTTATGTTAACTATTGCCCTGAGTAGGGTATCTATTGATAAAAAGGTGAATAGGTGAATATTTGAAAGAATTAGACAAGTTGTTTGCTATTTATTTATTTCCACAAAAGGAAATAATTATTATAAAAAATCCGCATTGTACAATTCATATTTTACATTTCCAGCCACCGATAATATGTATCATGTATAAGCCTTCACGCACATAAATATATATACAATACCCACTGCTTATTAAATTCACGTTCGTTCTGAGCCAAAGTGATTTTATTAAGCGGCTGATTTTTGTATACGTGGAAGGTTCCTGCACTCAAGAAAAAGGCATTACATCTCTAAATTTAGAAAGAAATTTCAAAATGTAACGAAAATGGAATTAATAAACAATATTAATTGATTTTTGACTGATAATTAATTAATTGTTACTTCAAAATATGTATATTAAGCCCACCCCAAGTTCTGATGCGCTTTCTTTTCAGGAAGATCATAATTACTTTGCCGAAAATTCACACTTTCTTTTAAATTTAAAATATTTCCATTTAAACCTCTTGCTTCTTAGCTATTTTAAAATAAGTAGGAATTATCTTTTAATAATAAAGTATCATTTTTGAATCAAATCAAATTTGCAATTTATTATTGCACTTAAATGAACATGTTTCTTAAAATTGTTAGACAAGTGATGGGGCTCTTTTAATTTGTAACTATGCTGAATGTAAAATTTTTGACTAAGAGTAGAAATAACAGAGAGATTGCTGCATTTTCTTTTCTTTTTTATTTAAAAATTAAAAAAAAACACAGGGTAAATAAAAAATTTGTTTAGTGTGCATAAATTAAAATTTTTCTGTGGCAGTTTTTTTTTTTTTCTTTTTTTAAATAGTTTATTAACCGACGAAGCTGATCCATGCAAAATAATTATCGCCTACCTATCATTGATGAAAAATTTAGCTATATTTTTTTCTTTACCAAAAAATAATTCCATTTCACGAGAATTTTTTCTAGCAAATTACATTTAAATCAACCAATTCCTTCAAGAGTTATGAATTTTTAAAATGTCTACAGACTTATGAAGGGACACTCTGTATTTTAAACTTATTGATGAAAAATAAATACATTCAACAAGTTCCAATAACAATATCTAAAAATAATTACATGCGTGAGACGTATGGAGCACTTCCAAAGCCATATATCTATAATCATAAAGGAAGATGTCTGTCTGTCTGATCATCTATGCATTCAGCCCCTATTGAACGCAGAACTACAAAATTTGACATACCGGTGCTCAGAAGCCTGCCCGAGTGAAAAAAGAATAAAAAATATTTAATTAGTTCCGAAGATATTAATTAAAATGCCGACCAATGTCTAATTAAGAAGCGAGCGGATCGTAATTTCCGCCCTCCAAGTAGAATTCAGTGCGTTCCTCAAAAGAAGAAACACAGAGAGAAAATTTCTCATGTTTTTGTAAATCCATCCCAGCTTAGCAGTTGCAGATATTGAAAATACACCTGTACCACGAGAAAAAAGCATTTATTTCCGATTCTTACTGTACAAATTTTTTTTTGAAAAATACGGTTTTTATATTTTTTAAAAAAGTTTAAAAAGGGCCCAAAATTTCTTTTTCTAGATCGTCATTTTTGAATCGCCCTGTACAAAAGACTAATTGACTCCTTTCCTAAACAACTGGTATATTTTGAAAGGTCATTTAATCCTCTCAAACCATACAAACATTTTTACAAAATACGGATTAGCAATCCATATATTTTTATTTTACGGAAACATCAATTTTTTCACAAAACATTTTACAACCCAAAATCTTTTAGAGATAAATCATTTCTTTTTTATTTTGTATATAGATCTCGGTCAGACAATTCACAGAAATGTCTACCCCCAGATGGCGCTGTAATATTTTAAAATTTCAATATTTCAAATTCTAATTATGTTTAAATTATTTTTAATGCATCATTCGAAAGCTATTTTAAAGTTCTTTTATATTATCGAAAGTGGAATTCAAGATTTTACCCGATTTACACATTTTAAGGTCTCTTGAATCAGTTTTCTTTTGTATCTCAGCTACTAATTAAAATATTTTCATAAAATATTTTCATAAGTCATTGAAAAGTTTGTTGATTTAGAATTGAACAGTAGATTACAGAAATTTCTACCGCCAGATGGTGCTGTAATATTTTAAAATTTCAATATTTTAAGGTCTACTGAGCGAGGAAGGTGTTGTATGTTCTAAAACGTGGATAAGGTGCCGCAGGCTCCATCAAGCAGGACTTTGCTAAAGTCAGAAATTTGAAAGATCATAACATGACGAGCGAACAGGCTGTTTCAGATATTGAAACTGGAAGAGTGCGCCGCAGGCGCTACCGAACGAGAATTTACTGTGATTAAATTTTTTAATAAAGCTATTTTCACTATATGTCAATAAGCTGTTGTAAGACATGAAACGAGGAAAAACGTACCACCGAGTGGGAGTTTCATAAAGTCGGATTTTTCAAGGATCGTGAAACAGCTGGTCGCCGAAGGCGGCTAGTATATAATAAATCGAAGGGAGTTTGAGCTTTAAAACAATGTTAAGAGTTAAAAATAAATAACAACAAAATTTTCAAGGATTTTCAGGAGTGGGAGTTGTGGAATAAATTTTGTAACAGTTATATAATTTTATATTTTTACTTAATGTCTTTTCTAGAAATGGGGGACAGGCTTTTATCATCAAGAATGGATTGGATAATATACATCTGATAATACAGTAATAAGTTAAAATTTATACACAATAAAATGTAATTATGAATTTATTTAGAAATGCCTTGCAAAGTTCTTATTATGAAGACTCAAACTTTTTCTGCCAGGTACATGGCCATAATCAGGATTTCTTACGATGATCTATTTGTTCCTATTAATTGTGTAAACTACACCACCATGTATTCAAGTTGCGAGTCGGGGCTGCATTGTTACAAGCATGCATGCTAAAATTTAATAGTAATTTGGTCGTATTGGATATAAAAAAATGTTCTTTCAACTGGTTTTATTATTTATTATCCCTATATAATATAATTCCTATGACTAAGAAATGACAAAGCATAAATTCACGTTTTAACAATATTACGTACGAATGAATTACTACCATCCTAGCCTATGTGCATGCATGCAACAATGTGAGCTGACTGAGAACTGGATGCAAGGTGACGTAATCTACTGAAACCAAAGGAATAAATAGATCATTAGAAGAATTCCTAAAGATGACTGGATGCTTGGCAAAAAATATTTTAGTCATCACAAAAATTCCACAAGGTATAAAGAAAATATGAAATTCTAAACGAAACGAAAGTCTGAACTTTATAAAGATGATATTGGCTTATTTGAATTTTAAACGAAGCACAACATAATTATAAAATAAAATAACAGACCTTACTTAGGCTTCATCTTCTGCAAGAAGCTTTTCTGTGGAGGATCCTCCCCCTTTATCAATTGTAAAATGTGCTTGTGGGCCCTGGCTATTTACAGCTTTACTTCGTTCTTGTAACAGGTAGCGCCACTGCGGATCTATTTTGGCAGATTCGAGATCCGCAGTGGCGCTACCTGTTACAAGAACGAAGTAACGTAAACCGGGGTTACTTAGACCACTTTTCAACTTCAAACACCTATCACTCGAAAGCTATTTATGTTAGAGATTAACTAATTTGTAGAAAACTTGGGTCTATTGCTCTACTTTATTATTACATATAAGAAATTTTTTTGAAACATGCAAGTTAATTATAAGAAAATAAAAACTTGGTGGTTTTAGTTACCCCGTGATATGGGGTAACAAAAACCAGTTGTTGTAAATCAATGTTTAACTTAAATTATTCACTAAAGGGTAACAAAATCCACATAAAATGCCAAAATAAATGTATTTATAATATTTTACATTTGATGTACTAGTAAAAAAATATACAATAATGGCACTAATATTAACTTAATCTAACATTTAATTATTAAGCGCAAAAGGGAAAGTATGACGTCCTCTATTAACTTTAACAGGCTTAACAATTGTGATAATGTCTGTGACCTTAATGTCCATCTCATCATCAACATATGGAAACACATAATCATTTCCCAGTGATTTGGAGCTTTTCCTAAAAAATTTTATCTTTGATGTTTCTTCCTCGGGTTTAGTTTCTTGAACAATAACATAGAATTGTTTTTTCACTTATTTTTTTCTATTTTCATTAAATATAAGTTCTACAATAACTTATATATTTGGTGTAAGATCCTGTATTTGTACTGAGTAATATTTGTATTTTTGGGCACCAACAGGCCTTTGATACTTTCGAGGCATATTGTGTCCTAAAACAAGGGGAAGCATAAAAATCATTTATTTAATAATTACTGTAATTTGTTAATAACCAGTACTTTTTTTTTCTTTCATTTTATATGGTATAATGTAGTATGGAGTAACAAAAGCCACTGGCTTTTGTTACCCCGTTTGTGTAACAGCTTTAGTTTTTTATATATAATATATAAAACTAAATGGAAATGCATCCTGTGAAATGGCAAATATTAAAAAGTATTGTTTGAGGTTAGGTTGAACAACATTTGTTACTAAATTCTATTAAAAATATTATTGGGATCATTGAAGTTATGTAGGTTATAAGATTTCACTAAAATTAACATCAAAACAAAAATATTTATGTAAACTTACCATTAAAAACTTAAGTAACTATTTGTAGACTAGTGAAAACTCTATTAAATAATGCAAATAATAGCATCAAAACAAACTTCAAGACATCTACACAGTGTTGCCAAACCAGCATTCAAAATTTACCTATTAAAATGGCTTTTGTTACCCCGCCGGTCTAACGGCCGTATTCACCGTTTACCTCAACTTGCGGTTTACCGCGAAAATCCGACTTGAACGCTCAAATGGTATTCACCAATAACCGTAGTTGGTATTACCGCGGCTGAAAAGCGACTCCAAGCTCAGAAACTCTACCCAGCTCTAGAGGAAGGTTAACCGTAATTTTTCGTTACTGAGCATGCGTAAAGCGTAAATGAAGCCAAGCAAAATTGCAAAATATAAAAATAATAATGGCGGTTTGTTGATGTTAGGGGTTCTCCTGTTGCGAGTGAGAAAAAACTTTTTTCTTTCCTTTAAGTGTTAATTATTTTGTTAAAAAAAACGAGGTATGTAATCTTTTACGATAACTTCTTTATTTTTGGTATTTATGTATGATTCGTTCATTGCTCTGAATTGTTTACTTTAAAAAAATGCTCATACTGCTTTAATGGAAGTATGTATTCTTTTACGATAACTTCTTTATTGGTATTTATGTATGATTCGTTCATTGCTCTGAATTGTTTACTTTAAAAAATGCTCATACTGCTTTAAAAGTAGTAATGTTATTTTACCAAAATTGTAAATAACGATGGTTAAAAACAAATCGTATAGTTTCCACGGAATATAACCATCTCTGTACACATACGAACCTGTTCCGTGCTAATGCTGTGATAAAAATTGAAGCTTATTAATCTCCGTACTTGATTCTTCTGTGCTACATACCATCCGATATAAATTATTTCAATTTATGTCTTGCTCGTTTATTTATTGTTATCTACTTATATTCTACTGCAACATCTTAAATTGTTGAATAAGTAAATAACTAAAAAGAATAATAATCTGCAATCTCATAGGTAAACTGTATACTCAGGTAGAAGTATAGCAAATGCTTTATTAATTGTCACAGCAAACTACGTGCAGCTGCACCGATTTATTGTTTTTATAGTCCATATAATCACACAAATTTTTAAAAAGGGGTTATTAATACCTTAATGATTAATATTTAGAATCTATGCATGCTTATGAAATTGGAGGAATGTAGTTAAAATATTAGGATATGACTGTATATTTACTTTTGTAAAATTTAAATTTTTAATCGGAATAATTATTTTTATCAAAGCAAGTTTAATTTTTCATTTATTGCACGTAAATATTGGCTCTTTCAAAAATGACTTTAGTAACAAAATGGGAAAAAGTTTAAAATAGCATCATATACAAATATATATTAATTTAGCTAAACTTTCTATAAAAACATTTGTAACATACTTTGTTTTCAATCTTCGTATAATTAATCTGAATATTTCCCTTCATAGTAGTATATGACACACCATTTGTTACAATATACATTTCAGTGCAACTGCATTTTTCAAATTACACTATTAATTTAACAGTAATATGTTATTCTTTTTAAGTTCATCATTTTTAGATTATTTCAGCGCATTATCTGTGAAATGTGCAGATCAGAACAATACATGATATGAAGATCAGAACAATAGGGAAATGTTCGTGGTTAAAGAAACAACAGTACACTGGACTGACTAAAAATTTATATGTGATTTAATTGCAAATTAAAGGCAAATGTCAAGTGAGTTGTTCTGTTGACGCCTTCTGTTTTAATAGAAGGTATGTTCAATGGGGTAGCTTTCTTAGCTAGTCTTGTTGATGTTGTAAAGGCAGTCTACAGTATGAACCTAATTGTATGGTGGAATGCTCTGCATGAAGGCCTTTCTAGAGGATCCTTGCCTAAATAATCTGATTGGTAAGTATAACAGCTCTATTTTTTAATGCTTTTGTCTATGATTCTAATTTTAAATGAATAATTTGAATAAAAAAATAACTATGTAAAAAAATGCATTTCAATGTTACGTATATTTGGAGTCTTTTTCCTTTTGAAAATGGAGGGTTACACAAAATTTTAGATTAAATTTTTTTTTCTTTTCTTTTACTTATAAAATGCAGTGCTATTATATTGCTGTTTTTTCTCAGTATTCATTTATAAAAAGTCGATAACCATTGTTTTTGAATGAGATTGGGGGAGGGGGATGCTATTCCTTGTACTATTATTTGTTCTTGTTATTATTATTATTTCTATGGTTATAACTTGAGCTTTGGGTTTTCATGTACACAGAGTATTCATACATGTATAATAGTGATTGTTATGGTATGTAATTTTGTGCAAAGCAATGTTGCGATACAGCTGTTAATTCAAGATGAATAAGGTGAGTACATTAAAATTATTTATCCCAATAGCTAAACTGAAGAAATTTATACATTACTGTTATTACAAATAACTATTATTAATTTATTGAAATATTTCTCTTAAAAAACTCGTGACTCGCAGATGCTTGCTTTAAAAAGTTTACATTATATATATATATTTTTGTAATAACAATTTTCATATCAGTTATATTACTTACTATAGCAAGCTTTGCTTGACACTATATTTAACTTTTTTTATTTTTTAATTAATCAATAGAAATGTTTAAATAAATATATTTTCATTAGCATTTTAACTATATTCAACAAATCAAAACTGTGGACAAGTACTGTAATTTTCCAGCTGTTAAGGAAATATAAATGGCATTAATTATTTGAATTTTATTATGTTGATAAAAAACAAAGTTAATTGAAAATAAATAATAGGCGCACTCATTAAGGAATTGCTTTATAGTATAGGACCCTTTATACAAAATTTGAAATTTTAAACCAATGTAGGCTTGATACTTTTTGCCAAGGTATGTGCAGCTTTATAAGATTAATCATTTTAATGCATAGTTAAAATGACTAAAACCTGCTTCATAAAAAAAAAAAAAAAAAAAAAAAAAAAAGCTGATAAAACTGATGTTATAAAAAGTTTTAAATTTTTTATTTAGATTTATATTTTAAATATTAATTTCAGTTACTTGAATAATCTTATTTATTATAATTTTGTCATGATTTTGTTTGTAAAGTAATATGGACACATCTTTTGTGTAGGACCCTCTTGGCAATTTTTATTTTTTGCCAGATTAAATGTGAATTATCTCAATTGCATGATTATAGACTTCACCGAAAATCATTTGAGCTACTTAATTGTCAATTTTTTTATTTCACCAAGGGGGTCCTATACTAAAGCTGTTCCCTAATGCTTTTGTGAAATATCAGTAGTGTATAAGCATCATGAAATAATCATATTCAGACATTGTGAAATGGATATAAGAAAGCACCACAACGTGCGTTTTAAAGTGATAATTACAAAACTTTGAATAAACACCATAAAATTCAATAAACTCACAACAATTGTTTTGAGTCGAAAGAACACACGACCCTTCGTTAGGCGACGAAAGTAGGCACGAGCGCTGCACTCATGTTGCCGCTTTAACTGCAGCCTACATTCTTTGCATGACAAAGGGTCGTGTGTTCTTTCGAACCGAAACAATTGTTGTGAGTTTATTGCATTTTATAATGTCTGCAGTTTGAAGAAGGTCACACGTATTTAACTGATGCTGAAAGGCAATGAAGTGATGCAGTGGCAAAGCGTCCATGGAAGTGATGGAAGCAGAGCTTCCCTTATTTAAGATTTAAAAAAAAATCAAGTAACGTCGCTTCGTCAAAAGACTGAATTGATTCTTCTTCTGCTTTTGGAAACGCTTTGGTTCAGCACTTCCATAGTTTTCTAAACCATGCCTCACCCTTAATATTATGTATCAGCTATCACAGAGTGAGCATTAAATGCACTGCACAAGGAACTGTGAATATCTGTTGGCATTGGCGATTTTCATTGTATTGTCCATCACCAATTTTAAGTTGCTTCCAGAAACTCAAGAAGCGAGTTTCTGTCATAAGGACTAGAAAATGCACAGGCTGAAATTTTGAGAACTAGGCCCGACACGTACTTGCTGATCCAGCCTACCCTGTTTATTTTTAATTTTGCAATGTAAGGCTTGGCCTAGACAAAAAACGATAAAATCAGGACCGACCTAATCTTTTTTTTTAAGATAAATATAAAACACTATGCCCTGCACAAAACAGAATTTAATTTAGTATAATAGGACTTATTTCAATATATTCTTCCATATAAAGACATGCAACAACTGTGTATCCTTTCCTAGCATCGGTTACTATATTTATTTCTTAAAATTTCTATGTTTTAGCTTTAGCATAAGAGCACTTTGGCGGATTTTAAACTTTTGTCGTCATTTTGGCAATTAATTAAATTATTTATCACAATTGCATAAGTAAAGACAATGGCAACAAACGTCTGAGCTAATTTGGTGCGAAATATCAAGGAGTCCCATACTAAAGTTGTTACATTTCTTTAGCACGACTTCTCTCAATTTTAATTAATTAAAAAAAAATTTCTTTTTTGACATCAGAAGAAATTATTTATTTATTTTTGGCAGAATTTTGTTTTTTCTTTTAAAATTTTTAACGTTACAATGGGATTTTCTTTAATGTCTTTTGAACCAATTATCTGATTGAACTAAAAGAATATGGCATTAGCTAGATTCTACAGTAATTAATTAGTATACAAACTTTTGTTAAAGCCTAATAATTTTGATAGATATAATGACAAACTTTCAGCTGTATACATTTAGGTAAAAACAAAAATGTTTGCACGTTCATTCAAGGAGACAGATAGAAAATGGTAACGATGGCAAAATCACTGTTTGAAAGAAATAGTACAATCTGCCGTACTAAAAGAAATGCATGTATTTTTAAAAAATTATAACTTTAAAAAAAAAAAAAAAAAAAAAAAAAAAGGTTACGGTTCCACGACTTCATCAAGAGCAGTTTCACTTAATATGCAGATCACGAATGGATTGGATTTGGGAATAAGGCTGATTGACTGCTGTAGGTCCTGGGACTCAGTGGGAATGCTCTTCGAGGGGGTCTTTCTAAGGTGTCCTAGCCCATATTTATGCAAGTTTTGGAGAAAACCACGGAAAACTCTGAATGGCTAGGCCGACACATGTGACATGGGATCAAATCTGGCACCTCACGTCTACCAGCTTTAAACATAGAACCTCTTGGCCACTGGTGGGCCCATATAGATCACGAAAGTAAACATAAACCTCGTCCTGTGATTGCAATAGATGGGACCACTTGCAGCTTATGCTCAGTAATAGTTTGTTCCTGTTGCAACTATATCTATTTTTAAAATTTTTGGAAGTTTCGTGATGTAGGGTATAAACATATTTTTTGTGATTTGCTAATTTATTTGTATTACCAAACTCTATTTTAATTTATTTTTATAAAGAGTAGTTAGTGCAGTGGCTCTTTCTATCGAATTTAATATCAGATTTATGTTCTTTTATTCTATTTTTCATTTTGTGCTTTGTCAAGCTTCGAAATAAGGCCTTTTAGTTTTAACACACTGGTTGCCGATCTCACATGACTGGCATCGCAAACAGCACTCCCTATCATGCACTGGTGCGAGATTAGCCGCCAATGTGTTAAACATGTTTAATGAAGGTTTCAATGTTAATTTAAGTGGATTTTTTCTTTTAGATTTTTGAATAGAGATTTTTCAGATTTTTTCTATGTGAAAAATGCCAGAGCCGAGAATCGAACCCGGGCATTTTTCACATAATTGGTTTATGAAAAATTTAAATCAGCCTTTACACTCCAACCTATTTAAAATGAATATTCCCGGTTGATGAATTCATGAATAAAAAAATTTCTAAATTGAAATTTCATAGTCTATGGAGTTCTGCTACGATTAATATTGTCTGACCTGTTACATCTGTGTTTACAGACAAGGTGACCTTGCCAACGGTTGATATGTGAGGAATGCTAGGCTGGTTATCTGCCAGGGTGGCTCAATGGAAGAGCATCTGCACGTTAAGCGGAAGGGCCTGGATTCGATTCCCGGCTCTGGCATTTTTCTCATAGTTGATTTATGAAAAATTTAATCACCTTTACACTTCAACCTAATTAAAATGAGTATTCACGGTTGATGAATTCATGAATAAAAAAATTTTTAAAGTTCAACTATACTTATAAAATTATTTTAATTGTCCATGTATGAATAAAATCATTCCATTTGCAAGCATTTCTGTGATAAAGCTATCAATATTATTGTACAACACCTCATGTATTCCCTAATTAAGGGTGACTGACAACATTTTTATTAACTCACTTTCTTGTTTGTTTGTCCAGTACAAATCTTGCAATCGAATTTTAACTAACATCTCGACTAGCTAGACATTTGAAACTTTTCGAATAGCTCAGAACACGATGACATACTTTTATCCAATTAATAAATGTTTGAAAATTTCTTTCTTTGTTACGCATTTGATCATTTTCTTTCAAGTTCGTGTGATAATTCACCAAAAAAATTATTTTAAAGTACTTATTAATACATAGAATTGTCAAGTTTATATGATTCAACAGAAAATTTAAAAACGTGGTATATAAAAAAATTCCTTTTATCTTGTAATTATTTTAACAAAAATAAAAAGTATTTCGAGATGTGTAAAAAAATTGCTCTTTATGCAAACAAGATAAATTTTATCAAAATTAATAAAATTTTATTAAAGCGAAAACAAGAAATTTATTGTAATGATGAATATTGTTAAAAGTTAAATATATTATTTTGCAGTAGATAGGCAAATTATGGATGATTGTTTTTACTGTTTTTAACACTATTGGAAATGTAAAATCAGTAATCTGCGAGAATATTTTCACCAAGGAAAATATTGTCATAAGCATTAATGCCCAATATAAAAATTTATCTGTAATATGTTAAGTTCATACAAAATATATAAAAATTAAAATAAATGAATTACATTCCAAGTATAGATAAATTTATCAAAGAGAATATTCTCTTGGATATTACTTTATTTCTTTATATAAAAGATTATTATACTGTAATTATTTTGAGGAGAATATTCTTATTCTTAGAAAATAACTTCAAAAAGTTCAGGATTATAGTGGTGAAATTACAGAATGTGAAATTTATTAATATATAGTCATAAGTAATTATTTTTTATAAGAATAAAAGCAACGGTTATTACTGTAATGTACTTAAAATATAAAATATGAGAACTATTAGCACACTGTATATTTCATTTTAATTCTATTTTAAATTTCAATGTTTTATTTATTTATTTATTTTTCAAATCACTGTCTGAAATGTTTCGCATGCTGTAGTAAAATCTAATCATATAAATCATTTATTTGTTCTCAACAAAAAAAATTCTTATTAGAGCAATTACAAAGATTATTAACATTTTGACACTGAGAACTGCAAAAAATTCGTTTATTATTTCTTTTTTTTAAGTAACTTTTATGAAGTAATATGCATTTTTTTTTTTAATATAAAATATTCAGTAATTTATTTTCATAAACTAACAAACTTTTTCCATCCATTTTTATGTAAGATATGTGCAATTTAAAACAAAAAAATCAAAAATGAAAGTTAAAATTCAAAGCTTCTTTTCGATCGTTTCGATAGAAATGAAAATAAACAGAAGCTAAAAACACCGGTTATCACGTGAACCTTTTGGCCAATAAGCGTTCAATAGTTTCAAGCAGGTTGAAATACTCTTGGTTCAACAACTTTACTTCCCTAGTAAACGGTGAATACCGATTTGTCACTCCCGGTTATTCGGGAGCGACCGGCAGCTTCTGAACCGCCAGTTCTACTGGCGGTTAAGGTTATCGGTGAATACGGGCGTAAGTAACGGTGAATACGGGCGTTTTACGGTAAAGCTATAAATAGCCAGGGCCCACAAGCACATTTTGCAATTGATAAATGGGGGAGGATCCTCCCCAGAAAAGCTTCTTGCAGAAGATGAAGCCTAAGTAAGGTCTGTTATTTTATTTTATAATGATATAATTAGCTTTGACAAGTTTGTAAAAGCTGAACAGATTTTGACAATTTTATCAATAGGTGCATATTTTTCGCCTTCACGGCATGTCAAATATTCAACGGGTAATTGGCCTTTCAATATAATATATTTTTGTCTAAGATTCCCAATAACTCGGTCAACATGAATCCTAAGTGATGCCAAACTCCTTGTTTTTTGCACTTTATCTGGAGATAACTGACGTTTTCCTCGTGCAGATGTAGGTTTAATCAACTGTGCATAGTAAAACCCAACAGCATCTCCTACGTTAAAGCCACGGTCAGCCATAACATAGTCACCAGGCATTAATTTTTCTAATATGCCGCAGTTTTCTGTAATAAGTTTGTCACTGGCTCGTCCACCCCATGCTTTTAAAACAAAGGTAATAACACTTTGAGGAGCTATACCTATCAGAAATTTTATTGTATTATGGTGTTTATAATTGGACCAAGTAGCCCCCCTTGTGTTCAGTGAAGTTGGTCGGTCAATCATGATTTCAAAACAATCTATTATTACTGCTACCTTATTCTGGAATGCAATTTTAAAATCAATTGGCATAGTTTCTGTTAGTGTATGCCTATCTGGCCATATCAATGTAGGAGACATTGAGATGAAAGCAGCTTCAAGCCAAGCATCAAATATTCTTGTTACAGTTGATTGAGCGATACAAAATCTGAAAGCTAAATCCTGTAAAAGGAGATTCAGACGTAATTTCATAAGAAAAATAAAAAAAGATTGCTTTAAAGTGATAGCCAAAGGCTTGTATCTTAGCCTGGGCTGAATGTGCTCAAAAACAATGTCAAACATATTTTTTGATGGTAAGCCAGTAAAAAACTGATTTTTTTTTTCGCTAAGATTATCTACAGATAAATCAGCTTGTTTGTTTTTTAAATATTCTTTTTCTTTCTGTAAGTTCGATATTTCATGTTCTAGTTGAACAATATGTAACATTGTACAATCTGTCTGTGTTGATGTTGATATATATTTATTTTCAGAAGTAGCTTCTACAGTAGGAAAAGTAATATTTGTGTCAGGTAATGAAACGGATGATGAAATTGAATTGAAAATTGATTCAGGTTCTTCCAATGGCTCTGCAGTGACAGATGCGGGCTTAGGAGCCTGAAAGTTCCTTGGCAAAAGTGACGACACTTCAGTTGCTTTTGGAGCGACTCGTTGTTGATACCTGAAATAAAATTACAACAAAATAAAACAGCTGCCAAAAATGTTGTTCAGTAAACTAAGAATGATAACAGAAATTTAAATTATTTTATATTAAATCACTGTAAGGGCAAATAATTTATTAAAACTATTATTTAAAATTATCTAAGATGATGAATGCGAATAATTTTCATCTTACAGAAAAAAAACACTAAATATCCAAAGAAAAACAGTATTATTGTCTATAAATAACATCTTAAGAAATATGTTTTTATGATTATCTTACATATCAAGTTTCGTACAGTTATATGCCATACAAGTTGATATATAGCCTTTCTATTATAAGGAAATTTCTGTATAGCAGCACTATCTATTGGCCCATAAACATTCGAATTGAATCAGTATAATGTCTCATAATAGCCTTCTCACATATCAAGTTTTGTTTGATTATACACAATAGAACCAGAACATTTCCTTAAATTGCAGAAATTGCTGTGTAGCAGTGCCACATGTTGAGTGGTTGACCCCAAAAGTTGATAGGAACTAATTTATGGCAAAGTACATGTACATATAAATTTATATACAATTCTGTGCAGTAGTTCCTGAGATATAGCCTTCCTTTAAATTGTGGAAATTGCTGTATAGCAGTGCCACATGTTGAGTGGTTGACACCAAAAGTTGATAGGAACTAATTTATGGCAAAGTACATGTACATATAAATTTATATACAATTCTGTGCTGTAGTTCCTGAGATATAGCCTTCCTTTAAATTGTGGAAATTGCTGTATAGCAGTGCCGCCTGTTGAGTGGTTGACACCAAAAGTTGATAAGCACTAATTTATGTCAAGATGCATCTAAATATAAATTTATATACAATTCTGAGCAGTAGATTCAAAGATACAGTTCCACAAAATTTTTTTCACACACACACATTTTCTAAAAATAGTAAAAATCGTGTTCTAGACCTCTCAAAATATTTAAAACCATTGAAAACCGGAAGTTGAAAATTTTTACAAATCCAATACTTTCTTCTATTGAATGTAGAAGAAAGTAATAAATTATACATTTCAAACACAATCTTGATTTTACTTTGAAAGAACTTTAAGTAGCTAAAACACTAATTTTCATGATTATTTATATAAAACAATACGGAAATTTACACAGTTTAAAATAAAGGGTTTGCAGATTTTAGGGTAATTTGTTTTATTAGAACTGAGGACTATTAGTTTTAATCTGTCTAAAATTGTCACCAGTTTTGTGTAACAGACAAAACGAAAAATAATGATAATATTAATAAAATAATAATAAAGGGAAAATAAGTTAGAAATATCAGTTCTGTGGTTACAAATTCGGTACCAAGTGAAAGGGACGATTTTTCTAAATCCAGGGGCGCAAACATCTTTTTTTAACACAACAATTAGATCTTTTTAAATTAACAGAAGTGTGAAATTTAGGTGGAAACACTTCATTTTAATTCATTTCAGTCATTTAAAAAGTACACGGCTCAGTTTTACGCTCAAAAAATGAGAAAAAATAAATAAATAATTTTACAGATTGAAATTAATAGTCCTCCATACTAACCTAAATTCTGTCTTTGACGGAATTTTTCAATTTTCCTTTTTTACATCTTAAGACCCTCATTTGAGTGGCAAATTATTATAGAACCATTTATCTTCTAAACCAGCTGCTCAATTTGTGCAGTTCACTAATTGACACAAATTAATTGTGAAAACATTTTAGATAACGGACGACTTTAAAGTTGTTGATTTTTTTTTAACAGTTGGCTGTATATGATTCTTTAATACAGGAAAAAATTTGATTAAGTAGAAAATTGAAATTCTTAGTACAATGCTTGATCAATTTCAACATTTAAAAAAAAAAAAAAAAAAAAAAAAATGGAAAATAAAAATATTCAATAATTAAATTAAAAAAAAAAAAAAAAAAAAAAAAAATGCTTACAACTTACATTTAAAAAATTTAAGTTGTAAGTAATGAGCTAGCGACTGTATTTGTTAAGTTCTGCTACATATAGTGCTAATGTAATAAAAATGTAGTAGAAAAGTTAATCATTTAAACAAAATGTTAATTGAATGCTAAAACATAATGATTTACTGCATTTATATTTGTTACCAGAAACGCATTTTTTTTATATAAATATTCATACTTTATTTGATGAAGCAAAAATAAATAAAATAAAAGTAACATGAAAATATTAACAAAGTTAAGAAGTTGCATATTTTTAAAAACGTGATGACTTCCCCCTAAATGATTTTACTTTGTAAATTCTCAACTAATTCAAAATGTTTGATTTCCCATTAGTAGTGTATTTATCTTTTGGCCAGGCAAAATTTTAATGGAAGTATATTACCATACTTAAAGCTATTTATTGTAACATAATTACTTACCTTGTACTTCTATTATGAGCTTGAAAAACATTAATTTTAAGATTCTTATGACCCAGTTTTAAGCATGGTGCCCAGTCAGGATTAGTTTCATCCAATAAATCTGAGGGTTTACCTATTTTGAAAGAGAATATATATATATATATACGTGTGTATATACACACACACAATTACAAAAGAAAAGCAATGATGAATATTTTTAAACCATTCTGGTAAGTATTGTTATGGGAAACCTCTATGCAAATATTTTTAGATAGTAAACAGTGAAATTTGCTTTATGTGATCTGTAGTGTAATTTTATTTTTCTGCAACCAAGTATTCAACTTATTCACAGGGGGTCTTGAAACATATTTAGTCACACTGCTAACATAAATAAAATGTAAATAATAATAACATTCAATTTAGTATCTATAATAATTCCTGTTTTTATTAATTACAATTACAAATGAAATCATATATGATTAATGCAGGGGTGAAACTACTTAATATGCAAAAACCCTGAAAACTGCTATTTGCATGCAGATGGGAGAGAGTTATTGATGATAAATAATACCGCTACCTTTAAAAAGTGATATTTGAGAGTTCTTAGTATATTATAAATCAAATTAAACATTCAAAATGAGAAATTCCTATAAAAACAAAATAATTTAACATGAAATTGAGACAGCAAAATTTTCAAAAACCCTGAAAAGTTTTATCCCTGTTAATGTTATAAATTCTTATAGATTTATAATTGACTGTTTTAAACTAAATTTAAAAGGATTTTGATTTTTCATTTTTATTTTCTGCAAGAAGATGGAACTCACTTGTCATTAGCTTCCATTTTTACGAATTTTACTATTACATAACTTAATGCTTAAAATTGAACAGATAAAATAAATTTTTAATCAATTTACAACTATTTAACGGTGAATGAATTTAACCTAAAACATGTAAAATGAAAGAACGATGGAATTAAAGAAATACAAGATTCAATTTTTTTATATTTTACAGTGAGGTGTGTAGGTCATAGGCTTTTAAAGATTAAAAGCACTTTCATTTAAATTACACACACATACATAAAAACACAAATATACATATTTTATTAGTATCAGAAATTAGGTGTTAAAAAGTTTACAGTTTTACTTTACAGATCTGATTAGTGAAAGTGTAGAGCAGTATTTTTTTAACAGACATGGTGTCATACAAACCAGTACAAAACTGTACATATGCAGTACAAAAACATTAAATAATTTATATTCTATATTTAATACCTATATTTTTTACAATTTTGAGAAGTCAGCAACGTAAGAATGTTTAAGTTATTTATGTATAAAGTAACCAACATATGCAATGTATATAAATAAGTACTCACCTTGAACGAAATGTTCGCTGCAGACTTTTTTGTGATTTAAATTATTATCATTTAAATCAGCTCTGTTAATTCGAGAAAGCCATTCCTTCCTGCGCCTCCTCGAGACTCCCTCAATTTTTTTACCTTTGTTTGTTATAACACTAGGAAATCCAAAAAACGACACAGTATCTGTTACAGAACGATTACTGCAATTAAAAACTGCACACATTACCATTATGAAAATAAAAGTGTCTAGACCAAGAGGCCTAAAAATAACACGTACTAAAATTTCTTATAGTAAAAAAAATAATAATAACAATAAAGAAAGAAAAGAAACACAAGATTTATATTAATCAAAATAAACGAAGCCGCTATCTGTCATTCAATATGTTTCGGTTTCATGGGTTTTGTTTGTACAAAATTAGTTTACAAAAAGCGCCACTACGAGCGCATATGATGCTGTGACGTCATGTGAATACGCCCTTATGTAAGCGTTCCGTTTGAATGTAACCGTAATACATTTTTGTATTTGGGGATCCTTTTCAAAAATTGCCTTGATTTGGGGAAAAAAATCCGAGCTTAAATCTGCTTGATATTTTCTTTTTGAAAATTTTTTTATTTACCCTTTTTAGTAAAAATCAAGTTGGGGATTTTTTCGAAAACCCCGCCTCCCCCTGATTACGTTAATTTTCGACCATCTGGCATCACTGAATCAACAATCTATAGAGGTAATTTCATTTTAAAAAATAATTATTAATTCATTTCAAATTACATTTCTAATGTATATTTTAAATGATTCGTTAAAAATATCTATTAAAAGACATGTCTAAGCTATCAAGCAAAAGAAAAATCGAATGTGTATGGAATGTGTGTCAGGATGCTTTCTGTAAACAGTAGTACGAAAGCATATCTTCACATATATGTAAAATTTGGTTTGGTTTGGTTTGGTTTGGTTTGATGAGTACATGAGATTTATTGCTTGTCTCTAGGGCCGCTTATATCTCGAATAATCCACACCACAAGGGTTTACAAGTTTTTATTACAAGAACAGATACAAGAACATGAACAAGGACAATACATACATCCATGCCTTCTCCGGGATTTGAACCCGGGCCCAATATGTAAAAGGTAAGCCGTATATATTAAGACGTCTTACTATATATGTAACATATGTTCTAAAGCTTTCTATCAGAAAAATAAACTAAATAGACAATTATGCGTACACATTAATGAAAAGCCACATGTTTGCGAAATATGCTCAAAAAGATTTCCTTACAAGTCTGATCTAGACAGACATTTGCGCATTCACACCAAGGAAAAGCCATATGTGTGTGAAATATGTTCCAAGAAATTTTCTCGAAACAGCAGTTTAAAAACACATCTGCGTGTGTACACGAAAGAAAAGCCCTATGTATGAGAAATATGTTCAAGAGGATTTTCTGAAAAGAGTAAACTAAATTTACATCAACGCACTCACACAAAGGAAAAGCTCTGTGTGTGCGAAATATGTTCAAAAGGATTTTCTAATAAAGGTAGTCTTGATAAACATCTGCGCGTTCACACCAAGGAAAAGCCATATGTGTGCGAAATGTGTTTAAAAGGATTTTCTCAAAAGAGGTATTTAAAAACACATATGTCCATTCACACCAAGGAAAATCTGTTTGTGTGTGCTATATGTTCCAAAGGATTTTCTGAAAAGAATAACCTAAGAAGGCATCTTTACATTCACACGAAGGAGAAGCCCTATGTGTGCGAAAAATGTTCAAAAGGATTTTCTAATAAAGGTAGTCTTGATAAACATCTGCGCGTTCACACCAAGGAAAAGCCATATGTGTGCGAAATGTGTGCTAAGGAGTTTTCTGAAAAGAGTGATTTAAAGAGACATTTGCGAATTCACACGAAGGAGAAGCCCTATGTGTGTAAAATATGTTCCAGAGAGTTTTCTGAAAACGGCAATTTAAAAAGGCATCTGCGTATTCACACGAAGGAAAAGCCCTATGTATGCGAAATATGTTCTAAAGGGTTTTCTAATAAAAGCACTCTTTATGATCATCTGCGTGTTCACACCAATGAAAAACCCTATGTGTGTAAAATATGTTCCAATCAGTTTTCTCTAAACAGCAGTTTAAAAATACATCTGCGTATTCACACGAAGGAAAAGCCCTATATGTGCGAAATATGTTCTAAGGGGTTTTCTCAAAAGAGTCATTTAAAGGGACATATAGGTATTCACTCGAAGGAAAAGCCCTATGTGTGTAAAATATGTTCCAGAGAGTTTTCTGAAAACAGCAGCTTGAAAAGACATTTGCGAATTCACACGAAGGAGAAGCTCTATGTGTGTAAAATATGTTCCAGAGAGTTTTCTGAAAACGGCAATTTAAAAAGGCATCTGCGTATTCACACGAAGGAAAAGCCCTATGTGTGTGATATATGTACCAAGGAGTTTTCTCGAAAGAGTAATCTAAATATACATCAACGCACTCACACAAAGGAAAAGCCTTATGTGAGCGAAGTAGGTGCGAAAGGATTCTTTCAAAAGAGTTATTTAAAAACACATATGCGTATTCACACAAAAGAAAACCCGTTTGTGTGTGTTATATGTTCCAAAGGATTTTCTCAAAAGAATAACCTAAGAAGACATCTTTACATTCACACGAAGGAGAAGCCCTATGTGTGCGAAAAATGTTCCAAAGGATTTTCTCAAAAGAATAACCTAAGAAGACATCTTAACATTCACACGAAGGAGAAGCCCTATGTGTGCGAAAAATGTTCTAAGGGGTTTTCTCAAAAGAGTCATTTAAAGAGACATCAGCGTACTCACAGAAAGGAAAAGCCATATGTTTGCGAGATATGTTCTAAGGGGTTTTCTGAAAAGAGTAATTTAAAGAGACATGTGGGTATTCACACGACGGAAAAGCCCTATGTGTGTAAAATATGTTCGAATCAGTTTTCTCTAAACAGCAGTTTAAAAATACATCTGCGTATTCACACGAAGGAAAAGCCCTATGTGTGCGAAATATGTTCCAAGGGGTTTTCTCAAAAGAGTCACTTAAAGAGACATATGGGTATTCACTAGAAGGGAAAGCCCTATGTGTGTGATATATGTACCAAGGAATTTTCTCGAAAGAGTAATATAAATATACATCAACGCACTCACACAAAGGAAAAGCCCTATGGATGCGAAGTAATATCTGATAAAAATAGTCTAAATAAACATCTTCACATTCACACCAAGGAAAAGCCGTATGTGAGCGAAGTAGGTGCGAAAGGATTCTTTCAAAAGAGTTATTTAAAAACACACATGCGCATTGACACAAAAGAAAACCCGTTTGTGTGTGTTATATGTTCCAAAGGATTTTCTCAAAAGAATAACCTTATTAGACATCTTTACATTCACGCTAAGGAGTAGCAGTGTGAAGTATGTTCCAATAGATTTTCCAAAACGCCTAAATCATCATCTATACTTACATACAACTTAAAACCGAATGTGTGTGTAATATTTTCCTATATCCCGGATGAAACGGGCAGTTTTGGAATTTGCAAATTGCACTAACAATAGATAACAGATAATGAATTTAACGAATGACTTTCATATTACAATTTTAGGAATTTGAATGGGGAAATTGCACATTTTTCATTTCAATTTGTAAATGACAGAGCATGAAAATACAAACATTTTGATACCATTTTTATGCATATTTGAAAACCGGATGCTTTAATAAATTAACTATAAAACGATGTAGTTTTCATGTTGGCACAAAAACGCAAAATAATCCCGAAATAATTAATAAATAACAAAATCATACATTTTACATATACGAATTTTAACATTTTATGTCAAACACTGGAGCATAGGGTGCTAATAATTGGTAACATGGAAAAAAATTTAGTGTTGTTAACTGTTTAATTGAAATTTCACTCTCATTATGTCAAAACATTATGTAAAAATCTGAAATTTCAAAGAGATCTTGTAACTCCTGGAACTGAAATTAGTTGAACATTCATGGAGTTTTTTCATAATATTTTGAAACCGAGTTAATCTTCATTCTGTGTGTGTTAAATTTTATATGGAAAACATAAAATCTTTATACATTGTTTTTTATGCAAATCGTGATTAACAAAAAACTATTAGAATAAAGTGTTTATTTGAGCATTTTTTGAAATGGAATTTAAGAAATATCAAAACATAAATTTTATTCCACCTAAATTTATTTCTTATGTTGATTAGAAAATAACTTTTGTATCTTTTTTTTTATTATTTATTTTATTTTTTCTAAACTTTTTACATGATTTTCTTTTCTTTTACCATACATATATATTAAAAGAATTTTAAAAATATAAAGAACTGCTATTTTTTAATACAATTTCTTTAGCATTAATGCATTGTAAATACACAATTATTTACAATTTATGCTGTGACATGTTATAAATTATTGAATGACCTCCTTTTTATGTATTGTTCGAAAAAGCAACAAAATTTACTGTCACGTTGTTCTATAAAACAAAATTATTTTTGTATGTTTATATGAAAACTGTTTTGAAAATGTAAAGATCGTTTAAATTCAATGTGGAATAATGGTGCAATTATAAAAAATTTTTTATTTTTATTTAAAATAATACAGTCTCGAATATATATATATATATATATATTAACATTCTGTTACTTTTTTCCGGAATCGAAATATTTTATTTTATTTTCATTTTTTTCATTTTACTCATACAATTAATTTCAACGAAATCACATGGTTTTTCAAATCTTTTTTAATTAAAGCTTAATATGTTATTCTATAAAATATTTTTCTTAATTTATATATTTGAATAAACAAGTAAACATAGTCTTTTAAAATTAAAAACTTTTATTATAAGCAGTGTAGGATAAAAAATTGAAATTAAAATCCATTAACATTACTATTTTTTAAGAACTATATTTAAGAAAATGCTATGCCTGAATAATAAAATATATTTTTTTCGGAAATATTTCATAGAAAATTTAATGGTGCTTTTGTAAGAAAAGCATCAAAAGAAAAAAAAAATTATTACTAATCTCTAAACGTTGTAAAAATTATTAACATAAAACATTTTCTCTATGATTTTATTTTGTTTACTTATTAAGAAAAACTTTTATTCTAGATTTAAATTACTTATTGAAGAATATTACAACATATGTTTTAAAAAAAAATAAGTTATTTTTTAAGCTTGTTTATATTTATTCTAAATTAAAAAATATAAAAATGTAGAGATTTTTAACTATTTAAGTTCTATAATATAATTTAATACACAAATAGTGTCAAATTCAACATGTCAGAATTTACATGACATTTATGTAAGCATCTCAAAAAAACAAACCGACTGTTTATTTTTATAAGAAATAAAAAGAAAGCACGCACCTGGTTTTAACGGCTGAATAAAATTGCAAAAGTAGAGAAGGTAGTTTAGAAAATTTTTGTTTGTTTGTTTGTTTCAGAGAAGCAGCAATTTGTTTTTCTTGTTCTATAAAAATATGCCAGGTGACGATAAATTCTATAAAAGCCCAATTTTTACATTGCTTAATTTCTTTGATACAATATTAAACGTATCACTTTATACATATAATATCAGGCATTTTCTTTTAGTTATTATACGCGTAATTTTACACTGCGAAAAAAAAAAATATATATATATACCGCCTTTCTCTAGAATGAATAAGTGGCTATTTTCTAAATCCCTTAACTAGAAATATAGATTTCCGAGCTATGCGCATAAGGCACGCCAAAAAACTGAATAGACCAAAATTATCGAGAATTTCTATTGTACACATTTCTAGATGGCGAAACAATATTCTGAATACTCTAAATATTCTGAATCATTTATATAGCGATAAAATCTCGCTTGATTTTCTA
Source organism: Salticus scenicus (assembly GCA_963930645.1). Lineage (NCBI taxonomy): Eukaryota > Metazoa > Arthropoda > Arachnida > Araneae > Salticidae > Salticus > Salticus scenicus. The sequence continues at coordinate 136,386,479 of OZ005662.1, read as the reverse complement.
GAATTGAGTAATAAACCAAGATTATAGTTGCAGAAACCCGCCTCTTGTAGTCTCATTTATTTGCAGAGATTTTTAAATAAATTTGCCCTATAGAATATAGGCAAATGCTCTAGAACTCTAATAGGGGCTTCTAGAACTCGCTTTCCAAGGGGACTAGAATTTATAAGGATGACATGGAACTATTTTTTCTAGAGCCACAATTTAGATTCTAGATGTCAGTTTCAGAATTTTTTGTCAGTGTATTAAACTTTCAACTTATCATCGTTAATAATACTGTTTTTTAATAAGTTTCCTGAAAAATGTGTTGTTCGAACAATCAAGTCCACGCATATTTAAATCTGTATTCAAGGATAAAAAAATTTTAATTTACTCACTTACTTACTTTTCCAGTTTTCTTTTTTACTTTCCGAACACTATGGTGAGGAAAGTATTGTAATCATGTCAAAAATCCAAATTCGAGATTTTGATGTTTCTATACGTTTCGAGGTCCAACGAGTCCGTTTTCACTATTTTTACGATGATATATGTATGTGTGTGTGTATGTATGTGTGTATGTATGTGTGTATGTCTGTGAGTGAACACGCTAGCGTCTAAACGCTTTGTTCGAATAAGCTGAAAGTTGGTACGTATATTGTAAGTCACCATAGTAAGAACCCTATAGATTTTGGTGAATCTAGCACTTATAGTTTTTTTACAGGGACACAAAGAAAAATTCTTTATCATTATGGCCAAGGGACCAAAATCTTAAAAGTGCGATAGCATCTAAACGCCTTATTCAATTGAGCAAAAACTTTATACACATATTATAGGTCACAGATACTCAATCTGTATACATTTTGGAGAATCTAGCACTTATAGTTTTTTTACAGGGACACAAAGAAAAATTCTTTGCCAAATTTTTAAAAGTGTGATAGCGTCTAAACGCTTTATTAATCTCAGCGAAGAATTTGTACACATGTTATAGGTCACATTTGAACCAACTGTATAGATTTTGGTGAATCTAGCACTTACAGTTTTTTACAGGGACACAAAGAAAAATTCTTTATCTTTATGGCCTATGAGACCAGCGATAGCATCTAAACGCCTTATTCAATTGAGCTGAAAATTTGTATGAATATTATAAATCACTGTTGCACTAACTATAAGCATTTTGGTGAATCTAGCATTTATAGATTTTTACAGGGACACAACGAAAAATTCTTTGCCAAATTTTTAAAAGTGTGATAGCGTCTAAACGCTTTATTAATCTCAGCGAAGAATTTGTACACATGTTATAGGTCACATTTGAACCAACTGTATAGATTTTGGTGAATCTAGCACTTACAGTTTTTTACAGGGACACAAAGAAAAATTCTTTATCTTTATGGCCTATGAGACCAGCGATAGCATCTAAACGCCTTATTCAATTGAGCTGAAAATTTGTATGAATATTATAAATCACTGTTGCACTAACTATAAGCATTTTGGTGAATCTAGCATTTATAGATTTTTACAGGGACACAACGAAAAATTCTTTATCCTTATGATCTAAGGGCTCAAAGTTCAATAGCGTTAAATAAAACCTCGTGTGATATATGGAGAAAAATACTCAAACACTCTGTTATGGTTTTCTCTTTTTTGTTTGTTTAGCATCTCCTCTTTCTTTATTTTATCTACAAAACTGTTAGTTACTCAGTGTTCGGAAAGTCGAGTGGAGTCACTCCAAATTTTTTCTTTTATATTTGAAGAACGTTTCTTTAAATTTAAATATAATTAAATTATTTCTTGAAACATTTCAGTATAAATAAGAATCAAATTAAAAAAGTTTCCCTGTTAAAAAATCTTGTTTGGTTTGAGTAGTTTTGGTACAGTTAAGGGGACATACGACCCTTAGAACTTGAAAAAACATCGATTTAATTATAGTCTTTTTTTTTAATTAAATTATTGTTAACTAAGCTTCATTGGGCCTGTCTAATTGTTACGAATAAGTTTATTATGTATTTTGGAATATAATTCAAATTCTATGGTGAATTAATTAATAATCTATGTGTTAATAATAAATGTTTCCTTTTTTTTTTTTTTTTCACATTCTTGAGATTTTTATAGATTATGTAACATATCAGATCCTTCAATCTAAACCTAAATTTGTTTGAATTTAGGTTAAAAATATATTTTAAAAAAATGTTTAAAGATCATTTTTTTTTTTCTTTTTCTTTTTTTTTTTCTTTTCTTTTCTTTTTTTCTTTTTTCTTTTTTCTTTTTTTTTTTTTTAAATAAAATCTGAAGTATCACCTGTATGAAAAATAGGGGAAGGGGGGGATACAAATTTTGGTTCAGTTTGAAGGATCTGATATGTTATATAATCTATGAAAATTTCAAGAAAAAATATTAAATAGTTTCAGAAATATCCTGCGCGCAAAGTGAAAAAAACACATTTCTTATTAACACATAAATTATTAAATAATTCACCACAGAATTTAAATGATATTCCATAATACATAATTAACTTATAGGTAACAATTACACATTCCCAATGAAGCTTAGTTAACAATAATTTACTTTAAAAAAGACTATAATTAAATGAAAGTTTTTTGAAGTTCTAAGGGTCGTATGTCCCCGTAAAGGAAGAAACGCAAAATGTCGGATAAAGATATAATTACAGGGTTCTCATAATTAAAGTTCGCCTGTTTACAAGGCTCTGGAGTTACACGGCTCTAGCCTATAACTCCAAACGAAACAAAACTTCATTAATATGTAGTACAAATGATGTGCCCTGTGAAAATTGAAATGAACAAGTTGGAATTTTTCTCAATAACTGGATCTAAGATCTAATGCAAATTTTGCAGATTTGTTCTAACAATTTTGGTCAATTAAGGCGAAACACACATTTTTTTTTTTTTTTTTTCTTTTGTAAAAAATCTGAAAAATCACCTTAAACAGAATTTTTTTTTTTTACTTTGTTTTTAACAAAAAATCTGAAAAAATCGCTTTTTAGATGTTGGTGCAGTTGACAATTTTACCTGTTCACTAAAATTGTAACTCTTTTTTTTTTTTTTCGATTTTGTAGATTGCATCGCCATCTATTGACGAAAATAATTAGGCGTTGAGCGAAAATTGAAACAAAAAAAAAAAAAAAAAAAAAAAAAAAAAAAGAAATGAGTTACAATTTTTATCAATAATTGGCACCGTGCCAATATCTAAGGCCTTTAATGCAGATTTCTTGTAAAAACAAAATAAATTTTGTGTGTTTCGTCTGGATTGACCGAATTTGATAGAATAAATCTTCGAAAATAATTTTACATATTAGAGCAGCGCCACCTATTGACTGAAATTTTAGCTATTTTTTATCGATTTTCGCAGAGAGCATAACTTGTTCTACATACTAGTAAAAATTTGTTATGTTCGGAGGCATAGAACCAGCTCTAGATCCTTCTGAATAAGGGAACTTTAATTATAGCAACCTTGTATATTGCCGGAAATGAAATTTGAAAGAAAAATAAAATAAACATATTGCACACGTAAGTTGTATGCTTAAAATATTCAATTGACTGTTTTTTTTTTTTTTTTTTTTTTTTTTTTTTTCTGTTTTAGGTTTGATAAGGTTCACATTTTTTCTCTGAATCTTCCACAATTATAATTATACTAGATGTTGTATCCGTTCTTCGCATGGAAATTAAATTATTATTCACAGTACATTCTTAAAAATATATATGCTCTTAATTGAAGCTTATTTTTACTCATATATATATATATTGCTTTTAATTTGCATAACTCGTTGTGCACTGATTTGAATATGAATTTTCTGAATGCCCAAAATACATAATTTTTACTGCCAATTACGTTCCGATAAAGAGTACATTAGCCAGTAAATAAAAAGCCGCCAAGAGGGTCCTATACTAAAGCTGTACCTTTTCTTCAATATTCAACTGCATCGGGAATATATATATTAGTACTTTCTTCATCGAATTACCATCAAATGCTGAATATATGTCAATACTTGAATCCGGTATCGATCGCCTCGGAAAATCTTAAGGATATCCCCGTCAGACCACGCACGTTGCTTGCAAGCGCGTTATGTTTAAGGTGTTTCAATATATTCCATTAAAATGCCTTAATGACATAATCCTGTAATAAATAAAAATTAAGTAAAATTTAAATGATTTTTCAGTAATTACTTAAAACAGAGTAATTTTTTTTTTTTAGTTTTATATCATATTTTAAACTGTCAGCCACCGGTGATTAACACGATTTTATACTATATTGTACACTGTCAACCACCAGTGTTTGACGCAGCCTAAACGGAAAGTGCAGTGTCAGCCACTGATGGCTGACATGGCACATAAAATCGAGAAAATATTTATATTTTAGAAAAACTTTAGTAGCCCTACTTGGCAAATTTTGAAATTTGGCACCAAAGTAGTTCGATCGTTTCTCACCGAATTCTTTTCTAATGTAACTGCGATAAGCATTTTAATACGTAGTAAAAATGGGGCAAAAATTTAAATGTCAGTAAGAGAATACTCTACTGAAACCGTACCTAAAGAAAATAGAACTTTGTTATACATTAACATGACTTTTCTGGGAAATTACTCTAAAATTAACAAAAGTACAAAAAAAAAAAAAAAAAAAAAAAAAAAAAAAAAAATTTGTTCTGAATTTGGAAACTAATGTATATTAATATATCTATTTTTTTTCCCCATACACCTATTATTACAGCAATATCAGAAAGTGTGGTAAAAATGAATCAGCTGATTGCAGGGGAAGGGTTAACCTTTTTGACAATTGTAGCATTATTTGAGATTATTTGTTATGAACTTTTTTAATTATTATTATTAAAAGATAAAGCAAGCAAAACTTATTTACAAAGATACATTTTCAGCTTTTCACTTCTATTTTCTATTTTTTTTTTTTTTCTTATTTAATACAATAATCCAGTGAAAAGTATAATTTCAGTAAATTATCATATAAACAATAAAGCATTTTTTTTTTTTTTAGATAATATGTGCAATTGTTATTTTTTAATTTAAATACCTAAATATGGTATTTATAAACATTTTACAAAAATAATTACATAAAAAGTACGAAAAAATAAAATATGAAATACATGTGAAATGTAATAGATCCCCCTTTTACATAACTTTCTTTACAGCTTTTTACAGAGCATCTAATCTTCATTGCTTGTGATAAAATGCGTTTAACATACAAAACAATCTAAATTTTCTAAAAGGAGATAAACATTTTAAAAAGAACTTTCAAAAATTAAACTAGATATCATCGAAAGCACAGAAGAGAGCTTAGAATTTATATTAAAAAACAAAACAAGAAATAAAAGTAGAGGTTTTTTTTTTTTTTTTTTTTTTTTTTTTTTTTTTTTTTTTGTCAAATATAGTCATTTTAACGAATCTAAATACTTTGGTACAGTTTTCAATTGGTTACAAAAGCGATTTTTTCTCATATCTGTAAATCTAATTAAAATTTTAAAAAATTCGATAGATTTAATTTTAAGTTGGGTACGTACTTAAACTGCAGGGAAGTGTCCTAGAATTCCGTCCAATCGGTTTCATGTAAAACCCGGACGAAAACAAAGTTGTATATACGTCCACCCCTCCTATAAACACAGAAAAAATATTCTGAAATCATTTTGGTGTTTCTTAATGTCTATAATGTAAGGAAAACACACGCATACGAATTTTTTTCAATTTATACTATTACTTCACACCCTCCCTCTTGTACAAATCTTGCAATCGATTTTTAATTAACTTCCCGACTAGCTAGAAATTTGAAACTTTCAGGATTGCTCACAACCCGATGACAACACAATAGTTCGATGTCCGATTATCGAATTTTTGATTAGTTTTCTTATAATTAATTAAAATATAAAAATAATGACACCCTAATAACGTTAAAAGAGCTATTAAAATATTAGCTATAATTTAATTGTTGCGAAAAAAAAATTACGAGTTCATTTTCTTTCGAAATAAAAATAGTTTAATTAAACGTGAACATTAAAAAATTATAAAAAGTTAAATTATGCATCGCCCAAAAATTGTCGTCATTATCAATTTAAAAAATTTATGCACATTGGTAAGAGCTCTATGATTCATCAGAAAATTTAAAACATGGTATATATATATATATATATATATATTAAATCTTATAATTATTTTTATTTAATTTTGCAAGCGCGCTTTTTATTTCCTAATTCAAAAAAAAAAAAAAAAAAAAAAAAGAAAGAAAGAAAATGAAAAAACTTTTTCGATAGTGTTTGTAAGTAGGAATTGACTTTAAAACATTTTCTTTTATATTACTTGTTTTTTACCCATACCTCTAAATCTAATCAAAATATTGAAATGTTCTTTAGATATAATTTTAAGTTGGGTATATAGATCAAATCCCCGTAAAAGTGTTGTTCAATTCGGAAAACATCAAAGGCTTTATTTCCTGAATCGTTTGTATTTGATGGGATATAGAAAACCTCTGAGTTGTACTGATAAACTATACAACTCTGAATAAACATTTTCTGTTTCTTTTAGAAGTTATTCTTGATTCCGAATGATACTTCCACTTTTTGTCTTCAAATCTAGTTCGAATAATTTCAATTATCTTGTACAGGTTTTCAAAACTTTTAAATAATGCAACAATACTGTTTTTAAAGAACTATTTTTAAATAAAATGTACGGCTAAATTTATAATATGTTTTTTCTCTTTAATATATATATATATATATATATATATATATATTCTATAACAAAAAAAAAAAAAAAAAAAAAAAAAAACGACGCACCAAGAAGAAGTGGAGACAAAAATTGGTAGATCGGGTTGAATGGGTGGTCCGAATGGGACAAAAATTGGTAGCTGGGATGTACATGTGGTGGAAAAAAAATTCATTACAGTTTCAGAAAATTTGAATAATTTAATCAAGAGAAAGGGCCTCACAAAGTGAAAAAGTCAATAACGCGTTGGTCCACTTCTGGCTCTTATGTACGCAGTTATTCGCATTGGTATTATTTGATAAAGTTGGCAGATTTGCTCTTGTGAAGTATCGTGCCAAATTCTGTCCAAATGTTTCATTAGATTGGTAAAATCCCTAGCTGGTTGTAGGACCCTTTTTATGATGCTACAAACGTCCTCAGTGGAAGAGAGATCCGGGGACTGAGCTCAACCCCACTGAGCCGTCAATTAAGGGTATTTGAAGCCACTGAAGCGCCAGTTGCACGTAGGATCGACGATAATGATGAATCGGTGCTTGATTCCCTCAAAACCTGTATGTATGTTAATTTGTGTCCAGTTTGCATTACTCCTTCTTGGTGCGTCACTTTTTTTGTTATAGAGTATATATGTAAAAATGTAAGGAAATTCATTGAGAATTTACTGAGTGCTTTTGTTTAATTGAAAGGAAAAAAATATTATTAATGATCTTTAAAAGTTGTGAGACTTATAGTACTAACGAGAAATCTCTTATATATTAATTCATTATATTTGTTTATTAAAAGAAACTAATTAAGTAATTAAATTATATTTGCTTGAAATTATTATAATACTTCTTTAATAAATAAATAAATAAATAAAAGGATTACTTTTTAAGTTTGTTTATGTTAAAAAAAAAAATGTAGAAAATATAAATGTTTTTAATAGAATAATCATGTAAATGTTATATAACAGAATTTCATACACAAATGCTGTCAAATTCAGCATGTCAGTTTTTTCATGTAATTTAAGTAAACATCTCAAAAGATCAACCGACTGTTCATTTATGTATGAAATATAAAAATTAAATATAGGTTAGGTGCTCCAATAATCGACATCTATCCCGAAATAATTAATAAATAATAAAAATAATAAAATCATATATTTTACATATAAGAATTTTAACATTTTGTGTCAAACACTGGAGCATAGGGTGCTAATAACAGGTAAATTGGATAACTAGCATTTTCAAACACTGGAACATAGTGTGCCAATTACTGATAAAATAAAAAACTGGCATTGTCAATTACTGGAACAATGAGTGGGTGTCAAATAAAAATTAAAAAAAAAAAAAAAATGTTATCAAATGTATATATTTTATTTTAACATATATGTGGTTCTGAATGTCTTTCATGCCATATGTACTAACTTAAGATTTATATTTCTAAAAATATTTTCTGATAACTAGAACATTAAAAGCATCAAAGATTGCTCTATTAGTGTCAATCACTGGTGCACTTACTCTATACACTCCTTCTCATATTTATAAGGACACTTTATATTTTGAAATAACTAACGTACAAATAATTGTAAGCAAGATTATGCTAAGTGCACTCAATATATCTAGTATTCTAAAAACCAAAACTGTTATATTTTTTTAATATAAAACAAAATTAATAAAAAATAATGCAAAATGTGTTTTTCTCCACGTTTTTAGATGTTCATAATTATAGGGACAATCCAGATTTTTTCGTTTTATTTAACTTACTAGCGGATAAATTACAGTTGACATGCAAATTTGTTAACTACTGGGCTAGATTGATTCATATATAAGCCTTCAATTTTTCTTGGACGGACATTACGGATAATTCCTCGAAAAAAAGAACGTTCAAGTAGTGAAGTATGATAAATATGTTTTTTAAGTGGAAGGATAATTTCAATCCGCCGAATTTCTAATGAAATTCGAAGGTCTAAAATTGCTGAAAGAAATGTGATCAAACATTGAGCTGCTGGTTCGATAGGAGAGAGATCTGATGCAAAATCAGAGTTGTTTTACAGAGATCGAAGACTCATAATTCCTCTTACTGTTCTACTCATAATGACTGCAGCCGAATTTGCTCGTAATTTTTAACGAAAGGATAGGGTCTACATTCATGCATGTTTAAAATAATTAATAATATGTTAAAATGAATAGAAAACCTGTAATAATAAGCATTTAATGGGGGAAAGAACGTCTGTGTTAAAGTTGAATAAAGACAATATTAAATGGTAAAATGTGTCATTTTCGGATGAAAAACATTTTATTCTTGATTAACTAAATGGTTTTAACAGTTACTAGCACGATCTGAAGATAGCGAAAGACAGAGCAGATTTTTTAAAGGCAGATATAAATCGGGCATATTAAAGGTGGATCAATGGTGCTCTGGGGAACTGCTTCTACTGAAGGCAGAATGAATTTAGTAATTTTTTCTATTATTATGAACATCAAGAGAATATCCGCAAATTTTAAACGTGGAATTATTAGATTTTTGTTAGATTTTGGGGGGTAATAATATTTTTTTCAACAAGACTTACATTTTTGCTCTACTTTTAGAGCAATAGGAAATAGTTTGAAGAAAGAAACTTCTGTATTATTGCCTTTCCCATGGCCTAAAAGTTGAAAAAACCTTAACTTATGATATTTAACCTTAACTTATAAGCAATTTTAAATCGTTTAAATGTATTAAGAATATCATTTATGCTATATGAAATGGTATTGAAACTGAATATTTTAAAAAAATGTATATATATATATATATATATATATATATATATATACCAGAGAGAATGTCTGACTGTTTAACCCTAAAAAGAGACCCCCCATAAAATATTAATTTAAAGAATAACTGAAAAAAATTACTAAAATTCGAGCTGTCCTTATAATTGTGAACACATGAAAAATCATCTTTTTACCATATTTAAAGTTTTTTAAGATAGAAAAACTTTTTAAATATAGTCTATTAATGAAATTAAAATTAATTAAAATTATATATTTTTTTAAATAATAGTGTTCAGTGTTTAGTTAATATAGTAAAACGGGTGTCCTTATAATTATGAGAAGGAGTGTATCCCATTTTAGTATGTCGGATAGTATAGAATTTTCTTTTTCTTATTTGTCCTAGAAGAGCAGTAATCTGTTTTCCTTTTTCTAGAAATATGTGTAGGCGTTGTTAAATTTTATAAATGCTAAAATATTTTATTACTTTATTCATTTGACGGAATTTTAGACACATCATCTCATACATATTTTATCAGACATCATCTTGTAGTTACTTTATTAAGTAAAATATTAATAAGCTTTTGAACTTATCAGCATTTATAATAATGTTATGTAAAAGGTATATACCAATAAAACATTCTTCTGATCAAATAAATAAGTCAACGATGCATATCTAAATCTTAATTCAAGGATGAAAAATACTTTTAAATTATTTATTTCCTTGCTTTTTTAGTTTTCTGTTTTGTCATATATTTAAAAAGTTTCATCCAATTTGAATATAGTTTGAATTATTTTTGAAATATTTTCATATAAATGTGAATCAAATTCAAGATATTTTCCTGTTTAAAGAAAATCTTGTTTAATTTGAATAATTTTTGTATAATTAATGCAAAAAAAATATAAAATGTCAGATTAAGATATAAATATTTTAATCTGACAATAAATATTAAGATAAGTGATTATTAAGAAATTATTAATAAATAATTAAGATAATATTTATTAATAAGTATAAGTAATAATATTTATTAATAATAAGATAATATTTATTAATAATTATTAATAAATAGTAAGATAGGTAATAATCTTCCTTTATTTCGATCTGACTCTGTAATGGATTTGTTCACTCCATATCAATAGCATTATTTCTAAAGCATATTACAAACTTGGGTTTCTTCAGCGTAAAACTAAAGATTTTTTCCAATCAGCATGCGTTAAAAGTTCTATACTTCAGTTTAGTTCTCTCCAATCTGGAGTATTTCAGTCTTATTTGGGATCCTTTTTATGAAAATAAAATCAAAATTCTAGAGCAGGTTCAAACTAATTTTGCACGTTATTTATATTTTAAAAGTAATCTTATTTATACTCATGTCATTTCTTCGAATTATTTATAATCTTCCTAGTTTAAAATCTCGTAGTGACATTTTTTGTTTGTTATATTTTTATAAAGTTATCAATAATATGATTGATTGCAGTGATGTTCTTAACCATATTAAAACTAGTGAATCTGCAGATCAAGAGCCTCAACGTCCTATTTGCATCAGACATTATTCAATAGGTTATTTTTTATTTATTCCTTATTATATAATAGTATATATTGATTCGATAGACTTGTTACCATAACCAGATACACTCCTGAAAGGGGCTGCCGCCCCCCTCAACCCCTGCTCTATCTCTCTTTCTGTACTTATCTGTATATCATATAAAGTGATATGGAATTGTAAATAATTGTATTTACTTTTGCATAAATTCTTTCAACGAGGCTTAGTAAGTTGATAAAATGCTTATTTTGTGCATTTCTAGTCATTTTAGTGTTAAAATAGCCTAATTTTCCCTTAAAAACGCATTATAAAGTTCCAATAAGGGAAGAAATGGATTTGGCACCAAATTTGGCGACTATTTTCTTCTTGGCGATTTTTTTGGCGACCTTGGCGAGAAAATCCTTATTACCAAATATGGACGCTCTAATCTCATTGGCTGGTGAGATACGAGAATTTTCCAGAACAGCCTGGGTTCGATAGAAAAGTATAAAAGGACCATTTTTTTCGCCAAGGCGGTCAGGTCTCAGATCTGTGTCAGTTTCGTCAAATGCTTGCTTTGCTTTGAGTCTCTTTGAATGAGACTTACTTTATGTGTTATTGTTAAACAATTTGTACTGTTGTTTTGCTGTTAACGGCTGTTGTTTAGGCTGCGTTTACTGGTTAAATTGAAGCTGATACTTGGTTTATAGACCTGTATTTTTCTGGAACTTTCTGTGAATAAATCACTGAATTATTACAAGTTTCGCCTTTCATTATCGGACGAATTATGAACCCCCCCAAGTACGCAACAATATGTATTCTTAATAAACGACGGTCTTGTATTATTTCCCTGAAATTCATAAATACCATATTTCATAACTACCAAATTTTATACAAAAAAAAAAAAAAAAAAAAAACAATTACGTAGCATATCGGAAATATTCTGCGTAACGTTTAAATTAATTACCAATTCCATACCCACAATTTTCAACAGGAAAACATGCTTTTAAAATTCTAATAAAATTTCATTATATTTGATGGGGTGTAGTGTAACCATGGTAAAATACACTTTTAAGAAATACCGACTTTAGACCGTAATGGTACGAAATTCTTTTATGTATCCCGGAAAAGTAGCCACAGTCATTATAAACGCCAATAATAAGAATAAACCTAATTAATTATAACTCATTAGTTTTTCAAGCTAATTTGATATCATTTGGATGATTACAATACATACTCGGAATTATTTTGTGTGGTCCCATAAATTATTTGGTCCATACATACCCTTTTTTAAGAGTAAACATGATTTTAAGCATCTTCATGATGTATGCTAATTTTATTAATTTCAACTCAGCATAAACGCATTAAAGTGCGCGCTTAAATAAAAATTTGTCCACAGACTCTAATGTTACGAAATTTGTTTGTGTTTTTGTAAACGAACCATAAACATTGTATACACCAGTAAAATCTATTCAGCTTATTTTGCATTTAAAATTAATAATTATTCCAAATTTTACATCTTTTGGATGACACCGGGACATTGTCAGAACACTTTTGCAAGTCCTGTACATTAATTAGAAAGCTTAAAAGCACATATTTTCTTCAAACAACGTAAGATTAAGCATCTTACTCACGTACGCTAGTTTCATTTTCTTGATTGCAAAGTAATGATATTAAAATACGTTTAAACAAAATTCACCCCTTACGCCATAATATTAAGAATTTTGGCGTGTCCCTGTACACAGTTTGTATACAATATAGCAATAAAAATTATACAGCTACTTATATGCCAAGCTGGAAAGTGTGCGCCAATTTTCAAGTCAATCGAAGGAATTTTGCGGCCGCTATTGCGGTACATAAAAATTCTTCCCATAGGCCGTAAAGATAAAAAACACTTTGGCGTGTCCCTGTACACCAATGACAAATGAAATACACACCTAACACTATATAATTATTTCTGTTGAGCTCAAAAACATGTGTACCAAATTTCCAGTGAAAAGTGGGATTTTGGGGGCCGCTATCGCGGTACATACAAATTCTTCCCATAGGCCGTAATGCTAAGAAATATTTTGGCGTGTCCCTGTACCCGAATTACAAATGGAGTACACACCCAAAACTATACAGCTAATTTCGTGGGGATCATGAACATATGTATCAAATTTCAAGTAAATAGCGTGTTTTTTGTGGCCGCTATCACACGACAGACAGACAGACAGACAGACAGACCGACAGACGAAACCCAAAATTCTTTTGAGTCTCAACAGAGGGCCACCACTGACGTTTCGGCAAAAATTGGAAGTCAATAACTTGATTTTTGCGATGGCTATCCCGCTACATACAGATTCTTCCCATAAGCCGTAATGATAGAAACACTTTGGCGTGTCCCTGTACACGAACTACAAATGGAATACACACCTAAAACTAAACAGCTGATTCCGTTGAGCTCATGAACATGTGTACCAAATTGCATGTCAATAGCGGGATTCTTGTGGCCGCTAGCGCGGTACATACAAATTCCTCCCATAGGCCGTAATGGTAAGAAAAACTTTGGCGTGTCCCTGTACACGAATTACAAATACAATACACACCCAAAACTATACAGCTGATTTAGTGGAGCACATGAACACGTGTACCAAATTGCAAGTCAATAGCGTGATTTTTGTGGCCGCTATCGCGATACATGCAAATTCCTCCCATAGGCCGTAATGATAAGAAAAACTTTGGCGTGTCCCTGTACACGAATTACAAATGCAGTACACACCCAAAACTATACAGCTGATTTGGTGGAGCGCATGAACACGTGTACCAAATTGCAAGTCAATAGCGTGATTTTTGTGGCCGCTATCGCGATACATAAAAATTCTTCCCATAGGCCGTAATGATAAGAAAAACTTTGGCGTGTCCCAGTATACGAACTACAAATGGAATACATACCAAAAACTATACAGCTGATTTCGTGGGGCTCATAAACATGTGTACCAAATTTCAAGTCAATAGCGCTATTTTTGCGGCCGCTATCGCGCGACAGACAGACACAGCCCAAAACCGTTTTGAGTCTCAACAGAGGGCCTCCACTGACATTTCGGCAATTAATGTGCCAACGAAGTCTCTTAGAAATAATCATTTGTTTGTCACTCCATTTGTAAAATATAATTATATTGGTAATTTTTCATTAAATAAATTTTCCAAAATTTTTAATGAGCTTTCTGTGGATTTAGATGTTTTTAACATGTCTTTTACTGTTTTAAAGGCTAAGTGTTTTGAACTTTTAAATTCATAACATTTTTTTTTTTTTTGTCTATTTCTGTGTATTGTATATTAGTTTTATTCAAGCAATACTGTAATTGGATGTTTCTGTAGTGTGCTTTTCTTTAGATAAATAAATAAATAAGTGCAAAACTTTGAATAAACAAACTTTTATGGTGTTTATTCAAAGTTTTGTACTTATTACTGTAAAACTTCAGTTCTGTGGTGCTTTCTTATTATTTTTATATAAATATACTTTTTGAAATGCTGTATGAAATATAATGCTGACGAGTAACATAATGCACACCTAATTTTTATGCTTAAAATATGTAACTGCACATTTTTTTTTTCTGTTTCTGGATTGATATTTAATGGTAGAAAAAAGGTGGGGGCGTAGCAAATTTGTATTTATTCCAAATATAAAATTGCATTCATATTTTTGTTATACTAATTGAAAGTTTCTAGCTTAGATTAAAATATATATGTATATATTTCTAAAAACAATTTTCGTATTTTTAATTTTTTTTTTCCTTGTGCAATTTATGATAATACGGAGCAAAATCTCAAATATTATCCAGTTTTCGTCCATGTAAATTAAACTTATTAAAATGATATTTTTTTTCACAAAAAATGAATACAAGTTAAGCTTAAAATATCAATAATAACACTGGTCGACAAAATTTGATTTGATGATTTTGGCTGATCATTATGTTTTTTGATGTGCTGAAACCGAAAATGCAGCCCATTTTTCTCTATCACGTATTGCTTTTTGCCAATACAGGGTGTTTACCGACACAATTTCTTACATGTACCATCATAACAGTAGGTTGGTTGGTTGGTTGATATGGTTTTACGTCGCATTAGTGCTGTGCTATTACAACAATAGATGTCCATGATTAATTAATCATGGAAACATACTACAAAACTCACCATATAATTATATTGGAAGAAGAGTAATGGAAGAAATTGTATAGGTACGCACCCTGTATTGACAAAAATCTGTACGTGACAGAGAAAAACTGACTTCATTTTCGGTTTCAGCACACCAAATAACAGAAAGATCAGCCAAAATTATAAAATAACAATTTTACATGTCGACCTGTGTAATTAATCACACAACTTAGAAAAATACGAATGTGAATCCGTTTTTCATATACGACAAAGCTAGGAGATATCGTGCGGTTGGAGAGTTTGAGCACATAGGGGATCAGAAGGAAAGATTAGAGTAGGCTTATTGAAATTTTAGGTAGTTGTACAACACCAATAGTGAAGAATCGACTTGAATTCGCATATTGGTTGCTTCAAGAGTTTAAGATAAAAAGTGGTTATTTTGTCTTGTTTTCAAAAATAAATGCTTGAATTTCCATAACCCTTCCTAAGAATTTCAATACAATGGTAGTAGAACAAAATATTTTTAAATTAAACAATTTCTCATAACCTACTGAGCTAGACTAACGGTACAAGTACCACGATTTCCTAAAAAAGTTGAGTAATTATTTAATAAAACACTGCGCAATCTCTCCTACCAAAATGGGAGATTTTGCGCTTTTGCTGTATAGGAGAGATTGCGCTTTTAAAATTATATACTGACAGAAATTTCGCAGCTTATTGGTGATAACAAGACAAGGATGATGAGTTTGTTCAATGTCTGGGACTGTACCAGAACCTAACTTCCATAAGTCACTGGACTAGTTCAAACCATTCGAGACGTCGCATAACCTTTATGGAGACTATCCAAAGAATCAGAATTTGAACAGTATTCAGGCGTGACACAATCGACAAAAGCCACACCTCTGATGGGATTTACCTCTATAATGCTGTTAGCATATGAGAAACTTATCACAAGGGATTTAAATGTTATTGTATTTTTATTTAGTTTGTCAATACTTTCAAGTATGATGCCCAAGTTCTGTGCAGCTGTTGGCTGCTTAAATAGAAGAGATACAGCTAAATGCAGGCAAAAAATACCAGCCTACTCAATCTTCTTTTAAAGAAATTTAATCTAATCGTTCTAAATTTCCATAAAATGAAATAAATAAAATAAACGAAAGGATTTTAAAGCATAAAACATTTTAGAACGTAAGTATTTTTTTTTAAGTATTTTTTGGCGGAAGATTTTGAGAAAAAAGACTTTAATAAATAGTAATATCCCTTTGATATAACAGTATAATATCCCTTTGATGTGGGAATCGAGTTGACGCGAAGCAGGAGAGAGGTTATAGCTTACTTCAAACTCTGGCAACATACAGAGCTTCAAAAGTCATAAATTATCCATTGTCCGAAAGTGACCCTTGAAATTTTGCACACATTTACAATGAAGGACATTACTTTTTATTGCTCTTTTACAAAAGAGACCCCCCTTCTCATGAAATTATCGCACTACACTGTTAAAAATTTCAACAGAAAACTCTGTGTAATCTATTATCTTAAGTCTTACGGAAATTTACAGAGAAAAATAGACGGAGATGTTAAAAAACTTACTTTATACATTCATTTTAATAACTAATATTGATTTAAATAAATATTGGTGAGAATGTATTTCGGATTTGGAATGCTTTTTCTAAACTAGAAACAGTCATTTTTAATTTTAATTAAAATATTAAATGATAAAATTACGTGAAAATGCAGAATAAATATTGAGAATCTCGATTATTCACTTTTAACTAAGAACTAATGTAAATTTACAGAGACTCTGGATAAATATTTACATTAAATTTACAGAAATTTTTAACAGTGTAGGAGGTTTGTGAGCTTCGATTCCAGCGTGCGTCGATCTCCTAAACCACATCAAAGAAGTATCAATAGAGCCGCACTTAGTTGCCAGCGTTTGAAGGCAGCTTTACTCGGCTGACAAACCTCCTATTGCGATAATTGCATATAGAACTTGGGTCTTTTTTGTAAAAGAGCAATAAAAAGTAATGTCCTTCATTGTAAACATGTGCAAAATTTCAAGGGTCACTTTCGAACAATGGATAATTTATGACTTTTGATGCTCTGCATCGTTGCCATACTTTGAAGGCAGCTTAAGGATCACTAAATTTTTCTTGTTGAACACCCGCGGTTTATAAACCCCCGATCAGCGACCTATTGTATACAGGAAGCATTTGACGTGACGTAAACCAACAGGAAATAAAATTGGGGGGGGGGGGAGGGGTATATGTGGCAGTTAAGGAAGACACGGAAATGGACTACCACATCCTCTTCATTTTTTGTGGATATGATGACTTGCCAAACTGAAAATTGCGCATAGATATTTATCAATGTAGAAACAATCATCCTGTTGAAAAACTCTACTGTCACAGCGTTCGATTTGAATGACTACGAAAATTATGTAAATATGTTATATCTAAAAACACTCTACCACTTATAGTCCAGTCAATAGGTATGTAAAAAAGGGCTTACCTTGCAAAAGGTGGGGTAGAAGATTTTTCTTTTTTAATTCGTACATATTAGTGTCAATATGAAAAAAAACGAGTTATCCAACATGATCGACCCCAGGAGAATTTTTGTCGGCTGAAAAACCTCGAAAATTTACTACTTTTTTGGCTTTTTTTTTGAAATATCTCAAAAATGGCTAAATTTAGCGGTATTTTTCTATTATAAAGTTTAAAGAAGATTAAATTTCCTACAATTTTCTTCATTACAACTTTTCTGTAGTACTAATAGCAAGCTTGTTACAGCCTCTTGAAAGTCGACATTTTTTCTCCAGGTAATAAAATACAACTCAAAGAAATGGGTCGGTGCATGAACGTTTATTATAAAACGGAAAGAAAGGAAGGGACATATTCAGCTGTCTGACCTTAGGAAATGACATCTGCTTCATAGCAAAAAGGGTATTATTAAAAAAAACTGCCTCCCCCCCTTCTCAATTAAAAAGCGCTCCCTTTCCTCCCGCCTCTTCTCATCCTGTAGTACGCTTCCTCGGCTGAGCATTATCTATGTTATTCAGTTCAGTTCGAACGTGCGAACGTACTGTTTCAACCCGTGAGCGTTTTCTATTTCAATAACCGGAGTGTATGTTTTATTTTCGAAATCAGTTTGAATAAAGGTGAAGTAAAGATTCTGAAGGAGAAAGGTATACAAAAAAACCTGTAAAAGTGCAATGCAAAACGTCAAAATGAAGAACATTAGTGTTCTTTGAAGAACCTAAAACAAGTAAGAATTCACAATGCCTATTACATACGATACATCAATGAGCAAATGATTGTAGCATATGTACGGTGTCATACAACTGGTGATGGAGCTGGTCCAAACAGTGCGGCTCCATATCTTCCTTCAAGAACTGAAAGTTTCAGGTTTAAGGATCAGTGTTCTTGTGCGGAGAGGGAATACTTGAAGATTTCTGTAAAAAACAGGAACGACTTCCTGAGCATGAAAGAAATTTTATCCACCTGGATGTGAAAGAAACAATTGTAAATGGTGCCGAAAATCGTGGGGATGAGAGAAGAAAAAAAGTTCTTGAATGCATCGGAAATGTAAAAGGTTTAGTTTCTATAAATGCTGGGTATCACAGGTTTTGTCATCAAAAACTGCATTGGAGGCCTAAAAGTGAGATGAAACGAGGATATTATCCTGCAAGTAACAGTGATGAGGCAATGGAACCAATTTACTCCTACCCTGAAAACAGCTCGGAGGAGTGCCAGTCTCATAAAGTATTTGGTGAATAAAATAGAGGGTGATTTTTGTCCTGGCATCAGAACGGTTACATCACGTCTTTGCAAAAAATAATGTGAAGATGTTTTAATAACCGAAGCTGCCATCAAGAAAGCAGTTTCCTTCCAAAATGTTGGCTATAAAGTACTCAGTGAAACTGGTATAGTAACAAGGACTCTGATCCTCAACAGGAAAATGTCGTACTAATTTCATCATTGGACGAGGCTGATAAGCTATTCTAAGAGCTTATATAATTACTATAAAACGGAGAGGAACAATTTGAGGACGACACGCCTTCCTTCTACTTCTGATGACTATTGAAATTTAAGAACCCGGGCTTTCAAAACAGCCACGAAGAAAATGAACACGTATATTATACATTGATGGACGTTTCTACAACATTATGTATTATATCTAAATATCATTAATGTTTTATAATTTAATAAATAGTAGAATTAAAATATTTATGTATCAATGCATTGAGTTTTTCCTTATTAGCACCATAATATTTATTCATTTACATTTATATACAAATATTTTTTATTTTATTTATTTTTCTTTGTATGTGTTTGTATGTGTATTATGTGTTGCAGTGATAGAATACTATACATCGGCAGTTATTAGAGTCTGATGATGACTACTGTTATTAGGCGAGAATTGTCAATGCGTGGCCGGGGGGAGCGGGAGTTAGTAAAATGGGGAAGGGAAAAATTAAAAGGGAGCACATTTGTTGTCTGTCGTCCTTAGTTAAAAACAAAAAATAATAATAATAATAATATCGCCAATTTATCTGGCGAAAATATTTAATTCCTTTCAAAAATCATGATTATTTTAAACAAAGTATATGTTAAGAGAACAAGAATAAAAAACAGTATTTCTTACAATATATATCGTAAAAAAATACATCTGGCGTGCGTATTTCCGTATTACGTCTTTGATCACCAAATCCAAAAATCCCAAGGACGACAGATATCAGAGCCATACCATTAAATGTTGTTAAGCTCTTTGTAAGTAAAGCTTCTAATTCTAATAATTACTATACATTATTTATAAGGAGTAATGCGCTTTTTTTACGAAGTTGAGAAAACGGTTTATTTTCAAGAAGCTGTTACGCGCTTGCTATTAGTACTACAAAAAAGGTGTAAAGAAGGAAATTGTAGGAAATTTAATCCTCTTTAAACATTACAATAGAAAAATACCGCTAAATTCAGCCATTTCTGAGATATTCCGAAAAAACCCAAAAAACTAGCAAATTTTCGAGGTTTTTCGGCCGACAAAAATTCTCTCGGGGTCGACCATGTTAGATAACTCGTTTTTTGCATATTAGTACTAATATGAACAAATTAAAAAAATAAAATCTTCTACCCCACATTTTGCAAGGTACAATGTATTTATTGACTGGACTATTACGGTATTTCCAGAAAAAAGAAAGGTAGAACATTTTTCTGTCTCTCTATCTATCTCTCTCTCTCTCTCTCTCTCTCTCTCTCTTTTTTTTTTTTTTTTCCAGATAGAGCGCACTAAACATTAACATTTGAAAAATGAAGTTCTGTGGTACAAAATGTTACATTTTGGTTAATCAGATATCAGGTTCGTACTTTTAATTTCTATTCAATTTAGTTTCGTAAAGTTTTCTACAACACCTTTAAATCCTATTTATTAAAAAAATATAGGAATGTGATATAATAAATGATAATTTATTATCTATTAAAATAATTTTTCAACAATTTAGGTGCCGATTCAAAATTACAGAAAACAATTCCTTGTATTTTAATAATTTTTGCATTACAATTTTTTTACTTTCTTCTATCTTCAATAGAAGAAAGTATTGGATTCGTAAAAATTTTCAATTTCGGGTTTTTGATGGATTTATACATTTTGAGAGCTGTAGAACACGATTTTACCATTTTTAGAAAATTTCTGTCTGTCTGTCTGTCTGTCTGTCTGTGTGTGTGTGTGACAAAATTTTGTGGCAACTGTATCTCTGGAACTACTGCACAGAATTTCATACAAATTGGTATGTAGTTGCACTTTGACATAAATTAGTGCCTATCAACTTTTGGTAAAAATCGTCTTACAGGTTGCGTTGCCATCCCGCTTTTTCTAAATTTTTAACAGGGTGATATAGGGCAAAAATTTTCAAGATGGGTATCTTTCGAAAGGTCTCGTCAGTACCTTTAAAACGAATGGTTGAACTATAAATCTGTGATAATTTAAAACAAAGTTACCGATTTTTTTTACTTTTTACGAAAAAAAACTTAGAAAAAAAATCTTTTTTTTTCTCCCCTTAATTTTATCAAACTCCCACGGTTTCCGTGTTCTGACAAACTTAAACTAATTTTTGCTTTTTGCCCCTAATTTTGTCAAGTCCCACGGTCTCCGTGTTTTGACAAACTTTAACAAATTTTCCCATTTTACCCAAAATTTTGTCAAAGTCCCACTTTCTTTTTTCTCTCCCCTTAATTCTATCAAACTCCCACGGTTTCCGTGTTCTGACAAACTTAAAGAAATTTTTGCATTTTTCCCCTAATTTTGTCAAAGTCCCACGGTTTCCGTGTTTTGACAAACTTAGAATAACCTTCACATTTTACCCAAAATTTTGTCAAAGTCCCACTTTTTTTTTTTTTTTTTTTTTTTTTTAAATATTGTTACTGAGTGAATTTGTATAGGAAAATATAGAAGAAAGTCTCGTGGTGGCCACAACATACTAGTTTCTGATGGTCGAGATTATTCTTAATTTTTTTTTCTTTTTAAGTTCCAGAAATTATTTTCTCATGGTTTATATAATTTAAATATACGTATACACACCCAAACACATATATTTTCTAACATCCAATATATAAAACAGTTTCTGGTGGTAATTCAAGATAGATATTTAAATTATAAGCAGCGTTTACAAATTCATTCTAAAAAGTGGCGAATAGAAAGATGAAGAATACACTACAAAGAAAAGTATAAGTTAATTTATAGAACTATCATTTTCAATAAAACTTTTCCGAAGCTCATCTAAATTTAAGGAAAAGAGTATTAAAAATTAAAAATTTTATTATTATTATTATATGTATATATATATATATATATATATATATATATATTATACATTAAGTATATCAATGAATTTTAAGATCTTATTTGTACATATATGCATGTCTATGCAATGTCAAACTTACCTAAATAGACTGAATTGAGTTGAAATCATTTTATTAAGGAAATGAACTCATAAATTGAAAACCCATTTCCTTCTTCGTCATCTGACAGGACACGCATGTTGTTATAAAACTGCTGTCAGTTCTATTTTAAATTTCCGAATATTTTGCTAATGCTTTTAGGAAACACTTTAAAACAACAAAATTAAGCAAAACATTTTAAAAGTTCTGCATTTTTTTTCCTTTTTCAATTCCTGTAGAAAGTTTTCAAATAAATATTATTATTAGACATGAAACGCATGATACGTTATTTTTAATGATTTAGTATGAGTGATTAATATATATATATATATATATATATATACATAGAGAGAGAGAGAGAGAGAAGGTGATTCCGAGGCGCCGTTCTCGCAGCGACCGTGTTCGAGGCGACCCTGTGAGAAACATCTCTAAAGCGACCCTGTTTCAAGAGACTTGCTAAAAAGCGTCTGAAGCGATCCTCTTGTATCCTCTTATTTTTTAAATAGAAAATAAGAGCAAGTCGCGTGAGGGCCGGACAAGATTGACATGTATGAATGAAGTTCTAGAAATACCCAGTATCATCTTTAAATGAAAAATAAAATTGACCTCATATTACCCCTCCACCGTATACTTTTTCACATCTCATTATAGTGAACTAAGCAAATTTCCCAGTTAATAAAAATGCATCTATACCAATACGAACCTTATACAATGAAATTCAGTACATAGCATTTTAAAATTCGATATTGTGAATGTCATAATTCATGAAGTTTGATCTTAATTATGAAGTTTATTGTTACAAGAAATGCTAAGTCTAATTTAATATTGGATAGTTACCAGTATCGCCTTCAAAAGAAGATTAAATTCAATAACAGATAGTTGTGCTTGAAAGAGAAAAAAGAACATTGTGTAGGCAGAGTTTAAACGGATTTACAAACTAATGTAATAAGAAAAGTAGATCATGTTTGTGTTCGAAATGACACTGAAATTAAAGTGAAAAAAAGTAACGAAAGTCTGAAAAAAAGAAAAGAAATTAAGAAAAGAAAAGAAGAAGTCAGAAGTTTCTGTCCCAGTAAAAACTTTTTTCAGGGGGAAATTTTCAAAATGTATTGCTGAAGGATTTAATGGCTGAAACCCCATCATACGAAAGCGCAAAATGTGCATTGTGCAAAGAATGAATGAATACTCTAGGTACAATAGAAAATCTTAAAGATAGTTCAGAAATACAGGTTCCAAGTGAATTCCTGGTTTTATCAAATCAAGAGTTTTCTCAGCTTGGATTTTATTAATGAAATCGGTAAAAGAAGTCTAGTGATAGCTAGCGAAGGTTTCCAAAATTTATTGAAAAACGATATCCTATCATGGAGGATAACTCAGAGAATGAAAGATTAACGTTATTTACTGATTAATTTGTTAACCAATGGATGGATAATCCTAATGTTCCCATAGAAATGTTGAATGTTTATGACCAACGCCACAACACTAACAGCGTCGTAGAAGCGATGAATTCAAAATTAAATACTGCAACAGCGAGAAAAAAAGATAGGAATAGTAATAATAATAACATACCTGCCAACGTTTTAATTTATTCCGGAGTAATTTTAGCTCCACCTTTATTTCGTACCACTTATTTTTTAAGAGATTTTTGTTTCTTATTTTATTGGTGTTATATATTAGAGAATTTTTTTTTATAAATAAATTGGTTCGATATAGAGGTGGGACTAAAAATACTTCGGAATAAATTAAAATATTGGCAGCTATGATAATAATTGGATAGAAATAACTGATATAAGAAATAAAAAGTCAAATATTATACAGTCGGCTGCAAAATTATTCGAGCACTAGCCAATAATTCCTACGTTTAAAAAGTACACTTAAGAGTGTTTTGCTAAGTAAATCCTTGTCGAATCATGTTCTTAGACTGATTAAGAACATGACTCGACAAGGATTTATTTAACAAATCTGTATTAAGTGTACCTTTTTTTTGGCAAGGATGATTACTAGTGCTCGAATAATTTTGCAGCCGACTGTATACGAGTATTTTACCTCATATGACAGATGAAAGAAGAAACCAAATTTGTTATAAATAAATTATGATTAAAGACATTAGGAGATCATCGTACAAAAAGGGGAAAAAAATAATATGTAAACGTAGACTATTTAGTTGAAAACAACATTACAGAATTTCATACTTCTAAAGAAATGCCTGAATTTGTTAAGCTACGTTGTAAAGTTGGAGTAATTCAAAGTTTCAAAATAATGATAGAATTCGGAAAACTGATTCTGAACACTACAATGTAAATCAAAAAGTCTATACATCTGTACAAAATTTGTGATCTCACTCTCCCCCCCCCCCCCAAAAAAATATATATATATATATATATATATATATATATATATATATATATATATATATATAAATAATGGATAAATCCGTGCAGCAGCACTTTCAAATTTAAAAACTTTATTATTTCATTTTTGTATTCATTACTTTTCAGCGCTAATTTTATTTATTTACGAAGCATAGGACGTTTACTTAACAAACGTTTTTTAGAAGAGTAGCTTAGAACACGTTCGCGGAATAGGAGGATAAATAGGATCGCTTCAGACACGTTTTGTAGTGGGCCGCTTAAAACACGGTCGCTTCGAGCCAACACCTCCTGTAATAATGCCTCCGAGCTGAGCTCTACGTCATGGAAGATCGGCCGATTTTATCCAATCAACAGTTCATATGATACATGTTGGATCGTGGGGATTGGATGAAATCGGCCGATCTTCCGTGACGTAGAATTCAGCTTGGAGGCATTATTACAGGTGGTGTTGTTCGAGCACGCCACCTTATTAAATACACAGAGATACAGTCGGTAACAAAAGTATCCGAACATTAGCAAAAATTCCTATGTAAAAAAAGTAGAGTTAATACTGTTTTGTTAAATAAATCCTTGTCGAATCCTGTTCTTACACTGACTAAGTACAGGATTCGACAAGGATTTATTTAACAAAACAGTATTAACTCTACTATTTTTTTTATATAGGAATATTTGCTAGTGTTCGGATACTTTTGTTAACGACTGTACTTTTAGTATAATTAAGCACACATTTTCGAAAATCATCGTGGAATTTTAAAATGACTTGCTAAATCCTATATAATCTAAGTAATTCTATGTTATAGTGAAATCAAAACCGTAAATATATATATAAGTTTTTAAATGCACTTTAACGATTTTACTTAACATTCATCCCACAAATCTTAAAAAAAAAAAAAAAAAAAAAAAAATCTTTTAAGAATGAATAAATGCTGTGAATACAGTGGACGCGCCACATTATTATTTTATATTATTTCAATTTATTTATTTATATTATTTTATTTTATTTACTTATTTATTTTTAGGACGGAGGACTATTAGTTTTAATCTGGAGTTTTTGTAGACCAGTTTTGTGTAACACCAAAATAAATTAGAAATATCAGTCCTATCATTACAAATTCGATAACAATGAAAAGGGCGATTTTTCTGAATCCAGAAGTTCAAGGAGTTTTTCGACACGACAGTTAGATTTTTTAAAATTAACTAAAGTATGAAATTTAGGTAGAAACACTTAATTTTAATTCATTTCAGTCATTTTGAAAAGTATTTGGCCCAGTTTTACGGTCAAAAAATGAGATTAAAAAAAAAAAAAAAAAAAAAAAAAAAAATGATAATAATAATGAATAAAAAATAAAAACAAAAATTTTAAAGATTGAAATTAATAGTCCTCCGTACAAAACTAAATTCAGTTTCTGACAGACTTTTTTTTTTTTTTTTTCCAATTTTGCGCCGACTTCAAAAGTTATGATTAATTGTAGTGTCTGTAAAGTGGCGAAGGAATTTATTTTATTTATCTTTTTTTTTTAGCGTCCCACTTTCGATTTAACAAAGCGAAAATTACTATTCACTGCTTTCTGTAACGTCAGATTTGGTTCTCTCAAAATCCTTTCTTGTAATCCAGTGTCATTTGCATTAACATTTAGCATTCCTAAATTCCTATTGGCCACACTCCCCACCTTTCCCGTAATCCTATTGGTTGAACTAAATTCGGTCCCTCTCCTATATATACGAGCACTTCTCCAGATTCAGAATTCTTTTTGCACTGAAGATGGTACGCTTAAGGCTACCGAAACAGATGTATGCATCTCAGATATTTTTCTTTGGCGTTTCTGACGTAGTAGCTTATTCTGGTTTTAATATTCCGACGCCAAGTCTCCTGTTATGATCATTTACACTTAGTACGATTCTGTCTCAAATAAGACTAGTTTCTTGGTCTCCGAAGTTGCATGATGCCTCCAAAGTCTTCAGCTCGGTAGTATATGAATCAGTGTTCTGACTTTCCTTCTTAGAACAAGAAAAAAAAATGTTACTCTTTCAAACACTTCATTTTTTTTCTAACAACCAGTAGTCATCAAATTTCTTTATTACCTTGTCTTTCCTGTTTGTTTCATCACTTTGAAAATTACAAGTGCTGTAAATATTTTCCCCTTCATCTCCAATCAGGTTCAACAATATTGCAAAATTTATTGCCTCTCATTTTTCATTTTTTTTTTTTTTTACAGAAGCTAGTAGAAAATTGTTGAATGTTAATTTCCATTTCGACCAATTCTCTTTCACGTTACCACTAAACAGCATCACACCAGGAAGTCTGAATGTCTCCATTTTTCAAATAGTGTTGTATGTATATATATATATATATATATATATTCTTTTTAAGAGAAAATGAATTGCACAATTAAACAACTAAGTGCAGGAATGCACACAAATTTCTTAGCCCAACTGTAGAGCATTACCCGAAAGTTCATTCTCTAGGAACGCAAAAGTTCACATCATGTAGAAGATCCGCATGGGCTCGCATAATCTATTTTAATCGCTGTTATACAAACTCTGACACTGTATTTTATACGGTGTATTTCTAGCATAATTCATACTGTATTACTGTATGTGATTATTATTATAAAAAATTCATTATAAGTAAGGTTATTAGACATTAGACGATTTGATAGCACACCGGCCAGCAGCCAGCTACACGGCAAAATCCAACAGGAACAAACGCCTATATCAGTTATAAGCTTGCAGTTACATCCATGTAGTTGAAGTTGTAGTACAACAGTTATGTCACATTTCGAATTTCTATATCAATATAAATAATTAAATAAACATTTCATTTTATCTTATTTCTTAATAAATAGAACTATTTTATTCAACAAATACAACTTACTAACATAGCTATCAACATTTCGAATAATTTTTCGCAACTCTATATTTAAATTGATCTTCGCTTTATTTAATCACATAATTTACGACAATAAATAAAAAGAATATTTTTAGGCAAAAATATTAGTATTCAAAAATCTAGAGTTGGTTTCTCTGCGTTAATTATTTATAGACTTTACATAACTTTTTTTATTAAAATCACACAAACAACTATGGAAGAAAATCATATTTATTGAAATTTTATTTTTCCGTCTGAGTGAAAATAATGCGTGGGCCGGGACTCGAACCCCCGATTTTTGACTTACAAGGTCAAGGCTCTACCAATTGAGCTATCCAGGCCGACACCCCGGTCAGCATTACTCACTCAGACAATCTTCTGCATAAAGGTTGTCTGAGTGAGTAATGCTGACCGAGGTGTCGGCCTGGATAGTTCAATTGGTAGAGCCTTGACCTTGTAAGTCAAAGATCCGGGGTTCGAGTCCCGGTCCAGGCATTATTTTCACTCAGTCGGAAAAATAAAATTTCAATAAATATTTACATAACTTGTTTTAAAATATTTGACAGCCACTTTCCATGTAGTTTTGATTAACAGAAAATTCGTGAAAAATGGCTGCGATTGCAGACGAGTGCGCAGTCGTGATAAAAAAGCACTTTTTTCTTAGTCAAATGGTGCTCGCTTTTCTTTCAATTTTGCATTAAAACGGTCTAATAAATCAGAATAATACTGTACGGTGATCGTTTTACCCTTTTCCAGATAGTCAATAAGCATTATATCTTTTGAGTCCCCGAAAACTGTGGACATACTCTTTTCAGCCAATGGAATTGTTTTTGCCTTTTTCGGAGCACGTTCATTAGAAAAAGTCCACTGTTTAGACTGTTCTTTCATTTCCGGTGTGTAGTAATGTATCCATGTTTCATAAACTGTAACATAGCGCCGCAAAAATTCGCTTAAATTGTGCTCGAACTTGTCTAAACACTGCTTCGAAATGGTTACACGAGTCCGCTTTTGATCCACTGTCAGCAATCATGGCACCCATCTTGCTGATAACTTTTTCATGCCCAAATGCAAAATATTGACTATACGTTTGTTTGAAATGTTTACCTTCTTAACTATTTCAAGCACTTTCACACGGCGGTCTTCTAACACGAATTCATGGATTTTGTTGACTTTTTCTTTAGTCGTTATTTCAATTGGACGTCCAGAACGCTCTGCACCTGTTGTGCTGTATGTACGGGCACAACGACATTCCGTAAATCACTTGTGAACCATACCATGTGATGGAGCAGAGTCCCCATTATATTTTTTCAACTTTTCTTCAGTTTCGGTAACTGTTTTTCTGTACAAAAAAATAATGTTTTATCAACACACAAAATTCTTTTTTCTCATAATCAAAACAAACACGCCAATCGTTTGCTTTTGAATCCAATAGAACACAATGTATTTAAAATATCGTCTGCAAATTTCACGAATGTTGCCGCAGATTATAATAAATTGAAAACATAATAATAAGTGTGCGATCAGAGCGCAACCTTTTTTAAAGTCACGGACTTATTAAACTGCCCTCGTACAAGCTATAAATAATAGTAAAACTCAATTGAAAAATGGAATATATACATAAAAGAAATTTATGTATCTTGTGCCATCTGCTGGCTATATTTATTTTGTGTTGTTGCCAAGTTTTCGAGTCACTCGGAAGGCACCTCGGATAAACTACGGTTGTAAGTAGAAATAATCTTAGGCTGGCTGTATGCAGCCTCTGGATCAGTTTGACCGATGCAATTGATTCTTGAGACATTTGACCTATGACCGGTCGAAATCAGAGGCTAAACGACTTTGATCCCTTCATTGGATCTAATTCAGTGCTGCCATCTGCATGCTTAGTTTGAAATTAACTATGAAATATTACAAAATTTAAAACATAAAATAGTAATAATAATTTATATATGAATAATATAAAGATAGGTGCACATCTGTTTCTCTCCTAATCTTTATAGTCGCGTATATAAGCAATGAAATATAATAATATTAATAATATAATTCTTTTTAGAAAATTATTTAAATTAAAAAAAATAATAATTAAAATTTGACAAATTTCATTATTAAAATATATTTTTAATATCTTGTTAGTGTATTTACTTTTTTCATAATTATTATTTTTAAAATTAAAAATCAGTCTTTTCTTATAGTTTTAAAAGTGCCTTACTTTTATTTACACAAACATGTAACTAAAATTTTACCTACTATATTAGCATTATATAAGAATTCTCTTATCTAAAATATTTTATTTTTGTGTTTTATAGATGAAAATTTATGTACTAAGTTTTTATAAAAAAAAAAATTGCATATCACACACATACAAGATGGTTATACTTAAATTCTTGTAACTAAAATGGATAAGTTCATATCATGAATCGTCTCTATACAGAGTTTGGTGGCAATCTACTCGCCCGTTTTAACTGCAGAAAGCTGTTTGCAGCAAAAGTTTGACTCAATATTCATATTTTCATAATTTTTTAGTTATTAATAAACAACTCTTATGAATACATTTCTTTCAATAATACGTTAAAAATAATAAAATTCTTACAACTACTCGGTACTGGCCCAATACTTGGACCAAATTTGGCCGAGTACCGAGTATATACCAAGTACTCGGTACAGCTCTACTTGTTACTAATATTTAGAAAAGAAAATATTTCCTTGCTTATTTAACTCTCATACCAGTTTATATCATTTAATAATGGGTCGCATGGTAATTTAAAAGTAACAGAATATTTTTTACTTTGTAGTATTTAAGAAGCCCTGAAGGCTCCAAAAAGTTTTAAAACCATAACGTTTTAATTTAACTACATATATAATCAGTTGAACACAGTTCGAAGCTGCTTGTCTCTGCTTGTTTAATGAACTGTACCCATAAAAAAGATAAAAAAAATAAGTGAAAATATTATAATGGTAATGAAAACATGAATTTTGTTAATGGGTAAAGTGTGAAAAGTTTTTGATTCAAAGGATATACGTTTAGCCTAGTCATAATTAAATTACTTATTATTTTTATTTTGGTTGGAAAGTATGAGATAAAAAAGTTTTTCTTAAAGCATTGCTTCAGTTATGATGTAATTTTTTCCTATTAAATTATCCTTTTCCAAAATTATTTTATGCATTCCATATACCGTGGATAAGATTTTATGGTGAATCAGGATAATTTCCGATCAAAAAATTAAAAAAAACAAACATCTATCTAAATAACTCTAAAATTATAACAATTCATGTAACTAAATCTAGCATTGTTAAAGCTTAACCATGTGTCTATTCAACAACATATAGACTTTGATTAAAATGTATTTAAAGTTTAATTGTAAAGTTTAATTGAAAAAAAATCATTGAGGAATAATTATCCTGGCAATGGGGTAAATATCAGTCACACCCGGTTCAATTACCAATCAGGACATTTTTTGTTCTAAAGATAACTACATTGATTAATTTAGACAACAAATTATCATTTTTAATATAAACCTGACTTTAATTATATATTATATACGTTTTAAAATAGAAATTAGCATAGTTTATTTACTATTTTTATTTGTTTTGAAATTACATCTAAATTTATCGGCAAAACTCTTTGTAACATTTAAAAGCATAATGTCTGTCCTAATTTAAACATTTAAAAGCATAATTACTGTCCTAATTTTATTATACATTTTATTTCAACCATACATTTTATTATATCCTTAATAAATAAAACCATTTATTGTTATTATAGTTTATTTTTAACTATGAAATAGAGATAAAAAAAAATTTCTTTGAGTTGTAGTTAAGTATAGCAATTATCAGTTAAAAATATTTAACTTTTTATATAACTGTATAATTTCAATTACAAGTGTGTACAATACAATATTAATTTATTAGCACTGAGTACAATACTTAGTGATCATGATCTTAATTAGTGAAGCTTACTAGAAAATTTTTGAAATAGCTTGAAAGATTGTTTTGATTTTAAGCAAAATACATATTATGTATTTTTGATAAACATTTAAACAGTATTACTTAATTAGGATGTTGGGTGGGCAAGCTTTCAGGTGAAATATTTTAACATTTGCTCCAGGGATTGTTTTCATTGAATATAAATAGATACATACTACATATGTGTACATTCATAAATATGTCTAAAATAATTTTAAACATATGTAAAAAGAAGGGGGGGGGGGAATCAGTTGCACATTTATTTCTTTATTAAGTAAAAAAAAAAAAAAAAAAATATATATATATATATATCATAAATTCTATGAAATATCATTGATCAGGAATTACCCTGGCGAACTGAGGAATAAATCAATATAGTTGTAGTATAACCAACATACTAAATTATAACAAAAGTAAGGTTAATTATAAGATTAAATAAAACAGTTCGAGCTATATCTAAGTGGATGGCTAAAAACAAAATATCAAACTATTTAGGCCAGAAGCCTTCAATTATTTTACATTTCATTCACATATCACCTGGATAACAAATGAACAACCAATAAAAGCAAAAAATAACTTTATAGGAAATATGAAAATACAGATTGTTAGAGTAAAAATCCTGAAATCAGGGGAAAACACTGAAAGAAAACACCCCTGTTGACTGTTGAAATTAAGGAATAAAAGAAATAAGTGTTCAATTAATTATTATGTACTTTACTAGCCACCAATATTAAGATAGTCCAAAATGTCATTTTTGAGACAACACTGATTGCACAGCGTGGTGAAGCTTATTTTCAGAAAATAATAATAAAAGTGTCAATATAGTAAATCGCTACACTGAACTACAAGTCGTCAATGGTTGCCTATATTAAAGCTTAGAATAATATTGTAAAAATCTTATATTAACATAAAAAGAAAAACACTGAGTTATAATTATGGAGAAATATTTACTTATTAATTTGTAAAATTAATGTAAACTGAAGGGTTGCTTGGAAACTGAATATGAAGTAAATGATCTGGCAAGAAAAATACAAAAGGCTAAAATTAAAAATAAATAACTTATAAATATTGTAACAAGGGGAAAAAAAAAAAGAAAAAAAAAACATTTCAGAGTTCACATTCCTACTGTAGAAAAAAAAGAATCATGGGTATTATTTTATATATAACAATTACCTTTAAGAAAAAAAATGTAATTTTTAAAAACAAAAATGAAGCCTAATCAAAAAATACCATCCACATGAAGTTAGAATTTTCATAGTTTATGGAATGTTAACTGTAATTTTAAACTTTATATAAATATACGTATTCACATGCATTAAAACAATTTTTTTTATCCATCTATTTTATTTACCAATCTACAATAAAACAAAATTCTGCAATCCAAGAATCCGCGATCAGATCTGGTATAACAACAAGAAATAATATAACTCATAAAATGTGTAAAATTTTCATTTATAAAAAAGTATAACTCTTTAATTACGTACGGCATTGATTTATTATTATTATTAAGCGTGTCTCGTTTACGGACTGATAAATTAACTTGCAGTGTTTGCTGGACTGTTCTTGCTATTGGTTATACACATACATAAATAGAAGACGACTAAAAATACCAATTTAAAAACATTAAATAAAAAAGAGAGAAAAGAGAAATTAATAATTTGACTTCTAATTGTAAATTGCACATATATTATACATAAATATACAAAGGGCATTCCATAAAAACTGAGAGTAGAATCATAAAAAATCAAGAAATATATTTACAGCAAAAAATACATCATTCTTTTTCAAAATACCTTCCGTCAGATGATATGCAACGGTCCCATAATTCAACCCACTTTTCAAAACAAGTAGAGAAGCCATTTTCTGGAAGCTGCTTCAATGAACCCTCCACTGCTGAAATAACTTCAGAATCTGTATTAAATTTTCTGCCACGGAGCTTCTCCTTCAACGTCGGAAACAGCCAGAAATCGCGAGGTGCGAGATCTGGACTGTAAGGGGGATGTGGCATGATTTTAATATTGCATTTACTAAGATATTGCTGAACAGAAGTAGCGACATGCGGGCAAGCATTATCGTGATGTAATGTCCAATTCCTTACTAGTTCATGACGCTTTTCCGATATGTGTTGTCGCAAAATTTTCAAAACTGAAACATAATATTCACCATTCACAGTAGTTTTTGGAGGCACAGCATTCTGACAGATTACACCTTTATGATCAAAGGAAATAATCATCATGATCTTTCCAGCAGATTTGGTTTGTCGGATTTTTTTCGGAGGCGGAGAATCAGTATGTTTCCATACACTTGTTGCGGGCTTGGTAAGGGGATCATAATGATGCACCCAAGTTTCATCACCTGTTATTACAGTCTTTAGGAGATTTGGATCATTTTGAAGGATCTGTTTCCATTCACAACATTGGGGAATTCTAGTTTTCATTTGTTCTTTAGTAAGGTGATGAGGGACCCATCTGGAACAAACATAACGAAGCTGTAAATTGTTGCGTAGAATGCGAAATATCGACATTTTCGAAATGTTTGTTGATGCCGCTATCTCCTCACATGTCCTTCGCCGATTTTCGTGAAGGATTACCCACACAGTGTTAACATTTTGATCATTCACAACACTTTTTGGTCGCTCAGGCCTAGAAGCCAGTTCTGCAGACAAACGGCCTTTCTTGAAATCCCCATGCCATCTAAAAATCGTAGACTCACCAAAACATTTGTCTTTGTAAGCTTCTTTCATTAACTTAACTGTTTCTGGAGCTATTTTGCCCAAACGGTAGCAAAATTTTATTTGCACAACGCATTTCGTTTTTCAACTCTGAATCACTCATCTCCATTTCTGTAGGGCAAATAAAACAGTTCTTTAAACAAGCACGGAAATAGGAAAATAAAATCGTCTGCATCGTTTAGAATTTTGTATAAACGTACAGTTAACAGTTCGAAAAAATCGCCTGCACTTATATTTTTTAGTTTCGTGGTGTTGCCACTACGTAAAAAAATAACTCTCAGTTTTTATGGAATGCCCTTTGTATAATGTTTACAACATTTAGGGAAAAAAAATTCTCAGCTGTTATTCACATAATTTCGGAATTATTAAATTTCTCATACTTGCATGGGAGATTTCATTAACGAAATTATCATTCTTAAAAAATTATTATAATTTGAGAGAGCTAAATAAAACTGCAACAGTTTTAAAGTAAATTTCAATTTATTTGACGGTAATTTTATATTGTTATTACAGGTATGGTATAGGGATGCTTGACTGGTTGAAAAAGCAATAATTCCGATTAAGTTTACAAAAAATTATTTGTACAGACATTTTCCTTTCTGCTTAAAATAAGAGAAAGATCCATTTGACCATGTAATGGAACTAACTATACATCAATGAATAAAAAATTATTACACATCAAGCAAAAACTATAACCTCTCATGAAATTAAGTTTTAACAATAATAAATCTTTTCAGGGATAATATGCATTATTACACTAAAGTCAAATATCAGAAATGAAAATAAAATTAAACGATTCTAGATACTTACATGATAATTATTTTCAAATACAACTATTCTCTTTGGAATCAGCCGTAAAAACATGGTGGCGACAGACAACGAGAGGAAGAGAGAATGGCTGGTTGTTATGTTGAGCGAGAATGCGCATGCTCAGTTGCTCGTCCCATTTTGGTAAAATGTACGCTGCATAGCTGTTGAATTCAATGTAAAAGGACACTTCATTGGGATGAATTTGCTCAATTTTGGAACACATTACGTCCAAGATATTTTTCTAATAATTTATGTCGAAATTTGGTTACTCATGACACATACTTTCAACATGATGGTTGAATTTATATGAGCATGTGACAAAAATGGGATGTCAGTTCACTGGTGGGACGTGTTTTGGACATACGAGACGAGAAATGAACAAAATTTGGATGTATGTTCTGTGTGGGTATGTTCCAGTAGATTTTCGAGAAAGCCCAAATCATCATCTACGCTTACATACGACAGAACAACCATATGTGTGTGTAATATTTTCCAGTATCCCGGATAAACGGTTGCTGCCCCTTCACAAAATTCAAATCACTAAAATGGGCCCCTTCATAAAATTTAAATCCATAAAATGGGTCCCTTCACAAAATTCAGATTCATAAAAACAACCCTTTCACCAGATCTATTTTTAAAAAGAAGATGATTTTTTAAAAAAATTTCCACGTTAACAATATTATTTTTAATGAGTGTCTATACTTGGTTCAATAACATGTTCTTAGCGTGATATTGAACATTAGATAGAGTAACTGCTAAAGTGAAAGGTTTCGTGCGGTAATTATTTTTATCACAAAAGGAAATAAATTTTCACAAAATTATTTTGTTTTTCTCAAAAACAGGCCCCAAAAATAAACCTGGATCAACCCTTGTATATACTATAACTGGCAGTCTTCGCCTGCTTCGCTGGTCGCTAAATTTAAACAAATAAAAAAAAAATAAAAAAAAGAATCCTTATTTATTTTATATCATTCTATAAACAAAAACTAACTAACTAAATAAATAGATATATAGCTAAAAAATAAATGCATTGAAATTGCTCTCAGTACCGTTTCGGGTATCCACTGCCTACGGCAACCTCTTACCCTTCAGTATACCCTGCTCTTTTGTGTCTGGTTTCTTACTGCCCGCAGCAACGTCTTTCCTTGACACTTCAATTTGGATACTTATCAGACGGAAAAAGCTGCTGTTATTCACGATCTAAGATTTTAAGTATAGCTGTATTTCAGCATCTATTAAATATATTTTAGTAGAGGCACCATCTACTTTATTGCATTAGCTCTTACTGCTATATTACCATTTGATTTCAATCAATACAATAAATAAATAAATAACGAAATATTTTCCTTTCTAATATTAAATAATAAATTAATAGGTTTTTATTAAACTCAAATTTGAATAAGACAGGGATGAGATTTTTCAGCTTTTCAGCTGATTTCAGCTTTTTTGTAAATTTGTAAAGTAGCTTTTAAGCTTTTTTTATAGTTTCTTTCAGCTTCTTTTAATGTTTCTCATGTGTATTTGTTCATTTTTTATGCATTTAAGGTTAAAATAAATATTATTACTCTAATGTAATAGGTTTTGTCATCAAAATTCTAGTATTTTATTTCAATATCTTGTCTTTGCGTACAGTTTCAGCTTTTTTGTATTTTTGCTAATCTCATCTCTGATAAGAGTAATCTCCGATATTAACATTTTCCCGATAAAAACGTTGAATTATATTTCCCTTTTCAAATGAATTACTTAAATAAATAAATAGTTGTGTAACAGCCGTTGCTAATGCAAACGATGTCGAACAATATAATTCAAATGAAATGAAAGAATAAATTTAAGAAAATTAAATAGAAAAATAAATGGATAAAATTGAAATCTATCTATCTATATATTTATTAAAATAATAATAATAATAATAATAATTAAAAAAAAAAAAAAAAAAACTACTGAAAAATTTATGAAAAGTAAATTTCCTGTTTTCAAAATAAATAAATAAATAAAATTTAAGTAAAAAATCATTTTTTAAAATTAGAAGCTTTTTATTGTGAAGCCCTGAAAAGCATAAAATAAAATTTATTCTGGCAAAGACAGGCTACAAAGAAATGAAAGTTTCAGCACTAAGAAAATTTGAGAGAAAAATATAGGTACTTTCCTTTTGCAAGAGCTGAAATTTTTTTAATGTTCAAAATATTTTAAAAAGCTTTCGAGACCAATATTCTTTATTAGTTATTAGTTTTTCTATAATCATTCTTTAGGCCAGAAATTTCAAATGCCTCGAAAGCTTTTAAAAATATTTTGAACATTAAAAAAATTTCATGTCTTGCAAAAGGAAAGTACCTATATTTTTCTCTAAAATTTTCTTAGTGTTGAAACTTTCATTTCTTTGTAGCATGTCTTTGCCAGAATAAATTTTATTTATGCTTTTCAGGGCTTCACAATAAAAAGCTTCTAACTTTAAAAAATGATTTTTTACTTAAATTTTATTTTGTGATTTTTAGTTACCAAAAAGGAAAAAGCTTTAAAAAAAAAAAAAAAAAAAAAAAAAACCTAATTAATATTTCTTAGGATATTTTGTACAGAACGGAAGATTTTCTTTTATCAATTGACATTTTTTTTTTCGATTATTTATCTTCAAAAAAAAAAAAAATAATAATAATAATAATATATCGTCTT
The DNA here is from genome assembly GCA_963930645.1 of Salticus scenicus. Lineage (NCBI taxonomy): Eukaryota > Metazoa > Arthropoda > Arachnida > Araneae > Salticidae > Salticus > Salticus scenicus. Next base: position 136,349,063 of record OZ005662.1, on the reverse strand, counting down.
TCGAGAACCGAATCCGGGACCATCGCTTTATCAGCATGACGCTCTAACCAAAAGTCTAATAACTGTCAAGAAAAATCCTAGAACATTTTAGAAAAATCTAAAAAATACTCATACAAAAGGAATATTGTTTTCGAATGCTTTTTTAAATATTTGGAATATTTAAAATTTTTCATGTTTTGCAAAAGTGAAATATCTATATTTTTCTTTAAAATTTTCTTGTAGTTGAAACTTTTATGATTTTATTGCATGTCTCTGCAATAATGAATTTTTATTTTAGGCTATTTAGAGCTCGACAATAATAAAAAACTTTCAGGTTTTTTTTATTTGTGTATTTATTTATTTATTTATTTATTTATTTTTTACTGAAATTTTAATTTTGTGCGTTTAGTAACTCAAAAAAAAAAAAAAACTTCTTTAAAAAACTATCAAAATTCCTTAGGACTATGAAAGATTTTCTTTTATCAATTGGCATCGTTTCTATTAATTATCGGCAAAAAAGTAACACATCGGCTTGCGAGGATCGAACCCACGAGCATCGCGTTATCACTATGACGCTCTAATCAAATGCGCTAACGAGCGACGAAAAAGGCTGTTTTAATTTACATTAAAGTGGAGGCGCCTTCTTTTACAGAATGACACAAAAACACGATGATAAAAATCCAATTTCAATAAAAAACTTCTAAAAGAATACTATATATATATATATATATATATATATATATATATATATATATATGTATGTATATATTTATTTATTTATTTATTTTTTTATTTTGTGCCTTTTAGTATCTAAAAAAAAGCTTCTTAAAAAAACTCTTCAAAAATTCTTAGATTACTGTGTAGACAATGAAAAATTTCCTTGTATCAATTGACATATTTTCTATTAATTATCTGTAAAATTTAACGCATCGATCCTTCTGGGATGGAACTCAGCACCATCGCATTAGCTACTTGACGCTCTAACCAACTGCGCCAACAAGCGACTATAAGGACCGCTGACATTTACTTTAAAGTTGAGGTTCGTTATTTATTAGCGTGACATGAAGACGCGATAGCGAAATCCAATTTCAATAAAAAGCTTCTAAAAAATATATTTATTTATTTTTATTTAAATTTTTGTTTTGTGCTTTTTAGTAACTAGATAGAAAGCTATTTAAAAAACTCTTCAAAAATTATTAGGATATTGTGTACACAACGAAATATTTCCTTTTATCAACTGACACCTTTTCTATTAATTATTTGAGAAATTAACATGATGGTCTAAACAACTGAGCCATTAAGAGATAGAGATACAATGAATTGCTTACATTTTTTTTTTTTTTTTTTTTTGTAAGTGGAAGTGTCTTACTTTTTAGCGTGACAGAAAACGCGATGACAAATTCAACTTCATGTAATAAAAATCAGTTAAAATGGGTGAAAATATCTTACCCGAACAATGGAGATTTAACACTTTCAGATCTAAACTATTTCAAACGCATATCTCCTGATGGACTATTCATCTTTTAATACTTTCTTTACTAATTAACACCTTTTCTGTTAAATATCTCCAAAAACTACCATATCGGCCTTTCGAGGATCGAACTCATAACCGACCGTTATCCACATGATGGACCGTTATCCACCGTTATCCAACGGAGCTAACGAGGAATGCAATGCGTTGCTTATATTTACTTTAAAGGGGAGGCGCCTTGTTTTTTGGCGTGTCACAAAGACACGATGAGAAATTCCAATTTCAATAAAAAGCTTCTAAAAAAATTGTTTATTTATTTATTTTTACTTACATTTTTATTTTGTGCTTTTTGTAATTAGATAAAAAGCCGTTTAAAAAACTCTTGAAAAATTATATAGGATACTGTATACACAGCGAAATATTTTCTTTTATCAATTGACATTTTTTCTATTAATTATTTGCAAAAAATAACACCTTGGCCCGGCGAGGATCGAACACATGCTCGCGTTATTAACCTGATGCTGTAACCAGCTGATCCATTAACAGATACAATGAATTGCTTACAATTTTTTTTTAATATATATATATATATATATATATATATATATATATATACAGTCGGCTGCAAAATTATTCGAGCACTAGCCAATAATTCCTATATTTAAAAAGTACACTCAAGACTGTTTTGCTAAGTAAATCCTTGTCGAATCATGTTCTTAGACTGATTAAGAACATGACTCGACAAGGATTTATTTAACAAAGCTGTATTAAGTGTACTTTTTTTTGGCAAGGATTATTGCTAGTGCTCGAATAATTTTGCAGCCGACGGTATATATAATGGAAGCGTTTAACGTGACAAAAAGCTGATGACAAATCCAATTTCATATAATAGTAATATATGCTTATATATATAAAGCTTCTAAAAATATTTTTTTAATGTATATTTTACTTAAAACATTTTATTTTGTGCTTTTTTAATATATAAAATGTTTTGTGTTTTCCAATATCTAAATTAAAAAAAAAAAAAAAATCTTCTTAAAAAAAAAAAACTCCTCAAAAAATTCTTAGTGTAAGCAACGAAAAATTTTTTTGTATCAATTGACACCTTTTCTACAAATTATATGGAACAATTAACACGCTGTACCTTCCAGGGATCGAACTCACAACCATTATGCTACAAACGGGACGCTCTTACCAAATGAGCCACAGAGCGACAAACGATATAGCTTATATTTGCTTTAAAATGTAGGCGCCTTGTTTACTAGCGTGACACGAAGACACGATGACCAAGTCAATTTCAATTAAAAACCTTCTAATAATAAATAAAATAAATAAATAAATAAGTAAGTAAAATAAAATAAAAAATAAGTAATGCATTTTGAAAATAATTTTTTTTTCGCTTGCAAAAGCATGAAGTAAATATATACTTCATGAAGTAAATACTACTGAACTCATAATATAGTCATTAATAATTAATGACTGTTCCTTAAAATAATAATACATATTTTGTAAAATAACATAATTAAAAAATTCTGGTTAAAAACAAAATAATAATAAATAATAATATAAGTGAATCAGTAAAATATATTTTTATGCTCTATAAAATTTTAATGAATATTTTAATTCTAATTAAATCTTTAAGCATACGTTATGAAAATAGAAAAAATCTCACATACAAGCGTCTAAAAAATTAGAGAAATGTAAAAAAAATACTACTACTATATTAATACAATGCTAAAATTCTATTATGAAGACGTTTATAATTTTCTAAATATAAATACAGAATAAATCGATATCTTTTAGCTTTAGCAACTCTTATTTCTGCGTCAATAAAATCGAGGTTTCTTCTCAAAAATGAGAATATGAAAAGAGCATCTATTTTCGGCAGATTAACCGATTGCTCTTTCACAAATCCAAAATCAACATTATACAAATAAATATAGAAAAAAAAATATATATAAGATTATAGCATAGTTATGGAAGGTTTAAGTTATTTCTTACAAAAGGTAAAAACTTTAAAAAATAAAACATTAAATAGCGAATAGAACAGAGCGAGCAAAAAAATACAGTAGGTAAAAGAATGTAAACATTCGCACTTCGTGATCTGTGACGTCAAACCCATCTCACGGAGCATTTTAAGTTCACGTGGTTTTGTCTTGGGGTTACATACAAACGGAACGCTTGCAACTTCGATGACGTAAATTTTGCAATTTTTTTTGCAAATACAGTCGGCAGCAAAAATATCCGAGCATTAGCAAAAATTCCTATGTAAAAAAAAGTACACTTAACGCAGTTTTGTTAAATAAATCTTTGTCGAATCCTGTTTTGAGTCAGTCTAAGAACGTGATACAGCAAGGATTTATTTAACAAAACAGTGTTAAATGTGCTTTTTTTATATAGGAATTTTTGCTAGTGCTCGTATACTTTTGCTGCCGACTGTAGTCATACATTTGGAACGCTTGCAAATGGTTTTGCAACCGGAAGTGTTTCTTTTGTATGTACCCCCTAGTTTTTAGCGATTTTTAAAAAACGTTAATTAAAAGTTAATTTGAATTTATTTTACGATTTTAATTGGATTTTTTGGATTCTCAAGATTGAGTTTAACGATTACAGTTTTTTTTTTTTTTTTTTTTTTTTTTTAAGTGTTTTCTTCCTGATTGCAACTTCCAAATTAACCTTCTAAGCGTTTGAACCGGATTTTTGTAACTCAAATAAACACCTTTCAAACGGTTTGCGACTGATCTTCGTAACGTAAGAATTCCTTGTCTAAATCATGCGAACCTGATTTTTATAACTTTAAATTACTACACCGAAATCGTTTGAAACTGAAAATTGTAACTACCTCTCCCCCCTTTTTCCGAAATGAATTGACAAGGGCGTACAAAGAGATAAGAATATTTGACAGTTGCTATACTTCTTTGTTCAATCAGAGGTTTGAATACAATAGAATAGTGAAAAATCTTCAAGAAGAATCGTTTTGTTGATCTGGCAATTTCATAAAGCTCAAATAAAACCAGACACAGTAATTTGTATAATGTAGCATCACTATATGCAAGCGAAGTGATGACGTCAATGGCCGTCCGTGGAGCAAAGAAAAAGATTTCCTATCTTAATCGTCTATTCGATTTTTTGTAAAAAATTATTAAAATTTAACGGAAATTATCTCCCGATTTTAATCCCATATTTGGATATAGTTATATATAAGTTACTGTCTACATATGTTATGATAGATTGAGTTATTTTTGCTGTAAAATTGATAAAATTTTAATTTAAAATTAAAAACTGTAGAAAAAAATTGCAAACTTAAAGTTTCGAATGTAAACATAAACATTTCATTTCAAAGGGTATATTTACACAATACATATCCAACTAATATACTAAATAAAAGGAAAATGGTACATATTCTATAATAATTTGAAATTAAATTTGTTTTCGAATGTTTAAATAAAGTATCTGATAAAAGATACTAATATGTTGCAGCTTGCAGCGGAATAGATTTGATGTCTGTCGTTCTTGGCGAAAAAAAAAAAGATCACCAAATTATCTGGAGAATATATTTAATTCCTTTCGAAAATCATGGTTATTTTTTTTTCTTTCTTTTTTTTTTTAATTTTAAAGCAATAACATATGCGGTTTTTACTAAATGTCTTTTGAGCCAATATCCAATTGAATTTAAACTAGTTGGCATAGGTGGACTCTGCTGAGTTCCCCATCATATTTATGTTCTCATAAATTTCTAGTGCGAGACATATTATAATCATTTTAAAAGAAATGAATTTGACCAAAGCTTGATACAGTGACAGAATGAAATCTCTGCCTAATAGGCTATTCACCGTTCACTTCGAAATATTTATCTTATTCTTATCTATTAATTTATTTTATCAGGGTCAATTTCGTTGTTTAGTTTTCATGCTACCATTTCCAATGCAATAATCCTCAAAATTCATGTTTATATGAAAAATTTTCAATTTCGCTATGTTGATAAAATCGTAAATTACAAATAATTTACGAAATTTTCCTATTAGAATATTTTTATTCAATCATGTTCAAACAAATATCATAAATGTAATTTTGAAGTTGTTTAATGTGTTTATGGTCCTCAAAATGGAAGTTTATGCTAAATTGTGCCTTATTGGCACGTTAAGTAAATTGTAAATTCCAAATAACTTACGAATTTTTTAAATGGGAAAATTCATAGTCTATGATATTCATGCAAGTATCCTAAATAATATTTCGAAAGTGGTTTGACATCTTTACGATGAAAATATCCCTCAAGATTGACGTTTATGTGAAATTTTGATCTATTCTGCCATGCTAAGAAATTCGTAAATTTCCAATAACTTACGAAATTTTTATATTGGAAAATTCCTAGTCATTAATATTCATGCCAGTGTCCTAAATAATATTTCAAAAGTAGTCTGACATATTTACGATGAAAATATCTCTGAAAATTGACGTTTATGTGAAATTTTTGCCCTATACTGCCATATTAAGAAAGTCGTAAATTTCCAATAACTTGCGAAATTTTCAAAGTAGCATATTTATAGTTTCTGATGTTCATTCCGGCATCAAAACTGATATTTTAAAACGGGTGTGCTATTTTTACAGTAAAAAGTTTCCATTTATTGCACGTTTAAGTGAATTTTTTTCCTATTGTCCCATGTTAAGAAAATCGTAAATTTCTAATAACTTACAATGTTTTTTTAATTCGAATGTTGTAAATGAATAGGGTTCTTGCCAGTATCGAAAGTAATATTTTAAATCTGATCTGACTTCTCTGCGACAATTTGTTCTTGAGATATCGTGTACACAGACTGACATACTAACGGACTAACACACTAACGGACTGACGGACAAACACACTAACGGACTAACAAACTAACAGACACCTTACAGACGGACACCATACACATTTTCGCATTTTCGCATTCCTCACACCTGAAAACGTGTAAAAAAAGTAAAAAAACGGAGGTCGAAAATTTTCACGATTACCCAAGTTCCTATAGTATGATGGGGAACTAAAAATATGGCGTCAACTATATTTTGCCCAGATTAATAAGTGTGCCAATTTTTCATAAAATTTAATAATCCGTACTGCTACCATGGAAATTTCTCAGCTTTCTGTATTTTAAATAAGATAAAATATGTTTGCACATTCACTGAATGTGCAATAGAATAAATGACAACGATGCAAAATCTGTCTGAAAGAAATAGTATGACCTGCTATACTTAAAAAACTAGTTGGCATAGGCGGACTCTGCTCAGTTCCCCATCATATTTATGTTCTCAGAAATTTCTAGTGCGAGACATATTACTAGTGGATCTGCAGATCAGGAGCCTCAACGTCCTATTTGCATCAGACATTATTCAATAGGTCATTTTTATTTATTCCTTATTTTATAATAGTATATATTGATTCGATCGACTTATTACCAAAATCAAATACATTCCTGAGGGGGGCGGCAGCCCCCCTCAACCCCCCGTTGTATCTCTCTTTGTATACCTATTTGTATATGATATAAAGTAATACGAAATTGTAAATAATTGCATTTATTTTTGTATAAATTCTTTCAAAGAGGTTTAGTAAGTTGATAAAATGCTAATTTTGTGCCTTTATAGTCGTTTTAGCATTAAAATAGCCAAATTTTCCTTTAAAAACGCATTAAAAAGCTCCTATAAGGGAAGAAATAAATTTGGCGCCAAATTTGGCGACTATTTCCCACCTTGGCGATTTTTTTGGCGATCTTGGCGAGAAAATCCTTATTAGGGATATACCAAATATGGAAGCTCTAATCTCATTGGCTGATGTGATACGAGAATTTTCCAGAACAGTCTGTTTTCGATAGAAAAGTATAAAAGGAGCATTATTTTCGCCAAGGCGGTCAGTCTCAGATCTATATCAGTTTCGTCAAATGCTTGCTCAATGGGCTCATCAATATGTGTACCAAATTGCAAGTCAATAGCGTTATTTTGGGGGCCGCTATCGCGGTACATACAAATTCTTCCCATAGGCCGTAATGGTAAAAATAAATTTGGCGTGTCCCTGTACACGAACTTACAAATGGAATGCACACCGAAAACTATACAGCTAATTTCGTGGGCATCATGAACATGTGTACAAAATTTCAAGTCAATAGCGTGTTTTTTGCGGCTGCTATCGCATGACAGACAGGCAGACAGACGGAATCCAAAATCCTTTTGAGTCTCAACAGAGGGCCTCCATTCACATTTCGGCAAAAATTGGAAGTCAATAGCTTGATTTTTGCGGTGGCTATCGCGGTACATACAGATTCTTCCCATAGGCCCTAATCATAAAAAATCTTTGGCGTGTCCCTGTACACGAACTACAAATGGAATACACACCTAAAACTATACAGCTGATTCCGTTGGGCTCATGAACACGTGTACCAAATTGCGAGTCAATAGCGTGATTTTTTTGGCCGCTATCGCGGTACATACAAATTCCTCCCATAGGCCGTAATGATAAGAAAAACTTTGGCGTGTCCCTGTACACAAATTACAAATGGAATACACACCCAAAACTATACAGCAGATTTCGCGGGGCACATGAACACGTGTACCAAATTGCAAGTCAATAGCGTGATTTTTGTGGCCGCTATCGTGATACATATAAATTTCTCCCATAGGCCGTAATGATAAGAAAAACTTTGGCGTGTCCCTGTATACGAACTACAAATGGAATACATACCAAAAACTATACAGCTGATTTCGTGGGGCTCATGAACATGTGTACCAAATTTCAAGTAAATAGCGCTTTTTTGGCGGCCGCTATCGCGCGACAGACAGACAGACAGACACAGCCAAAACCGTTTTGAGTCTCAACAGAGGGCCTCCACTGACGTTTCGGCAATAATGTTAAAAGAAATCAATTTGACCAAAGCTTCATACAGTGACAGAATGAAATCCCCGCCTAATAGGCTATCCACCGTTCATTTCGATATATTTATCTTATTCTAATCTATTAATTTATTTTATCAGGGTCAATTTCGTTGTTTAGTTTTCATGCTACTATTTCCAATGCAATAATCCTCAAATTCATATTTATATGAAAAATTTACAATTTCGCTATGTTGATAAAATCGTAAATTACGAATAATTTACGAAATTTTCCTATTAGAATATTTGTATTCAATCATGTTCAAATAAATATCATAAACGTAATTTTGAAGTTGTCTAACGTATTTAGGATCCTCAAAATGGAAGTTTATGCTCAATTTTGCTTTATTCTGACATGTTAAATAAATCGTAAATTCCAAATAACTTACGAATTTTTTAAATTGGAAAAATCATAGTCTATGATATCCATGCCAGTATCCTAAATATTATTTCGAAAGTGGTTTGACATCTTTACGATGAAAATATCCCTCAAGATTGACGTTTATGTGAAATTTTGCTCTTATTCAGCCATGTTAAGAAATTCGTAAATTTCCAATAACTTACGAAATCTTTATATTGGAAAATTCATAGTCATTAATATTCATGCCAGTGTCCTAAATAATATTTCAAAAGTAGTCTGACATATTTACGATGAAAATATCTCTGAAAATTGACGTTTATGTGAAATTTTGCCCTATACTGCCATATTAAGAAAATCGTAAATTTCCAATAACTTGCGAAATTTTCAAAGTAGCATATTTATAGTTTCTGATGTTCATTCCGGCATCAAAACTGATATTTTAAAACGGGTGTGCTATTTTTACAGTAAAAAGTTTCCATTTATTGCACGTTTAAGTGAATTTTTTTCCTATTGTCCCATGTTAAGAAAATCGTAAATTTCTAATAACTTACAATGTTTTTTTAATTCGAATGTTGTAAATGAATAGGGTTCTTGCCAGTATCGAAAGTAATATTTTAAATCGACTTCTCTGCGACAATTTGTTCTTGAGATATCGTGTACACAGACTGACATACTAACGGACTAACACACTAACGGACTGACGGACAAACACACTAACGGACTAACAAACTAACAGACACCTTACAGACGGACACCATACACATTTTCGCATTTTCGCATTCCTCACACCTGAAAACGTGTAAAAAAAGTAAAAAAACGGAGGTCGAAAATTTTCACGATTACCCAAGTTCCTATAGTATGATGGGGAACTAAAAATATGGCGTCAACTATATTTTGCCCAGATTAATAAGTGTGCCAATTTTTCATAAAATTTAATAATCCGTACTGCTACCATGGAAATTTCTCAGCTTTCTGTATTTTAAATAAGATAAAATATGTTTGCACATTCACTGAATGTGTAATAGAATAAATGACAACGATGCAAAATCTGTCTGAAAGAAATAGTATGACCTGCTATACTTAAAAAACTAGTTGGCATAGGCGGACTCTGCTCAGTTCCCCATCATATTTATGTTCTCAGAAATTTCTAGTGCGAGACATATTACTAGTGGATCTGCAGATCAGGAGCCTCAACGTCCTATTTGCATCAGACATTATTCAATAGGTCATTTTTATTTATTCCTTATTTTATAATAGTATATATTGATTCGATCGACTTATTACCAAAATCAAATACATTCCTGAGGGGGGCGGCAGCCCCCCTCAACCCCCCGTTGTATCTCTCTTTGTATACCTATTTGTATATGATATAAAGTAATACGAAATTGTAAATAATTGCATTTATTTTTGTATAAATTCTTTCAAAGAGGTTTAGTAAGTTGATAAAATGCTAATTTTGTGCCTTTATAGTCGTTTTAGCATTAAAATAGCCAAATTTTCCTTTAAAAACGCATTAAAAAGCTCCTATAAGGGAAGAAATAAATTTGGCGGCAAATTTGGCGACTATTTCCCACCTTGGCGATTTTTTTGGCGATCTTGGCGAGAAAATCCTTATTAGGGATATACCAAATATGGAAGCTCTAATCTCATTGGCTGATGTGATACGAGAATTTTCCAGAACAGTCTGTTTTCGATAGAAAAGTATAAAAGGAGCATTATTTTCGCCAAGGCGGTCAGTCTCAGATCTATATCAGTTTCGTCAAATGCTTGCTCAATGGGCTCATCAATATGTGTACCAAATTGCAAGTCAATAGCGTTATTTTGGGGGCCGCTATCGCGGTACATACAAATTCTTCCCATAGGCCGTAATGGTAAAAAAAACTTTGGCGTGTCCCTGTACACGAACTTACAAATGGAATGCACACCGAAAACTATACAGCTAATTTCGTGGGCATCATGAACATGTGTACAAAATTTCAAGTCAATAGCGTGTTTTTTGCGGCTGCTATCGCATGACAGACAGGCAGACAGACGGAATCCAAAATCCTTTTGAGTCTCAACAGAGGGCCTCCATTCACATTTCGGCAAAAATTGGAAGTCAATAGCTTGATTTTTGCGGTGGCTATCGCGGTACATACAGATTCTTCCCATAGGCCCTAATCATAAAAAATCTTTGGCGTGTCCCTGTACACGAACTACAAATGGAATACACACCTAAAACTATACAGCTGATTCCGTTGGGCTCATGAACACGTGTACCAAATTGCGAGTCAATAGCGTGATTTTTTTGGCCGCTATCGCGGTACATACAAATTCCTCCCATAGGCCGTAATGATAAGAAAAACTTTGGCGTGTCCCTGTACACAAATTACAAATGGAATACACACCCAAAACTATACAGCAGATTTCGCGGGGCACATGAACACGTGTACCAAATTGCAAGTCAATAGCGTGATTTTTGTGGCCGCTATCGTGATACATATAAATTTCTCCCATAGGCCGTAATGATAAGAAAAACTTTGGCGTGTCCCTGTATACGAACTACAAATGGAATACATACCAAAAACTATACAGCTGATTTCGTGGGGCTCATGAACATGTGTACCAAATTTCAAGTAAATAGCGCTTTTTTGGCGGCCGCTATCGCGCGACAGACAGACAGACAGACACAGCCAAAACCGTTTTGAGTCTCAACAGAGGGCCTCCACTGACGTTTCGGCAATAATGTTAAAAGAAATCAATTTGACCAAAGCTTCATGCAGTGACAGAATGAAATCCCCGCCTAATAGGCTATCCACCGTTCATTTCGATATATTTATCTTATTCTAATCTATTAATTTATTTTATCAGGGTCAATTTCGTTGTTTAGTTTTCATGCTACTATTTCCAATGCAATAATCCTCAAATTCATATTTATATGAAAAATTTACAATTTCGCTATGTTGATAAAATCGTAAATTACGAATAATTTACGAAATTTTCCTATTAGAATATTTGTATTCAATCATGTTCAAACAAATATCATAAACGTAATTTTGAAGTTGTCTAACGTATTTAGGATCCTCAAAATGGAAGTTTATGCTCAGTTTTGCTTTATTCTGACATGTTAAATAAATCGTAAATTCCAAATAACTTACGAATTTTTTAAATTGGAAAAATCATAGTCTATGATATCCATGCCAGTATCCTAAATATTATTTCGAAAGTGGTTTGACATCTTTACGATGAAAATATCCCTCAAGATTGACGTTTATGTGAAATTTTGCTCTTATTCAGCCATGTTAAGAAATTCGTAAATTTCCAATAACTTACGAAATCTTTATATTGGAAAATTCATAGTCATTAATATTCATGCCAGTGTCCTAAATAATGTTTCAAAAGTAGTCTGACATCTTTACGATGAAAATATCTCTCAAAATTGACGTTTATGTGAAATTTTCCCCTATACTGCCATGTTAAGAAATTCGTAAATTTCCAGTAACTTGCGAAATTTTCAAAGTAGCATATTTATAGTTACTGATGTTCATTCCGGCATCAACACTGATATTTTAAAACTGGTCTGACATTTTTACAATAAAAAGTTTTCATTTAATGCACGTTTAAGTGATTTTTTGTCCTATTCTCCCATGTTAAGAAAATCGTAAATTTCGAATAACTTACGAAGTTTTTAAAATCGAATGTTGCAAATGAATAGGGTTCTTGCCAGTGTCGAAAGTAATATTTTAAAACTGATCTGACCTCTCTGCGACAATTTGTTCTTGAGATATCGTGTACACAGACTAACAAACTAACGGACGGACCCACTAACAGACTAACACACTAACAGACTAACAGACACCCTACAGACAGACACCATAGAAATTTTGTCATTTTCGGATTCCTCACACCTGAAAACGTGTAGAAAAGTCAAAAAACCGAGGTCGAAATTTTTCACGATTACCTAAGTTCCCCATACCTATAGTATGATGGGGAACTAAAAAAAAAAAAAAAAAAAAAAAAGTAGTAGACAAAAGTGTGCTGGATCTAGACAGATTTTGAGAGGACTGCGAATTTGAGTAAATGCCGTCCCTGCGATATCGTACAGAAATCAATTTAAACAAAGAACAGATAAAATTTACTTATATTAGCGATACCACTGTCAAAGTGGATTAGGGTTATTATATTGGGTGAAAATATTTTGCATATTGCACTGCAAATGTAAAGACAGGCGACTAAACAAAAAAAAAAAAAAGTTTTGAAATCAGAATAAAAATTCTGAAATGAAAGACCAGCTTAATGATGTCTGTAAAATCAGAGTAACCCAGTATTTGTTATAGAAAGAATTATATATAGACTAAGGATATTTCAGTGCTTTAAAAGTATTGAATAGAAAGAAAAGAATCAGAGTACTGTGAATTACTGCTATGAGAAACAGAAGCTTACATTTTAATCGTATACTTTTTTTTATTTTTCTTTCTTTCTTTCTTTTTTCTTTTTTTTAACCATTTGATGGACGTTAAATAAACTTCAGTTATAAAATTCGAGACAAATAATGTAAAGACTGAATATAGTAGAAAATTATCAATTTTTTTAGGTATGACAAGGATCAAAAGAAGCTTTTTTTTTTTTTTTAATTTTTTCATGACTCTTTTTTTGTAGGCATCTTTAATCGTAAGCGTATAGAATTTAATTCGGTTATTAAAAAATAATTCTGTTTAAAAAAAAAAAAATATATATATATTAAAATTATTATTTAAAAAAATTATCTTTTATGATAATGCAGACGATTTCCATATTAGAGTAGTAGTATAAAAGTAAATATATATATATGTGGAAAGCTTTGTGGGACGCATTCCTTGCACAGTCAACAGATGGCGCTGCCTCCGATGCCCATCTTTCAACGAGATAACGAACGGAAGTCAGTTGGGCCGTGGAAAGCGGTTGAGTGAGACCGTCAGCGCGAAAGCTGATATGGTCATTTTCTTCTAATTAGTGCTTGAAGTGCTCTTAGTAGTTGTGTAGAGCCATGGAGGGCTCAATACCTCAATCTCACATATTTGAAAGAGTGCGCGAAAGTGCTATTGTGAATTATAAGAGTGAGTAGGTGCTTAAATGTTGCTTTGTTATAGTTATTCTGATGAAGAGTATAATTTTGTTATAGTTATTCTGATGTTCTGTGTATCAAGCCGAAGAACCAGTTGAAGGTTAATAATGGAGATTCTGTGTGTATAATAATATTTATGTGTAATTTGTGTTTTGTGTGTCTTCAAATAAATGTTTCGTTATCTAAGTCGCATCTCATTATTGCCCCACCTCTAGATGCCCAGCCAAGATCCTACAAGTGGAGACTCTGCCGCGATGTAAGCAATACCAACAAGTTATAAAGGTAACTTTCCTATTTATTATTCTGTTAAGAAATAAACGATAATGAGTAATGCATAAAATGAAGCATGAAGAATTTAGTACAATTTTGAATCATAGAAATTAATGAAGAAATATTTTTAAGAACAACAGTTCTGGTTTCATTTTGTATGTTTAAGATGAAATGGAAATTTCACTTGAGAAGAATGAATAGAAGTAATAATTATGATTAAAAAATATGATTCTGAATAATATTTTATAATTTTGCTTATTATTGTTTGCAATATTATTTTAACAATTTTATAACAATATTATTTTAAAACGAAAGTGATAACAATAATTAAATGAATAATGATAATGGTGATATTATATGAAATATGTGTAATAACTGAGAAATATATAAGTTGTTCTAAATATTCTGTTGACTAATATAAATTATTCTGAATGTGCTTATTTAAAAATCATGATAATTTTGATTTGAGAACAAAAACTATAGAATCAATTTTAAGAAAAATGTTCTCATATTGTTTTGATTCTATTTAAGTATGATATTAATTTGGTAGAAATATTGAAATATTTTTTGTTATAAGTAATTATTTGGAGTTATAATGGCCCAAAACGTATTGCAAGGTATTAGAAAGGCAGACTTAAAGACCATAGCTGAAGAATTATGCCTAACTGTTCCGGCAGAAGCTAAGGTATTTGAAATCAAAACTTTGATTGAGAGTTCTGATATTTATAAAAATGATTTCGAATTTTTTAAAGGTGTTCTTAAAATGTTAGTAGAAGAACAAAAGTTGAAATCTTTAGAGGAACAAACCAAAATTGAGATAGAAAGAATTAAATTATCCCAGTTAGAAAAAGAAATCGAACTTCGGAATTTAAAATTACAAGCTGCAGCAAATAACTCAAGCAATAATGTTGAGCAATCAAATTCGGAAACTACTTCACAATCATTAGAAAATTTAATCAGAAGTATTAGAACATTAATCATTTCAGTACCTGAGAAACCGAAATCTTTGCACTTATTTTTTCAACTAAATTTAAATCGGAAATATTGATTAATTTATTAGGAGATAAATGTAATCAGGTTCTTGCGTACGTAACCACCGAAGAAATTAACGACTATGAAAAAGTTAAGGGATTAATTTTAAGACAATTTCAACCAATGCCGCATGAATGTTTAAGTAATTTTAAAAATGCGCTGCGGAATCCGTCAGAATCCCATGTCCAGTTTGCTTCTCGTCTAAACGCTTCTTTTGATTACTATTGTAGACTGAGAGGAGTTAACGATGTTAAACAATTGTGTGATCTTATAGTTTCTGATAAGTTATATGAAACGTTGGATTCTAGAACTAATGAACATATCAGCATTAGAGAAGGTCAAAATTGGTTTAAACCCAATGAATTAGGTCGAGAGTGTGATTTATTCTACTCTTCTAGAGGGAAATCGTTAACTGAAACTAATAATACGTGAAACGAAAGTTCAGAGAATAAGCGGTATGTAAACAAAACTCCTTTTACAAAGGCACAAGCACAGTATAATCATAAAGATCCCATAATACGAAATTCAGTGCCTAATCAAACTTACGAAAAGCATGAAAGAATGTGTTACATTTATGGTGCCAAAGGGAAAACATTTCATTTCGCTAGAGTCTGTCCTCAACGTGTTGCAGGAAAAAAAGAATTCCGTGAAAATCTTCCAACGAATTCAGTGGTTCAACCCGAAACAAAACATAGTTGTCCGATTAATCTAATTTTTAATGAGCTTGAATATGTTGATATTTTGGTGGATGATATTCCACTTACAGGGTTAAAAGATACAGGGTCTTGAACTTTAGTTGTAAATAAAAACATCATTCCAAACACTGAAAATTTTATTTCTTCAACGACGCTAGTTAGCTGATTTAATGAAAAGAAAAATGCAAATTTAGCTGAATTTAAAATATCTTTGCCTAATCATGATTCAATAAATATAATCGGTGCTTTATGCAACAATCTGTCATGCGACGTAATTCTGCCTGGTAATATCTTTCATATTCTGAAACAACAAAATAAAAAGGAGACAGATGTTTCGAATTCCAAAGACGATGGGGGGGGAATTGTTTTCCAATTTCGGGGGAAAGCGATCTCGATGGAGCAGATGACTGTTCTTTTTCTTTATTCGATCGAGGGGAAAATGAAGTAGATTCTTTTTTTCAAATATGTGCAACTTTTCAGAAGAAACAAAATTCGATGTCAGTCACATTTTAGATAAGTCGTTAAAAGAGAGATTAACCCAGTTAATAAAAAATTATCAGGTAGTTAAAACAAAAAGTACTGATTTAAAAATGTCCATTATTTTATCTGATGATACACCAGTAGGTTTACGTTCTCGCAGGTTGTCATTTGTAGAGAAATTAGACGTGGATAAACAAATTGACCAGTGGTTAAAAGAAGGTATAATTAGAGAAAGTACGTCAAATTACGCTTCTCCAATAGTGGTGTGTAGGAAAACGGAGGAATAAGGTTATGCTGTGATTACCGTGTTTTAAATAAGAAAATTATTAAAGATAAATACAAGTTGCCAAATATTGAGGATTTATTTGATAGGTTAGGGGAGGGTAAAGTCTTTTCGACACTAGGTTTAAAGAATGCGTTTTTACAAGTTGATGTAGAGGAAAAAAGTAGGAAATATACAGCTTTTGTGACCGATAATGCCTAGTACGAGTTTCTAAAAGTTCCCTATGGGTTATGCAATAGTCCCTTAGTATTTTAGAGATATGTTAATTAGGTGTTTAAAGATCTATTAAAAGATGGTATTGTAATTATTTATTTAGACGATATAATTTTTCCATCTAAACATGAGAATGAAGGGTCACGTATGTTAGAAACGGCATCAAAATTTGGTCTAGAGTTAAATTTAAAGGAATGTCAGCTTTTGAAACGAAAGATCGATTTCTTAGGTCACAAAATATAGAATGGCACGATTAAACCCTCCGTAGAAAAACTCTTGCAGTTCAAAATTTCATAGAACCCCGTAATGCTAGGGAAGTGCAGAGTTTCTTAGGTTTAACGAGTTACTTTAGAAAATTTATTCGTTCATATGCCAACATAGCAAGACCACTCAGTGACTTATTACGTGCTTCCACTGCATTTAAATTCGAGAAAGAGCAGAAATTGGCTTTTCAAAAGCTGAAAGACATATTATCGAATACACCTGTGTTATATCTTTTAAAACAAGGTTATAAATTAAAAGTTCATACAGATGCATCTAAAGTGAGATTCGGTGGTATCTTATTACAACAAGACGACGACGGACAATACTATCCTATCCATTATATGAGTAAAAGGACCTCGGTACAAAAAAAAAATACTGCAGTTACGAGTTAGAAATGTCAGCGATAGTCGAGGCCCTCAAAAATTTAGGAACTATTTATTAGGCAGTAAATTTAAAATTTATACTGACTGTCAAGCGTTCACTAAAACTTTAGATAAACGTGAATTGACACCTAAGGTAGCCAGGTGGTCTTTCCTGCTACAGGAATTCGATTATGAAGTAGTACATCATCCTGGTAAAGAAATGCAGCACGTAGACGCTCTTAGCCTACACCCTGTAATGGCTGTAACTACTGATACTCTCACTCATCGTATTGCAGCTGCTCAAGAAAATGACGAATACATTAAAATAATGAAATCTCTTTTACAACAGAACCAAAATGACGAATATGTGTTAAAAAATAATATTTTATATAAAGTGTTAAATGATAGGGATGTACTGATTGTCCCAGAGACCATGCAAATTGAGGTCGTAAAGAAATGTCATGCCCTAGGACATTTTTCGGTTAATAAAACTACAGAGTTTGTAAAAAGAGACTACTATTTTTCTAATATGAAAAAATGTATAGATAATGTTGTAAAAAGTTGTATAGATTGCATACTCATAAATAAGAAGCAGGAAAAAGGAGAAGGTTTTTTGAACCCTATCCCGAAAGAAGATATACCATTATCTACTTATCACATCTATTTTGTGGGTCCATTACCTACAACCAATAAAAATTATAATTACATTTTCACAGTTATAGATGGATTAGTAAATTTTCGTGGCTAAATCCCGTGAAATCAACTTCTTCAGTAGATGCCATGCAAAAATGAAAACAACAAGCTGCTATTTTTGGTAACCCAGCAAGAATAATATCTGATCGCGGAGCTGCGTTCACATCGAAGGACCTTAAAGATTACTGTGAATCAGAGGAAATCGAACATGTCACCATCACAACTGGAATCCCAAAAGGAAACGGTCAAATAGAGAGACTCCATCAAACAATCATACCTGTATTATCCAAGTTATCAATAGATGACCCGAACAAGTGGTACAAGTTTGTTGAGGCTGTCCAGAGAACAGTTAATTCCACCGTATCAAGAAGTACCAAAAGAACTCCTTTTGAATTACTCACTGGTGTAACCATGAGAAGGAAGGAAAATAAGAGAGTACTAGAACTCCTCGAAGAGGAAAGGATAAATTACATGCTCGATTACCTTAACACCATTCGTGAAGAAGCAAGAAAAAACATCCTTAAGATTCAAGAAGAAAATCGTAGATGTTATAACAAGAAGAGAAAAAAAGCCCATGTGTATAAAATTAATGATCTAGTTGCCATCCAGCGAACTCAGTTTGGAACTGGCATGAAACTTAGACCAAAATTCTTAGGCTCCTATAAAGTTGTACGAATAAAGGCCAAAGACAGATATGAAGTCGAGAAGATAGGTGATCACGGAGGTCCTATTCATACTAGTACCTCTGCAGACCATATAAAATTGTGGGTTACTAACTTGTCAAAAATCCCAAAACTTTGGAAAAAAAGACTGATCTTTATGCTTTTAATGTACGTAATTATTTTAATGTCTGTTTCTCTTTTTCTTTTTTTTTCTTTTAATTGTATCTTGCAGATATCCTTTAGTATCCTAGGCTGATCCGACGGTGAGGACACCGTACCTCAAGATGACAGAGCTCTGTGGAGTGGGACGCATTCCTTGCACAGTCAACAGATGGCGCTGCCTCCGATGCCCATCTTTCAACGAGATGACGAACGGAAGTCAGTTGGGATCTGTCTGCCATGGAAAGCGGTTGAGACCGTCAGCGCAAAGGCTGATATGGTCATTTTCTTCTAATTAGAGCTTGAAGTGCTCTTAGTAGTTGTGTAGAGCCATGGAGGGCTCAATACCTCAATCTCACATATTTGAAATAGTGCGCGTAAGTGCTATTGTGAATTATAAGAGTGAGTAGGTGCTTAAATGTTGCTTTGTTATAGTTATTCTGATGAAGAGAGCTTGTTCTGTGTATCAAGCCGAAGAACCAGTTGAAGGTTAATAATGGAGATTCTGTGTGTTTAATAATATTTATGTGTAATTTGTGTTTTGTGTGTCTTCAAATAAATGTTTCGTTATCTAAGTCGCATCTCATCATTGCCCCACCTCTAGACGCCCGGCCAAGATCCTCCATATATAATATATATAAAAGTTGAATTTATTTTCAATATTACATTAAAATATATATATATATATATATATATTGAAAGGTACCCATCATGAAAATTTACTCCCATCAAGGGGGGACTTCCCCCCCTCCCCCCAGGGAGGGGAGGCGAAGCTCCTACACTCACAAAAATTTTTTCCCAGTTGACTATCTCTGTTACAAGAAATATATATTCGTTTCATTTGGTTTAGTGCAGTCTATAGATGATAAACTCTACTTATCTGCAATTTCCCCACAGTGTCCATGTACATGAACGATTTGCTTCATCTCAACGAAAAGCTTACTGTAGCATTCCTATATGATACGCATATAGAATACGCATTTAGTTTGGAAATTCTGCTACTATTTGTTCTTGAGATATGCTGATAACAGAGACACAGATAGACACACAGACCATTCTCTAAAAACATGATTTTCGTATTCAGGGTACCTCAGAACATGTAAATATAACAAAAACTCCCGTTCGAAAATTTGACCCTAAAACAATACTTTATCGACCCTATGGGTAAGAGAAATTAAAAAGAGTCAGGCATTTAAGAGTTAATGTGTATTTTTAACTTTTTGGAAAAAAAAAAAAAGTCTATTTTATCTGAAAGCATCAATCTTCTCGTCGTAATACTTTAAAGAAATGCCTGTCATAGACCTTAACATACCTGAATTATTTTTTGAGTCCTTGTGTACAATCTAGTCGTGCTAGTTATACCATATGTTTCAGTTAAGGAGGAAGAAATATCACAAAAACTATATTTATAGATTTAATCTTTTAAGGAAAATCTTAAAATATAGATTGCTTTTGTGTAGATCTGTAAAGCACCTCTCCTCATATAATGAATTAAAAATATCTATTAATAAAAAAAATAAATAAATGAAAACTAAAATTCAAAAATGCCTTGTGCGAAATTTTAGCTTATGTATTACAGTGTATCTATCTATTTTATAAGACCCAGTTAAAAAAAATAAATAAGTAAATAAATATAAGCAATAATAATTTCTTTTTTTTCTTTTTTTTTTTAAAAATCTTATTTTGTACTAAATTGTATATCTTTTTTCCCGTTAGATTACGCAAGTACACATCTTATGTGTCGTAAATTAAACATTATATAAAACTAGTATCCCCCAGTGGTCGAAACTCGACCTTTTTTTTTGCAAAGCGAGGTAAAACAAAGTTATTGCCTTGTCCTAAACGGAATGCAATTGCAACACAGCTGCGGCAATTGTTTGCCGATATTCACTCTAACTGAATCAGCAGAGTTTTACTTAATATAACTATTTCTCTCTGTAGATGTTAGCCTTTCCTGAAATGAGAGAAAATCGCAACGTGAAAACGCCCCTTGTTGTGTGTTACAGCCCAGAAGCTAATAGGTACCATGTCAAACCAAGGCCCAACCAAGTATCAAATTCTGTTAAATTAATTCGATTGGTTCATAAAGTACGGTGTTTGAACCAAAAAAAAAAAAAAAGATATTTTTCAAAAATGGTCGAATTGAGTTCGGGAAATTTCAAAGCGTGTAACTTGATCGAAAACCGAAAATCTAAAACTTTTCTGAATCTTATATTTTTTACTTATATATGCAGAGGAAAGAATAATAAATATACTTTTTAAAAAATAAAAATAAGTAGTCAATTCCACTTAATTAAAATGCAAGGAAATCTCAAAACGTGTAAATTCATCGAAAACCGGAAATCAAAAGTTTTTATGTATCTTCTACTTGCTTCTTCTACCCACAAAAGCTAGCAATAAAGACACTTTTTTAAAAAATAAGTAGCCAATTTCAGTTAATTGAAACGTAAAGAAAGCTCAAAACATGTAAATTCAGCAAAAAACGGAAATCGGAATATTTTCCGTATCGTCTACTTATACATGCAGCAGTTAGTAACAAATCCATTTTCCTTTTATTTAGTATATTACACTGTTAAAAATTTCAGTTCAAGGTTGAACCAAATGTTGGTACTACAGTAGCTTCAGAAACCAAAACATGGTACATTTTTGCTGCCACCATGAGATGGTGAAACCTTCTACTATGATTTGGCGTTTCTTGTTTAAAAAAAGCACCAAATTATGGTAAAAAATTTCTCCGTCTTATGGATGTAGCTATTGAAGTACCAAGCCTTAGTTTAGTAAAGCACCAAATAATGGTAAAAGGTTTCATCATCGCATGGTGGCAGCAAAAATGTACCTTGTTTTGGTTCAACCTAGGAGAAAATTTTTAACAGTGTAGTTCAATATTTATTGTTTAAATATCACCCTTTGAAATGAAATGTTTATGTTTACATTCGAAACTGGAAGTTTGCCATTTTTTTTCTGGAGTTTTGTGATTTTAAATTAAAATTTTATCAATTTTACAGAAAAAATAACTCAATCAAACACATGTAGACAGTAACTTATATATAACCCAAATATCGGAATTAAAATCGGCAGATAATTTCCGTTATTTTTCAATAATTTTTTACAAAAAATCCAAACAATTAACATAGAAAATCTTTTTAATGGCTCCATGGACAAACAGTGACGTCATCACTTGGCTTGCGTATAGTGATGCTACATTATACAAGTTACTGTGTCTATGGTTTTATTTGAGCTTTATGAAATTGCCAGATTTAACAACTTTCTACTTTTAGGTATTTTTTAATGTGAAGGAATACGTGTATAAAAGGGAAAAATGGGGGAAAATGCATAAAAATTAAATGTATTTTTAAATACCTTCTTGACATCGTAAGAAAATAATATTTGTATTCGCACCTTCCGGCTAACCATACCTTTCGAATGATACCATTTTCAACCCTCTACTCCCATAATTAATATGTTAAAAAGGGACAACAAATTTTATGCTTGCCTATTAATTTATAGATAATATGTTTATGAAAGTTGTTATTAAACTCTACTTCATGTAAGTTTTAATGTTTTAAGAATCATTAAATTAAGAACATTCATTTAAGGAATTAAATTATTAATGAAATTGCTTATTTGTAGAACATTTATCGATTAGTCGTTACTAGTCTAGCTATTATTTTACTTATCAAAATTGTTCTTATGGCAACTTGCTAATTGTTACTCTCTCAGTTTGGAGTCGCATGACATGTGGCTAATTATATATATATATATATATATATATATATATATATATATATATATATATATATATATATATATATATAACTTGATTCACTGCATGTTTGTTTTAATAGTTTATTTTATTTTTCTTTAAATTTTGTTTTATAGTAAGGTAGAAACTTGAACTGTATTTTTGGTTTAAATTAGCTATACAGTTCTGTTTTTTTTTTTTTTTTTTTTTTTTTTTCTAATTATAGGTTTAAGTATAATTTGCATGAATTTCTCATAAGTATCTGTCTTAGTTAGTGTTACAAGGAGAGGTTACGACATGGAAAAATTAGATCGGGATGAAACTGCGCAGGATTGTAGTATATTATGATGGTAATAATATATTAAAACAGTAGTACCCACTAGAATTCCGAGAAAAGAGCGTTTGAAGTTTCAATAATCTTTTAATACAAGTTATTTCGTAAGCGAGTCAGTGCCCCATTGATGTGAGCAGTAGTGCAAGACTTGGGTTCGATACTACCCACGAGACTTTTTTTTCCCTTCTTCTTCTTTAATTTTTATGCAATCTAAACTTTTTATTTATTTTAAATTTATTTTATAATTCAATTAAAAATTTGAAAATTTGAAAATAAAAATAATTATTTAATTTTCTTGAATATATACTATATATATTTATATATGTATGTATGTAGATTTAGAATTTTACTATTTATAATATTTATAATTTTCTATAACACACAAAATAAATTTAAACTTTGTTTTAATTATAAAATAAGTGAAGCGAGTCTGGGGTAGGAAAAGTCATCCTCGGGGGTTAGTGAGCGGAGCGAGAAGGGGGCAGAGTCCCCTAGAGTTTATAAATAAAGACTTGGCGTGCTAAACAGAACTTGAACTTTGTTATAATTTGTAAATATTATTGGCTTTTATTAAAAATTACAAATATGTAAAAATACGTACAGGACTTTATAAAAATCAATTAAATTTGTAAGGGCATTCCACTTCAAGAATTATGGAATTTAAGCATTTATGCAGCCGAAACAACAACTTTTCGATGAGAGAAAAGTGTCCCACACACAACATATTTTCATTTTAATTTGTGACTAATTCGCCAACATTTTTTATGAACACATCGTCCAGAAATTTTTTTTATAAAACCCTGAAATAATGTATACTAGTATCGCCCAGTGGTCGAAACTCGACCATTTGTTTTTGCAAAGCGAGGCAAAGCAAAGTTATTGCCTTGTCCTAAACGGAATGCAATTGCAACACAGCTGCGGCAATTGTTTGCCGATATTCACTCTAACTGAATCAGCAGAGTTTTACTTAATATAACTATTTCTCTCTGTAGATGTTAGCCTTTCCTGAAATGAGAGAAAATCGCAACGTGAAAACGCCCCTTGTTGTGTGATACAGCCCAGAAGCTAATAGGTACCATGTCAAACCAAGGCGCAACCAAGTATCAAATTCTGTTAAATTAATTCGATTGGTCATAAAGTACAGTGTTTGAACAAAAAAAAAAAAAAAAAAAAAAATTAAACTTTAAATTTTACATCTACTTTTTAAGATAGCACGCGATCGTGTTTTATATAAAAATCAAATCATTAAATTCATATTTTTATTTATTTTTATTTCAAATTATTGCACGCGCACTATTTATTTCCTAATTCAAAATTATTAAAAAAACTTTTTCGATATCGTTTGTAACGATACTGTATAAATTTTCTTTTCTTTTTCTTAAAAAAAAAAAAAAAAAGATATTGATGAAATTCTGGCAAAAGCAGAACTTAGTTTAGGACGGAGGGCTATTAGTTTTTTTTTCTTCCCAATTACAACATAGCTTTCAAATTATTCAATTATATTTTCGATAAATTTTAGATTTCGATAAATGTCCAACTATCGAAAATGATTTCGACAAATGTCCAACTATCGAAAACGAGAACGCAAAAATCGCTGTCTGAGACTAATAGGCCCTCAGTCCTAAAAAACAAAAAAAAAAAAAAAAAAAAAAAAACAGCAATGTTAATGTTAATTTTATTTCATCTTAAAGGAGAAGTGCTTATGGGCATTTGGATAAATAATGTATAATAATTTTGTAATGTTTTGTGCATTATATAGATATTAAAATAATCCTTAAACAATATTTCTTCCAGACCGCAGTATATTGGAATTAATTTTGTGAGACTATTCTTACACTAGTAATCCTGTTTTTCAAATTTATTTTAAGAGAAAATGTGCTATTGTGAACCTGAAAAACTTATATCAGTTCAAAATTTCTACAGGAAATAGAGCTCGGAAAAACAAATGAACCGAAATTATAATCACTTTTCAACTTTGTTGGAAAGTGCTAAAAAGCTTTTCATGATAGGAAAAAATAATTTTAAAAAAATATTAAAATGAAAAAATATTTTCAAACTTCCAAAAACTGAAAATTATTTTCTGAATGCATATTATTGTAGTCATTAAATTCGGACATAAATTTGAGGTAAAATTATTTCTCAAAGTTTTATAACAAAGATATTCTGATGTTCGGCTCATGAATGATACAGATCACATGCTTTGGGTTCATAAACCTTTTAGAATAAGTAGTGACTTAAAATAAATAAAATAATAAAAAGTAAGGCAATACTATGAATGAAACAAGGGAAATGCATCCGCGAGTCCAATCACTTACAGTGACGTCATCAAATCAGTGTCCAGGCCCTGTAAGCAACTTTTTTTTTTCTCTTCGCGGCAGCCCGGTAGTACTCGGTGTAATTTATCTTGAACAGTAAATGGTATTTACATAAAATTTTATTTAAATCAATAATAGGATGGTTTACATATATATATATATATATATATATATATATATATATATATATATTATTTCCATCTGCATCACCCTAGCCCCCTCCCCCCGAGGTATATATAAAACTCATTGTGATTTTCATAAAGATTAAGTGATAGTTATAGACTATATCATTAAAATTGGTGAAACAGTGATACATATATACATATATACATATGTATAACCATTTTATTTTCTTCATCCTTCTTTCCTTCGCCCTCCAATTACAAGTGCCCCTTTCTGTCAATTTTTCATAAGTTATACGAGCATTCTTTATTTAATATTTATTGTTCTTGCAGATTGCAGAAAGGCCCTTGTGCAGGATCCTATTTCCTAAAGGGGCCGCGGTAGCCCAGTCGGTAGAGCGCCGGCCTCGTAATAGGAAGATTGCGGGTTCAGTACTCGAGCCGGCCATGGACCGTCGTGTATACTAATGGTGGCTGGTGCACGTAAAAACTGTCGTGGCCGCAATGCCCTCCATGTTCCCATCAAAAATTATACCTCTGGGGGGGTCACCGAAACAGGATAGACATTTCCGCGGAGGATCAAAATTGTGATGGCATGTCTCCGGATCACTTCTAGTGGTGTGTCCCAGACCGTCGCCAATTGCTCATATGTGCAGCACTTGTGCGACGTAAAACCCATCCATCCATCCTATTTCCTAAAGTATTTTCTCAAAAGAGTAATCTAAATGGATATCTGCACCTTTATACATGAGAAAAGCTTTATTTGTGTAAAAAGTACGCTCTAAAAGATTTTTTCAAAAGTAATATCTAAATATATAAACGCAATCTCACGTAGCAAAAAAGCTATATATGTGTGACATTTGTTCAAAATAGTATTTTTTAAAAAGTGTGATTAAATAGATATCTTCTCACTCATACAAAGGAAAAGCCGTACGTGTGCATTGTTGCCAGATCTCGTGGATTTTTTATTCAATAATCACCAATAATTTTTAATTGTAACGTTTGCTTGATCACTTCGGAGTTTGATAGTTCATTAAGTATATCAAATATAACTTCTCAAAATTATTGGTGACTTTGAACAAATAAATCGCTAGATCTGCAACACTATCTGACTGTGTGAGATATGTTCGAAAGATTACATATATAGGCAAGCATGCTCTCATAATTGGAAAAAGCCATATTTGTGTGAAAGATGATTAATGATTTTAAGTATGAACTTTCTGACTAAGAAATCATCTGTACACCCACACAAAGATAAATATGTGTGAAAATTTTTCTAAAATGTAATCCAAAAAAATATTTTCTAAATAAACATCTATGCACTTATTAAAAAAAAAAAAAAAAAAAAAAAATCAACCTATATGTGTAGAATGTACGTTCTAAATCATTTATTAGACAAAGGAAATTTAAATAATCTCTAATTACGTACGTTGGTCGCATCTACGTATTGTTTCAAAGAAAGAACATTTTTTATGAAATATATCGAAAATTGTTTTTATGTAATACATACTTAAATAGATATTTAAATAATCATAAAAGGGAGAAGCAATAAGTAAAGCGTATTCCAGATGAATTTTACATAACCCATAAAAATGCGATTTTATTTGCTATATTTGCATTCATAAATAAATAATAATAAAAGAAATCTGGTGTGAAACAACCATACGACTTCCATTACCAACTATTACACGTATGTATTTTTTGGAGATAATGTAATTAGAAGATATAAATTGATCTAGCGAAGTAGACACAAAAACATTTTCCGGGTTAAAAAATAAGCGAATTACAAAATAAGAAAAGAAATTGTAGAGTTATTTTTTGAAACACTAATTTCCGAAATATAAAACTGACCTACCTAATCGGGATAACTGTTAATTTTCCTGTAATAACCACGTAATACAGGAGAAAGGATATTTAAAATGGATTTATGTAGCAATTTCCAAGAAAATCGTTAAAGCCGTTTTTGAGGTAACAACATTTACCAAAACTTCACATACTCAATTATTGATCGGAAAACAATAGTTACATACAAAAGGATACTTAAAAGGGAATTAATATGGCGAGTTTGGGAAAAAAACATACAGCTCTTTTTAAAAGAACGTACTTTCGAGACCTGAAATTGTGCTATTTATACAATACGCCTATCAGTTTTCCTGAACTAACCAACTACATCATTCGAAAGGACATCTAATAGAGTGTTTATGTAGCAACTTTGAAGAAAATCGTTAAAGCCGTTTTTGTGATACGGACATACGGTCCCACTTCCGGTTTTTCGATTTTCACCAAAATTTAGAAAATCCATCTGTACACCAGGCGTGTCTCAATTCGGAATTTTCGTAGTTCTATCTTTATAGATATGATATCCAGAAAATTTCCAACATACATACACACACACACTGACCAATTGCCAAAAACTACTCTTTTGGACTCAGGTTGGTTGGTTGGTTGGGTTTTACGTCGCACTAGTGCTGCGGAGATGGGCAATTGACGACGGTCTGGGACTAACCCCTAGAGATGGTCCGGAGACATGTAATCGCAATTTTGATCCTCCACGGAAGGGATGGCTCTCCCGCTTCGGTGACCCCCAGAGGTATTATTTTTTATGGGAACATGGAGGATATTGCGGCCACGACAGATTTTACGTGCACCAGCCACCATTAGTGTACACGGCGTTTTTTGGGCGGCTCGAGTACCGAACCCGCAATCTTCCAGTTACGAGGCCGGCGCTCTACCGACTGGGCTACTGCGGCCCTTTTTGGACTCAGGAGACCTTAAAATGTGTAAATCAGGTGAAAATTCGAAATCGAATTTTTGAACCGAATACAATACTTCCATTAACTACGGTATTCGGTAATGGAAGTAATTAATTAAAATGAAATATGTTCTAAAGCTGATTTCACTAAGAGGAAATTAACCTTTTCAGGGGCGGTGGCTAGAGGGTCTGTCCACCTACTTTAGAAATTTTTCTCTAGGTGTGCAGTGGCTACTTTTTCTATCCACATTTATGAAAAGTTAATGTGTACTTCTAAAATTTAAATAAAGATGGCAGCACTACAGAAACTTTAAGCAGGATGTGCCTGTAACTTTTTCAAATGGACAAGTTGCGGGAAAAATTTTTGAAGTTTCTTTTATATATTTTTATGAAAAATAATTTTTTATTTAAAAGTATTTGGTAGTGTAAATATACTGTAATGCACCTTTTAAATACAACAGATTTACATATTATCTTAGATCATTAATTTTAGTTTGATTTTTAGGAGCATCTTTTAGGTGGATAGACGCTCTAGCCACCGCGCACATATGTCAGGGGAGATACCATAAGACAGGCTCTGCTGGGGAAAAGAATCTCAATTTCTTTTCCTTTGAGATAAACAAAGAGGGTCTTTTGGGGTTAGTGAACTGTGATAAATGTAAACAGTAAGGGATAGCAGAATGTAAATACAGATATAAACAAGCGTGGCAGGGTTCTTACAAAAAAGCTATTCAGTATTTCTGTTTACAGTATATAGAGAGGCTGCTTTTTTCTATTGCTCTTATATCGTGATTTTTAAAAATAAATTTTTATTTCCATAGCTTTTTAATTTAGTTAATTTCTCTAAATAATCTTAAATTAAATTTATATATCTTAATTTTTATCACAATAATGCCTAGAAAAGGCTTATCTTTGGATGAAGCTATTGCTCTGTTTGAAGAGCTACCCTCAGATGATGATTCTGCAGTATCTGGATCAGAACAAGTGATAATGAGGAATATGTTCCAGATTTACCTGAAGAAGAAATTGTTTCAAGTTCGGAAGATGAACAAACCAGTGAAACAGAAGGTCTTTCTAGCTCAAGAGGGCGAGTAAATTGGAGCAAAAATTTTCAAGTTCGCCAATCTGTTCCAGATTTTATGGAAGAGAGTGGTCCTGCACCTGAGATCCTTGATATTGATAATCCAACACCACTTGGAATATTTTTTATGTTTATGGCAATGAAATTTTGGGAAGATTTAGTTTTTCAAACAAACTTGTATGCTACCCAGTTAGGAAAATCTTTTACTTCAATAGATATAGAAGTTTTAAGATTCATTGCTGTAAATGTATGGAAATAAAACGCTTGCCCAGCTATAGATATAATTGAATAACTATAATTTTTATTCCATAAATAGTGAATAATTTTTTCTTATTACTAATGCATAAAGGTTTCTAAACAAATTTTAAACAGCCCATATATGTGTGTATATATATATAATAAATCATTAAAAAAGGATAAAGAAGCATTATAAATTAAGTAAGAATTAATTATTGTTACATTGTATTATTATAATTACATTTTCAAGGCATAGTTTAAATTTTTATTCCTTAAATATATAAATATTTATTTCCATACGAAAATTAAGGTACATGACGTATGTGCGCAGTGGCTAGAACGTCTAGCCACCACCCCCAAAAAAATCCCCACATGCTGAATTTTTTTCTTCATCAAATATGACTTGTAGGGGATGTTTACTTTATGATATATATATATTTAAAAGGAAATTCAATCATTTTTACTTAGTGACCCTGAAAGGGTTAAATAAAGAGGCATTTATACAATTACATAGGAGAAATTTCATGCATGTAGGAACTACATTATGAAGTTTTTTTTTTTTTTTTTTTTTTTTTTTTTTTAAGAAGATTACATAAATGCATTTTTTTTATATCTGTTCATTCATTCATACATATGTGTTTGGTATAATATATGATATCAAAAATAAATTCAATATAATAATATTTTTAAAGAGTTTCATATTTATATTGCCTTTTTCATTAAATGTAAAACTATTTCTAAAATTATTGGCAAAATAATGTTATGAATTTGTAAATATTGATCATTATTTTTATGTAATTTTATCTAAAGAAGCTTTGACAGGTTTTTAAATCTTAAATTTCTGCATATCCAGTTTGCTTTGGTGTTAAAATAGCTCATTTTCCTGTAAAAATCCATTACAATTCTTCACCAGGGCGAGGACTGGCCTTGGCAACAAATTTGGTCCTTTCAACGCTCCTTGGCGACTTTGGTGAGAAAACCTTATTATTGAT
The DNA here is from genome assembly GCA_963930645.1 of Salticus scenicus. Lineage (NCBI taxonomy): Eukaryota > Metazoa > Arthropoda > Arachnida > Araneae > Salticidae > Salticus > Salticus scenicus. The sequence goes on along the minus strand of OZ005662.1, from coordinate 136,318,584 downwards.
ATTTCGATTAATTAAGATCTAAATCGAATACGACGTGATAGACCGGGAATATTCTGAAAAACTACAAGACTATATAAAGGGATCCGCATTTCAGCTTTCAGTTAGTTTCACACCAAGCCGATTAAAGAGTAAAAGCTCCCTGACTGGGCTTCTGCTATTAATTAAAACTATGCCGGCCGTAGCGCTTTAAAGCCTCTAAACAATATTGCCAAATTTACGAATTCTTTTATTCAACTACCACCAATAATTTTCAGGTGATTTATTTGATACACAGGATAGACAGTTCGCCTTCGAAGTTACTAGGCAACCGTTACAGATAAAACTTAGTGGTGGGTATTGAATAAAAAAGTCCCTAACTTTGGCAACACTGACCAATATTGATTGGTGACAAATATTTGGTGACAAATATTGATTCAAGATAGCCAGAATTAGTAAATACTTCCTCAATTTTAACTAAATTAATTGTTTTGGTAAAATGTATAATTTTTCACCTATAATTTTGGGCAAAGAGGAAAAAAATAGGCCATCTATACTCAAAGGATTTTCATTAAACTAAGCTATGTATTTGCCAATAAGAAATTCTGTAATAAGTCATTGCTGAAAAAACTAGTTTAAATGTTTGGCGGTATATATAACCTTATTATAATGACTTTTATGGTTAGAGTTGTAGTTTTTTAGCTTTATTTTATTTTATTTTATTTTTTGGTTGTTAGAACGTCTCTGTTTATTTACGAATCCGTTATCTCACACAAAAATGTGAACGTTTTCATAACAATATGTATATTCCAATGGGTGTATAAGGAAGTCATCTGGTGTTCACATCAGATTTTTTCTTTACAATAATAATAATAATAGTGTTGGCAAACCGTGTTCAAATTTACCAATTGCTTCAATAGTTATGAATTTTTAAAATGTCTACAGACTTATGAGACACCCTATATATACGTGACCTACGTTTACGTGAACACGCTTAACGAGAATTAATTTTAACTTGAACTGTTTGCACAGTCTCCTTCAAAATGAAGATCAGGTTCTGAAATACTGATAGCATGAACTTCTGATAACATGAACAATATTTTATTCCCCTTGAGATTCACGTTAACGAGGTTCGAATATATATATATGCATATATATGTAAAATCTTAAGCAGTTTTGCTTCAAGAAACAAATAAAGAAAAGTGTATATATATATATATATATATATATATATAAGGCTACCCCCCCCCTCCCCGAAAAAAAAGCGCTATGAAAGATCGCAATCTCATTTTCTCTCCTTCCACCCTATTTTGGTAAAACTGCAGCACACCAGACGCATGCGTAATAACGCTCATTAGACTCTAAGCGAAAAAGAAACAGTATAAATAGACACAAACATATATGTTTACTAACATCCAATATATAAAACAGTTTCCTGTGTTAATTCAGATCAGACACTTTAATAACAATCAGCATGTACAAATTCGTTCTAAAAAGTGTCAAATAAAAAGATAAAGAAGGTACCACAAACAAAAACGTAAGAATTAATTTATAAAATAACCAGTTTAAACAAAACGTTTTCTGAATTTCAACTAACTTTTTTTTTTAATAGTTCCCCATCATACCATATCAGTATGGGGAATTTAGGTAATCGTGAAAATTTTCCACCTCGGATTTTTGAATTTTTTTACTTGTTTTCAGGTGTGAAGAATCCGAAAATAGCAAAATGGGTATGGTGTCCGTCTGTAGGGTGTCTGTTAGTTTATTAGTGTATTAATTTGTTTGTCTGTGTACACGATATCTCACGAACAAATGATCACCGAGAGGTCAGACCAGTTTAATAATATTATTTATGACACTGAAAAGAACCCTATGCATTTGCAACATTTTAATTTAAAAACTACAGAAGTTATTCGAAATTTACTATTTTCTTAACATGGGAGAATAGGGCAAAATTTCTCTTAAAGCTGCATGAAAAGAAATGTTTTTACAGTTTTAAATATCAGTTTTGATGCTGGAATGAACACCATTAACTATAAACATGCTACTTTGAAAATTTCGCAAGTTACTGGAAATTTACGAATTTCTTAACCTAGATTAATATGGCAAAATTTCACATAAACGTCAGTTTTGAGTGATATTTTCATCGGAAAGATATCAGACCACTTTTGAAATATAATTTAGAACACTGGCGTGATTACCATAGACTATGAATATTCCATTTTTTTCCGGTAAACGGAAAGGAAGTCACCGGAAAAAAAGTCCCTGGAAAAAAAGTCACGTAAAAAAGTCACTGGAAAACAAGTCACCCGGAAAAACAGTTCGGTTGTCTCCATAACCGAAAAAATTTGGCTTTTCGACAACTTTAAATTTCAAAGATATTGGCAAGAACCCTATTCATTTGTAGCATTCTAATTTAAGAATTTCGTAAGATATATATGATATATACGTTGGTAGTTTTTAACAATAATTAAAATTTGTGAAAATACCTACTATGCCAACTATTTTAAAGCAAAATGTATTTTAAATTATACATTTTTATTATATATATATATATATATATATATATATACAGAGAGAGAGAGAGAGAGAGAGAGAGAGAGATATTAATAATTAAAATATATGAATATTTTTATGATTTTATTCCTACACAATACATTACAAATGTATGTTATGTCATATAATCTAAAATTTATCTAAATAGATATTATACTTTCTTGAATTTAGTTGAAATTTTACTAAGGAAGTGAACTCATATTTTCAAAACTCATTTCCTTGTTTGTTGACAGAAAACGCATTTTATTATAACACTGCTGCATTCTAAATTTGCGAAAATTTTGCAAATGCTTTAAAGAAACATTTTAAAATGAAATTCTGTAGGAAGTTTTAAAATTCCTTGCATATATATATATTTTAATTCCTGTAAAATGTTTTAAAATAAATATATTTATCGGGCACGAAATATTTGATAAAATATTCAAGCAGCTTTAATACTTAAATTAAAAAACTTACAGGGTGTTTCATAAGTCTTTATACATTTTAAAAATTCATAACTATTGAAAGAATTGAGAAAGAATTGCCAAAAAAAAGAGAAAAAAAAAATCATTCTTGTGGAGTTTTTTTTTTTTTAAGAAAACAATATAGTTAATTTTTTTGTCGACAGCTATTTGTCGTGACCAGATCACACATTTTCATGAGAAACTCTACTTATTCGCATGCAAATGATTAGAGGCATATAAATCCTATTCTCCATGTCCGTCATCACCACAAATTACAGTATGCAAACGAGTTATAATACTGCTAACTGCAGCTTCAGGTGACGGCTATCACCCGAGGAAAAACATCGTCGTCAATAATCCACCAAGTCTTTATCCACCAAGTCGATATCACAATTAAAACTTCATGTATGCACAAGTAGGAAGCAAAGTAATAAATAAACTGTTCTAATCGCAAAATCATGCAATTTATAGGGCTTTCATTTACATATTTTTCTTTCACATCTGTGCGAAAAATTGAACTGTTCATCAAACTATCGTCAACAAAAATTTAACTATATTTCTTTCTATACCAAAAAACAAAAAATCCTCCTTAACCAGAATGATTTTTTCGCAAACTGCGTTCAATTGTACCAAATCCGTCAATAGTTAAGAATTTTTCAAATGTCTACAGACTTATGGGACACTTTGTACATAATAAACCTAAATTCCTAATTTATTTATCTGTACGTCAGAGCTGCCAACATTTACAATTTATCCTTTAGTATTGCTAGTACACGTTTTGTTTCTCAGACAATAATTTTTGTAGTGTAGTATTGCTGCCTAGCTAGGTAGAGCGCTTAATGTAGACATAAGACTAATTACTCTTTGCTTTTCCATTAAAAAATTAATAAATTAAAAGAAAATAGGCGTCGAATAAAAAGATGAAGACTCTGCAACTATTTTAGCACATGTTTAATGAAGATACAAACATAATATATACAGTATAAAAAAATTACAATTTTATTTTAGAACATTTCAAAAAGAATAAACACGTAGACGACAAATCTGCTAACCTTTTTGGTAGAAAAAAAAATGCCAGTTGCTGATTACAGTTACGTTTATTCCTAAATTTTATTGGGTGAGAGGTCACGTGGGTTTGATGACGCAACTGTCGCACAGGTATTACATCCTCCCCTTCTGTTTCCGAGGTACGTCCCGTACTGGAAACAGCAGTACTTTTATTAGGTGTTTCTCTTTTCCTTAAAGAAGCAACTGAAGAGTTCTCAACTTCTGTGAAAGGTTTTAAAGCAGAAACATGATGGGTCTCAACTAGTGTGTCAGGGTTGTCCAATGTGGCAACTTCATTGGATACTGGAGATCTTTGAGTTAGATTTACTTAAGGTCCATCATGTTTTGGCGTGAATTTCGAGGTTTTCTTTTAATGGGCTTTGCTGATAGGGTGCAAAAAGGCCCAAACCTTTTAACTATGAGTAAAATACAATTTTTACGGTTCTTGTCATAATAGATTTTATTCTTGATTTGTTTCATTTCCACACGTTCCTTTATAATTTTTGAGATCATGGCCAAACGTTTTCGATGCGGCGTGATCTCTTGAACGAAGTTGTCATTGTCCAGTACCGCCTTTACGTCAAATATGGCATCATCAGTTATTCGTAATTCACGTCCAAATGTCAGGAATTCAGCAGTGTGTCCAGTGGTAACTGACTTGGATGAATTTAAGGCAAAAAGAATACTAGGTAATTTTTCTGGCCAAGAATCGTGAGCATCACTTATTAGGATAGAGAGACGAGGTTTAAGATCTCTATCTTTCCTCTCCACTGGATTCGATCGTGGATGGTAAACTTGAGCCAATATTTGGTCTATGTAAAGAGTACAACAGATTTGTTGAAGTATTACACGTAGTATTTACACTTATTACACGCATTATATGCGCATTTTAGAAATAATATGTGATCAGAAGACATAGAATTGACCAAATAAAATAGTCAACTAAAAATTTTCCAGTAAGAGAAAGTTAATGCACACGTACAGACTTATAAATCCGAGTTTACATATAGCGAGTTATTTATTTTTTAATTTAATTTAATTTTTTTTTTCTTTAACACCAATTTTTGAGATCTAAAACAGATTTATCTGATCAGGATGACTATTAATTTTTCTGTAATAACCACGTAAAGCATGAGAAAAGATATCTAAAATGAGTTTATGTAGCAATTTTCAAGAAAATTGTTAGAGCCGTTTTTGAGATACTGGCTTTTAACAAAATTTCGCATATTCAATTGTCGACCGTAAAAAAAATCAATTACATACAAAAAGATATTTGACGACAACTCTGCGAACCTTTTTGGTAGAAAACAAAAGACAGTTACTGAGTACAGTTACGTTTATTCCTAAATTTCATTGGGTGCGAGGTCACGTGGGTATGATGGCGCAACTGTCGCACAGGTATTACATCCTTCCCTTCTGTTTCCGAAATACTGTCTTTCTCTTTTTCTTAGAGGAGCAACTGGGGAGTTCTCAACTTCTGTGAGAAACATGATAGGTCCCAACTAGTGTGTCAGGGTTGTCCAATGTGGCAACCTCATATAGTGTTTCAAAGGCTGGAAAAACTCCGTTTCTTCCCCGGAAATAAACCAGGTTTTTTGGAAAGGAAATTTTGAAAATTCCTGAGAATTTTGAAAATTTCTGGGAGTTTTGAAATAATTTGATGCGTGGACACATATTTATTTTATTTTTTTTTTTTCATTTTTATTATTTTTAATAATTTCCTATTTTGAATTTTTAATTGTAACTGTGAAAAGCAACCGAGCTCTTCTTTCTTTTGCAGATACGAAGTCAGTTATTATTATTTCATAAATAGAGATTAAAATAGAAAGACTATTTCTAATAAATTTCAGAATAAAATGTTTCTTCAATGATAATAAAATTGTGTATTCATAAGATAAATAATTTACGCATACTCAAATAATGTATAACAATAAAATATAAATATGCATATTTATTTTAAAAATACAAAATAAAAAATTTTTAAGCTGAATGAATATTCATCATTGTTTATTTTTAATTTTGTTAAATACTGATGTAATAGTAGCTTGTCTTAAATTATTATTATTATTATTATTATTATTTTGTTTGCATTAAAAAAATAATTGCAGATTAAAGAGAGTTGACTGTACTTGTTTGTGAAGCATTTAAAATGAATATTTATTGAAAAACCTAAAAAAAAAAAAAAAAAAAAAACCCTCAAAATCATTGCAGTTAAAATTACAATTTTAGTTGAGTAATCATTTAAAGAGCTTTCTGAGCAAATAATGTCACTTAAACTATATTTTTAAGTTTAAAACAGGACATACATAATTTAAATTTATTTGCTTTGCTAGAAATAATTAAAATAAAATAAAATAAAATAAAATAAAAAAAAAAAATAAAATAAAAAAAGACCAAATTTTTAAAATTTGTCAGTTTGTTTTTCTTTTGGAAAAATATTAAAAAGTATTATGTAATAGTTGCAATGAACAGAAGCAGTATTGCCTGAAAATAAAATTGCTCCTGAATTTAAAACTAGTTTATGCAATACTTATTGACATTTTAAGTATTATGTATATATATGTTCAATGCCCTAACTTCCATTTATTAGGAAGTTAGGGCTAACTTCCTAATAAATGGAATTGTACATAGTGCTTCCATTAGGGCTAACTTCTGTTAGCCCTAACTTCCATTTTGAAAGTGACTGGTTTTGTTTATTTTTAAAATTCCCACTATTCCTCAAAATTCCAGGTTTATTTCCCAAAATTCCCGGGTTTATTTCCATCTTTCATAAACTGTGGGTTTTTTACAACACTAACTTCATATGATACAGGAGATATTTGAGTTAGATTTATTTAAGGTCCATCATGTTTTGGCGTGAATTTCGATGTTTTCTTTTAATGGGCTTCGCTGATAGGGTGTAAAATAGCCCAAACCTTTTGACCAGGAGTAAAGTACAATTTTTACAGTTCTTGTCATAATAGATTTTTTTCTGACATTGTTTCATTTCCATGCGTTCCTTTATAGTTTTTGAGATCATGGCCAAACGCTTTCGATGCTGCGTGATCTCTTGAACGAAGTTGTCATTGTCCAGTACCGCCTTTACGTCAAATATGACATCATCAGTTATTCGTAATTCACGTCCAAATGTCAGGAATTCAGCAGTGTGTCCAGTGGTAACTGACTTGGATGAATTTAAGGCAAAAAGAATACTAGGAAATTTTTCTGGCCAAGAATCGTGAGCATCATTTATTAGGATAGACAGACGAGGTTTAAGATCTCTATCTTTCCTCTCCACTGGATTCGATCGTGGATGGTAAATTTGAACCAATATTTGGTCTATGTAAAGAGTACAACAGATTTGTTGAAGTAATGTACTGATAAACTGCACTGATAAATTTCTATCACATGTGATCACATCGGACAGAAGTTATTACAAAAAAAAAAAAAAAAAAAAAAAATCTGGTGTTAAACAACCACACGACTTTAATTTGCCACTTATTACATGCATTATATGCACTTTTTGGAGATAATGTGATCAGAAGACATATAATTGACAAAATGATATAGTCACCTAAAAATTTTCCATTAAGCGAAAGTTAATGCACGCGTACAGACACATAAAATCGAGTTTACATATAGCGAGTTATTTATTTTTTAATTAATACATTAACACCAATTTTTGAGATCTAAAACTGATTTATCAGATTAGGATGACTATTAATTTTTCTGTAATAACCACGTAAAGCATGAGAAAGTATATCTAAAATGGGTTTATGTAACAATTTTCAAGAAAATTGTAAGAGCCGTTTTTGAGGTGCTGGCTTTTAACAAAACTTCGCATATTCAATTGTCGACCGAAAAAAACAAAACAATTACATACAAAAAGATATTTGAAAGAGGTTTACTATTGCATGTTAAAAAAAAAATCTATACAGTTGTTTTGAAAGAAACGTACTGCCAGTGCCTGAAATCCAGCTATTTATATAGGACACATACGAATTTTCCTGAACTAACCAACCATATCATTCTAATGACAGAGCATTTATGTAGCAAATTTGAAGAAAATCGTTGGAGCCGTGTTATAGATACGGATTTATGGTCCCATTTCTGGTTTTCCAATTTTCACCAATATTTGGAAAATTCATCTGTACACCAGTTCTGTCCTAATTCTGAAGTTTCGTAGCTCTATCTTTATTAATTTCGAAGATATAAAAGTCCGAAAATTCCCCACACGCATACACACACACTGACCAATTGCCAAAACCCACTTTTTTGGACTCATGACACCTTAAAATATGTAAATCAAGTGAAATCTCGATATAGAATTTTTGGACCGAATACAATACTTCCATTAACTACGGTAGTCGGGTAATGGAAGTAATATATAAGAAATATTAACCTGTGTTTTGCGAAGCACATTTTATTGATGAATGAGAAAGAAGGAATCGAATCGATTATCGTTATAGGAAGATACAAAACATGCTGCTGGGATTGGTATCATTGTTACACTTCGCCAGCATTACTCTGGTTTAACTGAAAGCAATAGAAACCCGTAAAATTGTAAAAAGAAACCCTGAATTACTTCTGCAGTATTGTTTTATACTTCCTATTTTGAAGTGAAAAAATACAATTTTGAGATGCAAAGAAAAGTTATTTTCAAAAACTGTGCCAAAACTCTTTTCAAGTGTAAATAATGTTTTCCAGGGTTTAGTAAAAATTATATGCAGAAAATTTCATACATACAGTATTTTTCGTCAAATTGAAATTTTTACAGACTTTTGTGATATAGGTAAATAATTAGTTTAATCAATGATTAGAGATCAATTCAAAAATAGGACTTGTTATATAAACAAACAAAAAAAAAAAAGAAAAAAGAAAAAAAAGAGGTAGGTTTTTATTTTTTATTTATTTTTTTTTTTTTTTAAATAAAGATCTATAAACTTTTATTTAGTACAACAATACTAATTTTTTTTTTCTTTCCTAGTGGGGGGCCTAGGTATAATGTTCTGCGTGAACGTCTTTTTTAAGGTTCTTTGGAAAATTCCAGGGGTCATGGTGAAAACGATTTGGAATGGATTACGTTTAATAAAATTAACTGTTTTCAAAAAATATTTTAATCTTTATTTTAAATCTCTATAAATGAAATAACAATCACATGATTCATACAGAATATGCATTAATAAATTTAGTAAATTTGCTTTTAAGTTTCGGAATGAAAAGTTTAAATTTACAATTTTTTAATAAACGGAAATCTTAGTCTTAAAAAAAAAAAAAAAATGGTAGGAGAAAAAAAGGCGGGTACAAAAAGAATGCTACAGAAAAAAAAAAGTATATTGGCAGTTCTAAGGTATTATTAAAACTGTGATTGTAATATTATACCCTGTTATTATCGCTTTTCGAACAAAATTGATGAGGAATAAATATCTAAAGAAAGCATAAAAGCGTAGTATGTCTAATTTCCATAGAATAAGTATCTAAGTATGTATTTTATAATGTTATGATTCTTAATGTAATTTATAAAATGAGAACAACCACTAGTCTTGAATCAGGCGTTTTTAAAGTTATTAAACATAATAACTGCAAACTAATAAAATTATAGGTTATCCAGCTAATTATCAAAGTTTTCGTAATGTAGTACTTTTTTAAATACTGCAATTTTGCAATTTTTATAGTTTTTTTCTTTCTTATTTAATAGCAGTAATTCTACAATAAAATAAAAGTAAAGTCATTGTTAAAAATATTCTAATAAAGAGAACTCGTTAATGACGCCTGTATTATTAATTTTTAACTACAGATAATTTTTTGGTTCTTTTCTTTTCTTAGTCCTTTTTTTTTTAATCTTTTTACTTTCTCTTACCCATAAGGTAGAGAAAGTATTGTTTTTGGGTCAAATTTTCGAATGCGAGATTTTCTTATATTTACACGTTTTGAGGTCCACTGAATACGAAAATCATGTTTTTAGCAAATGGTCTGTGTGTATGTCTCTCTGTGTGTGTGTCTGGGTGTGTGTATGTGTGTGTGTGTGTTATCAGCATATCTCAAAAACAAATTATCGCAGGAAGTTCAAACTTGGCATTCTAAATGTGTATCATATAGGGATGCTACAGTAAGCTTTTCGTTACGATCAAACAAATGGTTTGTGTACAGGGACAATCAAGAGAATTCTAATACATTACGTCTATGGGGGAAATTGCAGGTAAGTAGAGTTTAACGTCTATAGACTGCACTAAACCAAATGAAACGAATATATATTTTTTGTAATAGAGATAGTTAACTGGGGAAAAATTTTGTGTATGTAGGAGCCTCGCCTCCCCCCCTGGGGGGAAGTCCCCCCTCGAGGGGAGTAAATTTTCATGATGGATATCTTTCAAAAGAGCTCGCCAATACCTTTAAAACGAATGGTTGAACCATCGATATGCGATAATTTAAAACAAAGTTATTGATTTTTTTTTTCTTTTAACGAAAAAAAAAAAAAAAAATCGCATTTTTTTTTCTTTTTTTTTTTTAATATTGAGAATAAAATGGGCTTTTTTTAGATATTTGGTGTTATACTACTTCTCTAATATGGAAATCGTCTGCATTGTCATAAAAGATATTTTTTTTTTTTAAATTATAATATTAATAAATTATTTTTAAAAACAGAATTATTTTTTAATAACCGAATTAAATTCTATATAAATGTAGGTGCAATAATGAAACGGGGGGTTGAGAGGGGCAGTAGCCCCCCTCACACAGAACTAATTATCGTATAAAACTCTTCAGAAGCCTAATCTGAATTGTTTAACGCAGATTTACATAACAGTACTCGTTATCTTACCTTTTAATCTGCAACCTATATTTATAGTATTAAATTTCAGGGTAAGAGAAAGTCGTGTGGGTGACACACCAGATTATTTTTGTTATAGTTTTCAGTGTCTAAATTTAATTTTATTTATCTGTTTCTCCATAAAATGCAACTCCGCAATTTTCTCATGAGAAAAATTGTAAAAAAGGTAATATAATAAAATATAATATAAATTAGTAAAATTAGTCATGAAGAGATTAAATTAAACTCCTTACGTCTCTGAAATAATTACTTTGTTTGGTAACAGAAATAATTCAACATTTTACTTTTGTAGTTTTTGAACATCTACTGGAGATTTTTATTAAAATAAAAATAATAATAGAAGTACTTGTTAAATATTTAAATTTTTGAGTGAGGATGCTGTTTCTATAAGTGAATTAGATTTTTTATTTTTTATTTTTATTTTTATTTTTATTTTTATTTTTTATTTTATTTTTTTATTATCCTCACTTCCCCGCCATAATAAATATATGCAACGAAGTAATTCAAATAAAGCAAAAGCATTCTAATAAATGTAAATAATTGCATTTTAATACAGGTAATTTTAGAAAAAGTAGAAATTAAACGAATTCTCTACTTATCCTCACCGGTAGCCAAAGCCAATTTTGTTTTACTTATTTTAGTCCAATAATAAATGCATTTTATAATTCCGTTTTTACATTCGGAAAATTTAACACTTTTAAATTGGTTATTGTTTTTAAAAAATGGATTTTTTTAATTTTAATGTTTTTTTTTTTTTTTTTTTGAAACTATAAAATGGGAAGTTTCACTAAATTAAAATTTGAATTTTTTAGGTTTAAAATAAATAATAATAAAAAAATAGTAGTAATAATAATTTTTGGAATAAATAAACAGATTTAACGGTTACGAAATTTTAACCGTTCCTTAATACTGTTTTCTTAATGTGAAATGAAGCGGAGGAGCCATCCCCTTCGCAGAGGATCAAAATTGTGATGGCATATCTCCAGACCATTCTTAGGTGTGAGTCCCAGATCTTCGTCAATTGCTTATTGCACCGCACTAGTGCGATGTTAAAGCCAACCAACAAACTAACCAACTTAATATGTAAACGTGTCGAGTGAGTTTTAGGTTGCACTCGCATTACATTACGGGTAATTGGCAACGGTGTGTGACTCATTCTAACCACACAATCTAATTCTTCCCCAAACAAGGCCAGTAGGTGGCAGGTCCAGTTATCAGTTGACATACACATAGATTGAATGGGCATAATGTTTAATGAATTAATTCTTTTGTATCAAGTTTTGTTCGACCATACTCAACAGAATCTGATATATAGTCGTCTCTTTAACGGCAAAACCCTCAGTATGACAGTGCCACCTGTTGAACAATTTGCCCCAAGCACTGATTTGCACTAACTTCTATCAAGATGCAAATACATATAAATTTATTTGCAATAGTTCTTGACATACAGTCGTCACAATAATTCAGCATACACAGACTGACCAACATTTTCCGAAAATGATCAAATCATATTCAGGGACTCTTAAAACTTGTAAATACATAAAAAACTGGAAGTAGAAATTTTTTACAAAAAAAAAAAAAAAATAATAATAATAATAATAAGAAGAAGAATTATTTCTTGTATTTTTCACAGAGGAAAGTAAATGTTTATTGGTAATTTTTAAATCGACAAAAAAAGTAATTCCTTTTACAAAAAATGCTTTTTGTTTTTAGGCAAAAACATCTACTAATTAGACGATAAATATTCGCTCGTGTTCTGAATGCACTGTCAACAACCGAAAATATAATATGCATATGTTAACTTGCATTTCTTTCAAGATATTTGGAATCATCTAAATGGTAAAAAGAAAATATCCATTTTTCTGTAACAATCATATTACTAATAATAATACAAAAATAAAGTTAAAAACAGTCTAAAATTCATGTGAAATAATTTTTATGTTTTAACTATTAAGATATGTCCAAAATAAATTTTTAAATATTTATCACACTTTTGATAATTTATTTATAGTGCACAACCAACAATATTAAATAATATGGCAGAGTGAAAAGAAATTACGTGACTGACATCCAGAAACTAAATCGTTGCTTTAGTAAAAAGTGTTTCATGTCATCTTTCTAAATACTAGCCCTCTTCGCCTGCGAGATGTAAAAAACCCTATTAGAATCTTTGAATATTTTCTTTTATTATTGTTGTCGATCTCATTTATAATCTCTAAAAATAAATGCGGACACAAGAGACAGTTTTAGTAACTGTTATTTTCTTTTATAAACCAATTCTAGGAAATCAAGGTATATCCAAAATAAACTTTTAAATATTTATCAGACTTTTGATAATTTATTTATAGTGCACAATCAACAATATTAAAAAGTATGGCACAATGAAAAGAAATTATGTGACTACATCCAGAAACTAAATCGTTGCTTTAGTAAAAAGAGTTTCATGTCATCTTTATAAATTCTAGCACTCTTTGAGTGCGGGATCTAAAAAACGCTATTAGAATTTTTAAACGTTTTCTTTTATTACTCTTGTCAATCTCATTTATAATCTATAAGAATAAATGCGGACACAAGAGACAGCTTTAGTAACTGATATTTTCTTTTATAAACCAATTCTACGAAATCAAGGTATATCCAAAATAATTTTTTAAATATTTATCACACTTTTGATAATTTATTTATAGTGCACAACCAACAATATTAAAAAATATGGCACAGTGAAAAGAAATTATGTGACTGACATCCAGAAACTAAATCATTGCTTTAGTAAAAAGAGTTTCATGTCATCTTCATAAATTCTAGCAATCTTTGCGTGCGTGATCTAAAAAACGTTATTAAAATTTTTGAACGTTTTCTTTTATTACTCTTGTTGATCTCATTTATAATCTCTAAAAATAAATGCGGACACAAGAGACAGCTTTAGTATAACTGATATTTTCTTTTATAAACCAATTCTAGGATATCAAGCGGATATTTTTCGCAATACAAAGGATTCATAATATTGTTTCAACATCTAGATATATATGGACTAGAAATTCTCAATCATTTCGTCTATTCAGCTTATTAGCGTGACTTTTCAATGTTGTCAAACTTCGCGACTTTTTTATTCAATAGTCACCAATAATGTTTCAAAGTGATATTTGATATACATAATCGACAATTCTTCGATTTTATTCGCCTTTCATAAATATAAAATAAAAATACCACTTTTAAAAAATATTGGTGGTTATTGAATAAAAAATTGCGCAATCTGGCAACACTGTGCCTTGTACGCATAGCTCAGAAATCTATATTTACTGTTTAGGGATTTAGAAAATGACCACATATTCATTCTACATGTAGGCGGTATCTATTTTTTCTCATTGTATTTCTTATGACGATACCTTAAAATTATATTTTGTTTTTAATTAGGAAGTTAAATGATTCGCAAAGATAGTATTTAAACATTATTCTTTAATTTTAAGAAGAAAAAAACATGTAAGAGATTGTTTTTGTACAACGCCTGCCCATGTAATAATTGCCTTTGTATTACATTTTCTAAAAACGGCAATCTAAAAAAGTTTATTTTGTTTTAGGTATGTAGTAAAGGATCCTATGAAAATATCTTTATAGGGTAGGTGCTCCAGTGATTGGTATGCTCCAGTAATTGACATCTATCCCGACATAATTAATAAATAAGAAAAATAATAAAAAGATATATTTTACACATAAGAATTTTAACATTTTATGTCAAACACTGGAGCATAGGGTGCTAATAACTGGTAAAATGAATAACTAGCAGTGTCAAACACTGGAACATAGGGAGCCAATTACTGATAAAATGAAAAATTGGCAGTGTCAATTACTGGAACATTGAGTGGGTGTCAAATAAAAATTCATAAAAAAAATAATTTTTTTCAAATGTATATAGTTAAACATATATGTGGCTCTGAATGTCTTTCATACCATATGTAGTAACTTAAGATTTCTAAAAATATTTTCTGATGACTAGAACATTAAAAACATTAGAGATTGCTCTAAAAGTGTCAATCAGTGGTGCATTTACAGTCGGTAACAAAAGTGTCCGAACACTAGCAAAAATTCCTATGTAAACAAACTGCACTTCATACGGTTTTGTTAAATAAATCCTTGTCGAATCCAGTTCTTAGTTAGTGTAAGAACATGATTCGATTAGGATTTATTTAACAAAACAGTATTAAGTGTATTTTTTTTTACATAGGAATTTTCGCTAGTGTTCGGACACTTTTGTTACCGAGTGTACCTTAGGTATATTTCTAAAGAGATAGCATTAAAAAGATTGAATTTGCGTAGCTTTTTATATCATATGAAATATTATAATAATGTTAGAATAGAAAGCTTAAACTAGACATTCTCAATCATTTCGTCTATACAGGTTATTTATTTACCTTTTACGCATACCTCTGAAATCTATATTTCTAGTTTAGGGATTCAAAAGACGACTAATTATTTATTCTAGATGAAGGAGGTATATATATTTTCCTCAGTTCAAGAATCTGTTTTTCTTTCATAAAATTGCAATAAAAATATATACAATCGTTAGCAAAATTATTCGTGCGCTAGCAATAATTCCTATATAAAAGAAGTACACTTACTACTTTTTTATTAAATAAATCCTTGTCGAATCATGTTCTTAGACTGACAAAGAACATGACAAAAAACAAAAAACCAAAAAATATTTAACAAAATGTGTTAAGTGTACTTTTTTTTAACATATGAATTATTGCTAGCGCTCGAATAATTTTGCTGTCGACTGCATATACAAGCATTATAAGTTATTTTTTGGCGTCGGACTTCTAAAGGTTAATGGTAATGTGGCACCACATGCAAAAGCAACTCAAACCAGAGTTCCCAACTTTTATAATTTATTCACGAGAATTTTTAGCCCCGCCTCTTTTTCATAGAGGAAAATTTGAAAAAGGATTTTCTTTTTATTTAATCGTTGTTACATATTAAGGAGAAATAATCTACAAAATTTCTGGTGCGAAAATCAGGCGGGGCTAAAAATGCTCGTGAATAAATTATAAAAGATGGGAAAGCTGACTCAAACAAACATGATAAAATAAGTCTCAATTTATCAGAATAAATTTGCACATTTTTATAGGTATTTATTTTTAAAAAGTTAAATGAATCGAAAGAAAACATTAAAAACGTATAATGAAGGTGTATTTGGTACTTTTATTAGGATGATATAGAAATAAAAAGGGTATTTCTGTACTGATAAGTATAAAGGATTTAAGTCCAAAAATGTCGATTTTGAGTTAAATACATAGTCAGACTCAGAAAAAAATTCTCTATCGATTGGTATAAAGGATTTAAATCCATGTCATTTAGTCTTCGAGAAAATCCATTGGTAAAAAAAGATTGAAGTCAGAAATTCAGCATTAATCTTTGGTGTAAAATATTTAATTCAATTTTCCCCTTTATTAAATGAAGATTGACAATCACTGAATGGTATAAAACGCATAAACTAACATAATCCCTTTTTCCTAATCGATTCTGCTCATTACTTTTTAGTTAGTTTAACTTTATTTTTCGTCTCCTGAAAAATCAAGAATATGGACTTAAATCCTTTATACTTATCAGTACAGAATTTATTCATGGAATTCAGTTTTTACAATAGCGTATTCTCGTATCATCTATTACAAGAAAATATATCTAGCCATTGCAATACCTTAGCCAGAATAGCGATAAATTGTAAATGGTCCCTAGATGCATTTATCAACAGTTACAAATACGGATTAATGTATCTAGGGAATTTACAAATAGGTGCAGAAGAATACGCTTGTTTACATATGTATTTCCTTCATACGTATCGTAAATAACTCACAAAATAACTCAATTTGTTTTCTCCAAAGATTTTAAATTGTAAGATATCATGGGTTCAACCACAATTCGATAGCAATTTAACCAAGAAACAATGAGATCATTTCTTAAGGGAATAAAATTTACGGTAAAACAAAGTCAGATTCGGTTGTTTGCATAGAAATAACGTTATTATTGGTATTTGTTGAAATATATTTCTCGTTGCGATCACCGTTGAATGCAATTTTTAATCATAAAACACGGCATTTGTGTCAATAAAAATTTACGTGTATTGTTATTGTTATTTGTTATTAGGTATTGTTATTACTGTCCGTTTTCGTAAACCATGTCTACCTCTCGCGGAACGATCCTACTCGGAAAAGGGGTGATGCGTTGAATGAGATGGGCACTTAGCCAAATGCGCTTTTCGTTCTACACGTGTTCGTTTTCTTTTTATGAGTCTTCAATATTTATTTTACCTTTTTACGCGAATTTAAAGTTTAATTTTTAATTTTAATTAACAATATTTTATTTAATGTAATTTATATGACAATATGCGCGAAAAATAAAAGGTGTAAAATAATCATGATAAAAAAATCTAATGATTTGATTTAAATACGATTTTCTGTAAATTTCTGTAAAATAGAGATCCAAAAATATGGTATTTTTATTTTAGCAGTATAATTTAAAAGAAAAAAATATATTACTTTTACTACAGGTAAAGTCTACTGTAAACGTTGTTCTTTTTCTCTTCTTTTATTAATGAATTATGTAAATTTTACCTAATTTAAGTCATTTTTAATTAATTTACTACTATAATCAGTGCATGAAACAAGTGTTCAGGTATGACAGATATAGTACGAATTTAGAGATCAAGTAAGCAAATAAAAATAATTTTAACTGAAAAAAAAAAAAAAAAGAAGAAGAAGAAAGAAAACAGGCATTTACTTTTAAGTTTACGGATTTTATTTTGCATCGAAGAATAAAACTGATCTTCTACACTTATTTAAAAATTACAAGGGGGAAAAATCAGCATTTTGCCTTTATACGAATATAACGAAGAAGTATCGCCTCAAAATTCAATAATGTCCTGAAAAGAAAAAAAAAGAAAAAAGAAACCGCAACTTATCTCTCACTCGTAAAATGTAAACATTCTCTCATCTTCTACGCTTCTACCCTATTTTAACAAAATCAATGCAGACCTCACGCATGCGCATAGGTGAGCAGGGTCACAGCTAACGAAAACAAACAATACTATTAATTATGTAAATATTTATACAAATAAATATAAATATAATTACAAAATATAAATACAAAACAAAATAAAAATATAAATAAAATAATAATGTATTCATATAAATGTATATAGATATGTTCATTTATTTAAACAAACGTGTGTAAAATGTCGACGTAAAATGTTTACAAAATAATTTTTTTTTTTTTTTTCTAACTAGTACTGTTTTATTTATTATTATTATTATTACTAGTATATAACCCCTTCAAAAATGACGGAATGTGAAATAATCAACGTAGTGAATCAACGAAGGCTTTGCCTGCTTCGCTGGTCATTATATTTAAAGGAAACTCTTTTATATCGCTTTATGAACATATTTATTGTGATTGACCATAATAGAAATTTTTGAAAACGAGTGCTAGTGTGAGTCTTTTATTTTGAGAGTACTTTTGCACCCCTGTATTATTATTAAATGATTATTATTTTTTTCACTATGTTCCCGCAATTTGATATTTCTTTATTTTTTATATGTAACTTATAAACATATAACTAATATATATATTGTAACTTATATAATATAATATATTGTAACTTATAACTAATAAACAAATAAACTGTATTTTTTTGGTAGCGTCACTTTAATGGAAAGTATAAAAAAACGCCCATCAAAAATGTATTTATAATTTTCTACCGTTTAAAATCGAGAGAAAAATCTGCAAAAAATATATTTTATGTACTTCATAAATATTTATAAATAGTTTCAATCTCGATAACATATCTTGAATAGTAAAAAAAAAAAAAAAAAAAAAAAATTAAATTTAACGCTTTAGGTTGCCACTCCAATTACTCCCTAATTTTTGAGGGTAGAAGCCTAAAATTGTGTGCAAAAGATGTTTCAGATAAAGAAAAATAAATAGAAGGCAAGAACTCTTCATTCGACGCTGGTACAGTTTTCGTATGCTTAACCCGCACTACCCTTTATTAGTATTAAAAAGAGACATGGCGCTAGATAGCTAAATCCGGGAAAAAAAATTGTCAACGTCTTGAATACCAAAGAGAAAAACGGAATAACAAACAGTTATTTTGATAGCATTTAGAGTCTACCTACAGTGCATAAAGAACTCTGAAGGAAGTACTTCTATATATAAGAAAGAAATTGGATTTTGATCAACCAATAGAATTATGCGGTATGTATGGGAGTTGCCAATAGGAAATTGAGAAACGGTATTTAAAAAAAAAAATTAAAACTAATTATGAAAGTGTGACCTGGATGTAAATCTTCTTACAATCACGCGAATGAGAAGAAGTAAAATCACAATTAACAATATTTTAAAAATTTGTATGGATGCAAAGAGCTTCAAAACATTCAAGTACGTGTGTATATTTAAGCATTCAAGTTATTTTGGCTGTATTAAATTTTAAATTAGGGTTTTTCTTTTGTCTCAGCAATGCTTAGAGCTGTTTTGTCAGTTTCTTGTTTACGGACGTAACTTATATGTTCTTTCATACGGAATTTAAGACTCCGTTTGACAAATGCATGATAAACATTGATTGGCAGGAAATAATAAACACCCTAAGCTTTATTCATATATACAGCATCTTTTGACTTAGAATAGGTAAGTTTATTGGGATGAAAAAAAAAAAAAAAATTCAAATAATATTGTTTGATAAATTTAGCTATAGAATTACTTGACTTAGGACTTATCAAGTCATACCATTCCTAGCATTTCACGTACTTCTATTGGTTGATCAGAATTCGATTTCTTTCCTAAATATAGAAGCACTTTTCTTTGATTTATTTACGAACTGAAGATGATACGCTAAATGCTACCGTCCAGTCTGCATCCGAAGCATAACATTTTTCATTTCTCGTTCAAGACGTTGAAGCTTTAATCTGTGTTTAGTTTTACATATAAATTTATATGCAATTCTGTGCAGAAGTTTTTGAAATAAAGGCAACATAAAACTTTTGTCATGCACACTAACAGACAGGCTTTGTCTAAAGTAATGAAATTGTTGTCTCTCAAAACGTGTAAAATCATCGAAAAACGGCAGTCGAAAGTGTTTCCGAAACCTAATTTACTCCATTTTATATAGAAGACAATAAAAAGATTATTAATAAATTTTATAACATGAAATGGGAATGTGGTTCATTGTACCGAATTTTTGGTACATATGAAATTTAGCGTATGTTAACTTGCATTATTTAGCAAAATAGTTGAAATCATATAAATACGTGAAAACCAAATATTCATTTTTCATTAAACAATTACATTACTATAAAGAATATAAAAATGAAATTTTATAAAATACTGAATAATGGACGAAAATCCATCTGTATTTCGTGTGGAATAATATTTCTATTTTCATTTCTAAGATGTATCCATCATAAATTTTTAATTACTTAATTTATCACATTTCTCATAATTTGTTTATAGTATTTCAACCAACTAAACTGCTGTTTGAAAAAATTGCAACGCCATGTAGGAATGCGAATATCAGAATGATATTTATTGGGCACATACATTATAGTAGGAAGAACAAATGATTAAAATTTCAGGAAATTTGGAGTAATATGTACTGATAAAACAGTACATAAAACAGCGACCTCTGTGAGCAATAGCAGCACTTATCTGCCTAGGCATTGAATCGAATAGTGATTGGATGACATGTACTGGTAGAGCACTTATGAAGCTTCAACAGTGAGAGTATTTCTTCAGGGAATAAAATTTATGATGAAACAAAATACAAACTTGATTGTTTGTAGACGGATGCTTGTATTATAGGTATATTTCGTTATATATTTCCCTTTGCGATTGTGTTTGAATACAGTTTTTAATAAAAAGCATAAAATTTATGCCAATATATATATATATATTGACATAAATTTTATGTGTCATATATATATAATATATATATATATATATGTGTGTGTGTATGTGTGTGTGTGTGTAATGTATAATTCTAAATCCTGATAAAATTTAGCGTTCAAGAGATATATTATTAATGAAAGAAAATTAAAGAGAATCAAGAAAATTAAATATATAAAACCATGATAAGTAAATTAAATAGGAATGAAAAACTCACGATATAAGGACTGATAAAATTTAGCATACAGAGATTATACCAACTTTGCATCAAGAAAATTAAATATATAAAACCATGATTAGTAAGTTAAATATAGATAAAAACTCACGCTATAAGGACTGATAAAATACACGGATGCAAATGCTGAATTAAGTTAATCAACGAAAAAAATAAATAAATAAATAAATAAATAAATAAAGGAAGAAATTATCATTCAGATATTTTTAATATTTAAGAAAAACGTAAACAGAAGAATGGGGCATAGCAAATTTAATTAAAGGTGAAAGATGATAGTGCTCAAACCTTGAAGGATTTATCGTCAGGGAACGTACATTCCTCCGCATAGTAGGAATCTTGCAATATTTCAAAAACTGTATAGCTCTATTACGCCAAAGAATCCCCGTGTATATCTCTGTCTTGCAACAATTCACGACATTAAAAAGGTATAAAGAGATTAACTAAACAATACATAGGTATACCATTATAGAAAGAAAATAAATAAATAAATAACATCCACAGGGTTACAAAAACCGAATTCACATTGTAAGTTGAGTTAACAGCAGCAATTTACCAAAATTTATAGAAAAATCAATCTTAAGTATCTGCCCAAATGGTGAGAGTAAAAGAGGTATCAAGGTGAATCAAATCCAAAATTAATAAAAATTAGGTATGTTAAGTGAAAAATTTATGACTGGCCACGAAAGAAATTAAGTTTAATTTATCAGATTCACAATATCATTTTAGTTATGTTTTTAGTATATATATATACATATATTCATTTATATATACAGACGAGTGTAAAATGTAAAAAAATAAAATATAAAAATAAAATAAAAAAAAATTACAGAATAAAAATTATCTTTTAACATATTTTTTGATACGTGTTATTTATTTGTTTGTTTATTTATTTTATATCTATATATATATAAATAACTGCTTAAATACTTTACATTGTAAATTATATTGGAGTTATGTGTAACGTATGTTTGCCATTTTTATTTAATATAAATAACATAAAAAATACAATAAAAAATATATATGAACATTTTTCAATAGTTAGTCTTGGACAAATATATATATACACTGATGGAAAAAAAAATCCCAACACCAGGAAGGAGCTGTGCTAGATAAACGAAATTTGGTAGGCGTGTTTATACATCTGAAAAATGATGTCGATTCAAATTTCGAGCTACGCGCATAAGTGTGGCGCTAGTAGCAACCCTATGAACATGCAAATGAGGTTTGCTTTAAATAAGCGCTGTAAGGTTCGTGATCGTTATTTACAGTTGAGATTTGACGTAGTGGGTTAATGTTAGTCAAGGATGCCTCTAAGAAGACGAAGAAGCCGTTATCAACAGCTCACTGAGTTTGAACGACGTCGTGTAGTAGGGATACGAGAAAGGGGGTTTTCTTTCCGCGATATTGCAGAAAGACTTGGCAGGAATGTACCCACTGTGCATGAGTTTTGGCAGCAGTGGTCAAGGGAAGGTACTGCCTCAAGAAGACCGGGTTCCGGGCGGCCACGTGGCACTACTGAGAGGGAAGACCGCCGTGTTCGGCGTATGGCTGTGGCTAATCGTACTGCGTCTGCAGCTGAAATTCGAGCTTCAGTTAGCACCACAGTGACACAACGAACTGTTACAAATCGGTTAATTCAAGGACAGCTCCGAGCCAGACGCCATGTAGCGTGCATTCCACTGACTCCAAACCATTGTCGTTTGTGACGTGAGTGGTGTCAAGCTAGAGCTCATTGGAGGACGGAGTGGAGATCTGTTGTGTTTTCTGATGAAAGCCGGTTCTGCCTTGGTCGAAGTGATAGCCGTGTGTTGGTTAGAAGGAGGCCAGGTGAACGCCTGCTAGCGACCTGTCTGCGGCCTAGACTCACAGGGCCTACTCCTGGAGTTATGTTTGGGGAGCAATTTCGTATGACAGTAGAAGCACTCTCGTGGTTATCCCACGCACCCTGACTGCAAATTTGTACGTCAGTCTAGTGATACAACCTGTTGTGCTGCCATTCATGAACAGCATTCAAGGGGGTGTTTTCCAACAGGATAACGCTCGCCCTCATACCGCTGTTGTAACCCAACATGCTCTACAGAGTGTCGACATGTTGCCTTGGCCTGCTAGATCACCAGATCTTTCTCCAATCGAGCATGTATGGGACATCATTGGACGACAACTCCAGCGTCATCCACAACCAGCATTAACCGTCCCTGCATTGACCGCCCAAGTGCAACAGGCATGGAACTCCATCCCACAAACTGATATCCGACACCTGTACGACACAATGCATGCACGTTTGCATGCTTGCATTCAAAATTCTGGCGGTTACACCGGTTACTAATGTACCAACATTTCACATTTGAAATGGCTCTTCCCGCCAATGGCTCTACCTGTGATCTTGAAACTTTAATCAATTAAATATGTTACCTAGACAAATGTATTGCTGAAATTTCATTACTGTACAATAAATTTTTCTTGGTGTTGGTATTTTTTTTCCCTTCAGTGTATATATATATATATATATATATAAAATTTATAATTTATTTGATTAAAAAGAAAAGAATGAGAACGAAGAATAGGCAGTGAAATAAATCACCACAGAAACACACATATGCCAAGAAAAGTAACTAGTTAACTTATATTGATTTATTTTTAGAAAATTAATAAAATTGTATCTATACTTGCCAACCGTATTGAACCGTATCTATACTTGCCAACCATTATGAACCGTACAATTTTTAGTACCCGACTTTTTTTTCACACCAATAATCATTTAGAGTAATCTTAGTTTTATTTAATCGTAACAGTATTTAGAGAGAATAACTCTAAAAATATAGTAGGGTGAGAAAAGGGGCATTTTCTCAAGGGGCGTTAACAATTGTACGGTTATTAATCAGATGGTTGGCAAGTATGTATATATATATAATGTATAATGTCTTGCCGCCTGCTTCCTTACATTCTTAATTTTCTTAAATTACTTCTTCATAAATTTTGTTTAATTTTATGTTTTTCTGTTAAGATTTTTGTTGAGTTGGTTTATTGTTTCCTTTGTGTTGCAATTTGTTAACTCATAAACTTTGGTTTCTTTAAATACGTATATTTCAGTGTATATATATATATATATATATATATATATATATATATATATATATATATTCAGATCATTTTATTTTGTTTCATTTTATTAAAAATACACATGAATTTTCCTAGTCAACCATTTTGGCATATTCTTTGAAGTCTATTTTCGTATTATCTACTATCATTATTTTTATGAATAAGAGGATTTTAACGATTTTATGAAACAAAGATTTGATATCGTAAGTAGAGGATAAAACGGTCATCTTGTTTTTTTTTTTTTTTTTTTTTTTTTACCATAGATAAGTGTAGTTACCTTAAATATAAATATTTTATATTATGATATCTTTACAAAAAATAAATAATAAAGTGCAGAGAGATTTTAAATATCTAAATAAATATTTTTACACATATCACTAGCATATTCAATGTTGTTATTCATATAGTAAACCGAGCCTTCCCTTTTGTATAGAGGTCTTATAAGCAAATTGACATACTTCGTAATATTTACTACAATTTGAATAAGCAAAAAGTATGAAATAAAAACAGAGATACTAAATATGTCATTTAAAAGTGAAGTTTATTATTCATGTATTAACGTTATCGTTTTATTTTTTTTACAAGCAAGGATGAGTTATATAGATTGTTTTAAAGTGAGTAATTAATAAGGCTTCCTTTCATATTTTTTTACATTCCATATTGGCAAAAATAACTAAATAAGGAATTTCAATAATCTTTATTTTGTAAAGTAAATTTTATTGTGAAATAATATAATCTAGTAAGATCATTTCTTTCTTTCACTTTTTTTCTAAACACTACAGGACCATGTTCCCTGCTCACCCTGCTGACCAACCCCCGACAAATGCCTCGCTGCCCTCCCGATTCGCATCCCTCATTAACACTGCAGGGCTCTACACGCCTATTCGCAGCTCGCAAAAAGAGAAAAAAAAAACCGTGGTAGCAGTAATTTAAAAAATATATATAGAGAGAGAGTAAAAACATTTTATTTCTTTAAAAAAAAATTGTGTTAAAAAATGTTTAGTGAAAAATTCGATGTTTCGTAAATCTGAAAAAATATGACTCGCTCATCCGTATTTTGGTAAAAGTTTTATGATTTAAAAGAGGATTAACCAGCATTTCTGTTGATACTTATAGTTAATAAAAAAATAACCTTTGGTTTTTCGTACAGGGTGATTCAAAAAGAGATGGGTGAATGTAAACAGAAAACCCCTAGAAATTTCGGATTTTTTTTTCTTTTTTAAATGTTAAAATATATTAAATTTCCTTATCGCTTCCCCTTCCCCCCGCAAAAAAAAAAAAAAAAAGTTACATTGTTGCATTTGTGTAAAAAAAAGTACTTTTGAATGGAATATATGTATTTCTTGTATTTTTATTCATTTACACATAATTTTAATTTAAAAGCAATATTTTTAAAGAAAGATCTAAAAATGAGAGCATCACAAAATCTACGCTTACGCCCCCCCCCCCCCCCAAAAAAAAAAAAAAAAAATAAATAAATAAAAAAAAAAATAAAAAAAAAAAAAACATAATTTGCTAAATTTTATGCAAGCAGATTTCAGTCTTTTTAGGGTTTGTTCCTCTCATTGAGATCTACATTTTAAAGAAATAATTGATTTATCTTGAAAGCTTTTAGAATAATAAAATGTTACGTAAATTTTAAAAATACGAATTTTCTTAAAATGTTTTTTACGGTTGGAAAGAAAATTAAATGTTCCTTCTAAATTTACCTTTCGTTAAAATATTGAATACAAGTTTTTTGCACAGCTCGATTCAAAAAGAGAGACAAAATAATAATAATAATAATAATAATAATAATAATAATAATAATACACCGTTAGAATTGGGAATAAACACTTCTTCAAATGGTGCAAGTGTATTTTGCATATCTTGATCTGTCACGAAGGGATCGTTTTCAAAAACGTACGAAAATTCTTATCATCCTGTCTTCTTTAAGGCTTTCGGCTATGTTAAGAGAAACTATTTGCAAGTTGGCAATTGGAATATCTGTATTAACACGAAGCTGATTAAATCTCAACATCTACCCGCAATTTCCTCCATATTATGGAAGTGTTATATCTGAATTTTTACAATATATAAGTAAAAAAAATAAAATAAAATAAATTTGCTATCTTTAAAACTGCATTTTTTCTATAAACTTTCTATAAAAAATAAATCATTTATGTGACTACTATTTAGGTTAGATAATTTTTTTTTTCTTTTTGTGATACTTTTTGTAATACTTTTTTTATATTTTTGATGCGCTATTTAGATTAAAAGGGCTGCTGCTATATTAAATTTCTTGT